>CM066729.1:77257500-77857500 GCA_033961575.1 Aselliscus stoliczkanus | reverse complement strand
GGCATGTGTTTATGCTAGTATTTTTATTTATTTATTTATTTATTTATTTATTTATTTATTTATTTATTTATTTATTTATTTATTTTTTGAGGGCAGTGTCACTGGCCCTCACATGTGGGACCTGAACCGGGGCTGCTGGCTTCCCAAGCCAGCGCTTAACCACTGCGCCACTCGGCCGGCCCTATTTTATTTATTTTTAAATGACATCTATTCTTTTTTTTTTATTGGGGAATTAGGGGAAGGGAACAGCATTGGGAAATCGGGGAAGGGGAACAGACAAGTTGCTGTCCTTTTGTTCTTTGGTCTAGTTGTGGAGGACATTGCTTCACTGGCCCATGTTGGTATTCACTGGCCCATTGTGTTCTTCCCGGATGAGGTAGATCGGTTGCCGACCTCTGGACAGCCTCTCATGGCAGCTCACACTGGCTGCTAGCCACTCACGCTGGCTGCCGGCCACTCACTGTAGCCTATGGCAGCCCACTGCAGCAGGGGCTGCAGCCTACACCGTCACCAGGGTTCACGCAGCCCAGCTCCAGGTGGAGCTGTTGTTCACCATCTTAGCTGTAGAGGGCAGTGTCACTGGCCCTCGTATGTCGGATCCAAACCGGGGCCCTGCTGCTCAGAGCCACTTGGTTGGCCCCTATTCTAGTATTTTTAAACTCCTGTGAGCAATGGCAATGACATCAAAATAAGTATATGTTAGTTACATAGTACATTTTCCTGGAGCACAGGTTTTACTCAAGGATGTGACAATGTTAATATTTTTTAATATTGAAATGAATACAGATATACCAAGGAATACCATGCAAAATTTGCATGAATTTTTGAGATTACACAGACTTCGAAGCAATTTCACACGTGTGAGTGCTCACTTTTAGTTAAAGCCTCAGTCCCTGTGTTGTTGACTTAACTCTGATGTGGGGAAAGATTTGAGAAGTGCTGGTTTAAGGGCAAATCTTGATTCAATTTTCCTTTTCTGGACTTCATAAAGAGCAGAGACATAAAGTCCTAGGTGGCACGGGAACTAGCTTGCTGAAAGCATGGTTACAATAATGCCTCGAGTGACTACTTTATGTCATGCATTCTAAATGAGGGCACTATCATCCCCCAAGGGCAAAAATAGGTCTGTGTGGGACAAAAAAGATCTTAGATGCTACCAGGGTTTGTGGCTCTAAGAGCCACAGAGTTATGTATTAGGTTGTTGGAAAAGTCATGACGTATTTTTTCTGTTTTTCGTTGCATAAATGCATCATGACTTTTCCGACAGCCCAATAGTATACGTGTGGTACTAAACTTTCATTGTTGCGGGGGGCAGGATTTGAATAGGGGAAACAAGGTCTAAAAAGCCCCTTTGGCGGACTATTAATGAAAAATAAAATGAAATAAAATAAAATAAAAAGGTGAGACACACTGCTTGCTATCTGTCTACATTTCCAGGAGTGAATGGTACTTCCACTGCAGTGGCTGCCAACTATTTTACCACAAGAAGTCCTTATTACTTCCTTCATTATCCAAAGTTTGGTGGATTTTATTTATTTTTTTAGTGCCTATTTTGAAAGATGTATCTAATAAGCAAATGTCGTCATACTGTTGAATACATCTTCCTATTTCTATTACTGTTTACTAAGTCTTATTTAATAATAGCTACAACACCAAGGTTCTATGTTTCTAGACAAAAGCAAAGGCATTTAATGTATTAGTTTTCTTGCATATAAAGTTGGGGTTTCTTAGACTTTTAAAATATTAAATAGTGTTTGAGAATACATAAAAATGATGGACTCTCATACCATCATTTAAAATGACATTTATTTTTAAAATTTAATGATGTGGTAAGGTACTTATGATACTATGTTAAATGGAATGGAGATAGAATTGACACACTGAAGAAAAAACATCAGAAGGAAGTACCGTAAAATGGCAATAATGCTCCTTATCAATGGCAGGGTTGTAGGTGACTTCTTTCTCGTTTTTCTTTTCCTTCCCCATTCTATTTTATTGTATAATGTGTATGTACTACTTTCATAATTAGAAAAACAAATTGCCTCTGATCCTTCTCCTAGTCTTACAGGTCTGAGCAGCTCAAGGATCTAACAGAAAAACATATTAACTTCGCTGCTGTAAAGAATATAGAAAGCATGTAGTGAGTGGCTTCCTAAGGTCCGGTGAAAAATGATCAGAAGCCAGGTTTGAAATCTCTGGTGCAGTTTCACAATTCTAATAACCTCTTCCATCACTTAGTTATTAGTACTATTCCTTTCCTACTGTCTTTATTTGATTTTCTCATTGGGCATCTCCAAATTCAGTTTAGCAATCATTGTTAAATGCATGTGAATTGAGAAAAAAATTTTTTTCAATTACAATTGGGTATTCCATAGATTTTGAGTTGTTGTATTTTCATGTTCATTTGTCTCCAGGTATCTCTTGATTTCTTCCTTGATTTCACTGTTAACTCATTCATTGCTTCGTAGCACATTATGTATCCCCCACATGTCTGTGTTTTTTTCAGTTTTCTTTTTGTAACTGAATTTTAGTAGTCATACCATTGTGATTGGAGAAGATGCTTGATAGGATTTCAATCTTCTTAAATTTATTGAGACTTGTTTTGTGACCAAACATGTGATCTATCCTGGAAAAGGGTTTATGTGCACTTGAAAAAAAAAATGCATATTCTGCTTCTTTAGGGTGAAATGTCCTAAAATTGTCAATTAAGTCATCAGTTCTAATGTGTCGTTTAAGGTCACTCTTTCCTGTTGATTTTCTCTCAGATGATCTCTTCATTGATATTGAGGGGGTGTTAAAATCCCCATAGTATTACTCTACTACTGTGGATCCTTCCCTTACACCCATCAATATTTGCTTTATATATTTAGGTATTCCTATGTTGCATTACATCCTCTTGGTGGATTGATTCCTTTATCATTATGAAACGCCCTACTTTGTCTTTTGTTACAGATAAGTCTAAAGTCTATTTTGTCTGATACAAGTATTGCTACCCCAGCTTGTTTTTCATTTCCATTTGCATGAAATATCTTTTTCTATCTCTTTACTTTCAATCTCTGTGTGTGTGTGTGTTTTGATTTGAAGTGGGTCCCTTGTAGGCAGCAAACTCATGCACGGATCTTGTTATTTTATCCATGTAGCCACCCTGTGTCTTTGGATTGGAGCATTTAGTCCATTTACATGCAATTTATTGATAGTTATGTAGTTATTGCTATTTTATTGTTTTCTGATTGTTTTCGTATTTCTTCTCTGTTTCTTTTATTCTATTTTTATGTTGATGATTTTCTATAGTGTATTTGGATTCCTTTTTCTTTATTTCTTGTATATCTCTTGTAGATTTTGGTTTGTGGTTACCACGTGCTTTATATGTGAAGCTATAGTTCTAGCAGTTTGTTAAGTTGATGGTTGCTGAAGTTTGAAGAGAGTCTAAAATCACTACCATTTTTACTTAACCCTCTCCATGTTTGTAGACATGATCTTCCTACTTTTCTCATTTAACCTCTGTACTAGCTTTATAGTTGGTTAACCCACTGCTTTCACTAGGTGAGAATTTGTCAGTGAGAATTTTTTTCTTTCCTATATGTTCTTATTCCTATTTTTTATCTCTTCTACTTAAAGATTTAACATTTCCTTAACATTTCCCTTTAACATTTCTTGTAATATTGGTTTAGTGGTGATGAACCCTTTTAACTTTTTCTTGTTTGGGAAACTATCTCTCCTTAGATTCTAAATGACAGCCTTGCTGAGTAATCTTTGTTATAGGTCTTTGCTGTTTCATACTTTCTGTGTCATGCCTTTCTGTCCTGCAATCTTTGCTGAAAAATCAGCTGATAGTTATGTACCAAGAGCTCCCATAAGACTAATTCCTTTTCTTTTGCTACTTTTAACATTCTTTGTCTTTATCTTTAACCTTTGGCATGTTCATTATGATGTATTGGGTTGTCGAAAAACTTATGATGCATTTTTGCAATGAAAAACAGGAAAAATCCGTCATAACTTTTCCGACAACCCAGTATCTTCTTGTGAGACTTTTCGGGTTTATCTGCACTTCCTAGCTGTACTTTATATAAATCGTTATATAAAGATTATATATATAGATAATATTTAGTGTAACATTTGGCCCACAGTATATGTTTAACCAAATTTAAAAATGATTATTTTCTACAATCTGAGACGTAATCTCTAAACTTATTTAGAATTCAGTGATAACACTAGGGATGGACATCATGGGTCTTAGAATACTGATTTTCTCAACTATGTCTGAGAATTAAAAACAAAACAAAACAAAATTTAACCGATCTAAAGAAATCTCAAACACAGCATCATTATGACTTTGTTATTCTAAGTTGGATCAATTGATTCTGGAATTCATTTATGTCATAAACTTGAATTGTTGCCATATGTATATCCTATCTAATTTTAGAAGAACATGTTTTAATACATACTTTTCACTGAATTACAAATAAATAAATAAATCCTCACATATACTGTGGTAAGGCAAAACATTTCAGGTAACTGAGCTTGAAAACTATATAACAGGGCAATTTCCTTTGTTGAACTACAAAACAAAATCTTAAAACATGTTGTCAGTAATACAGCACATAATTCCAACCCTTGTTTGAAGTGAATCTATGATTTCCAATTGAGATCTTAATGGAGATAACTATAGAATATTTGGAATTAATATAAAGTTCATTCAATACTCAATTACTTTTCCTTTAAGCTAATAAAGGAAAAGTAGTATTGGAATTAATTGCTTTTATAATGAGGCCTCCCTTATTTTGTCGGTGTATTTGGCAATAAGATCTTTTATCAGTTAGGCACAGTTAATACAAGTTATGTGCTGAAATTCTAGCATTATTTTCAAGTGTTAACTTGAACTGCCTTGTAAGCACTATGAATATGAAAACTCTCAAGAGCTAAAGTTGCAATTCATCAGCATGAGCGCATGAGCGCATGCACGCACGCACACACACACACACACATCATTATGACTGTTAATCTACTAGAAGTTGGATACCCTGGGTTTTTAAAGAATAGTATTCAAACTGTAGTGCATTATATCTTATAACAAGAGCAAAACAAATGTAAAATTGGTAAAAACTCAAACATAGGTAATAATAGACATGAACACCATGTGAACAGTTTATTTATCTTAAGAAATAAGCAGGTTATTAGCAAAAAATGCCCCATATACAGATATATGTGAATCTACTTATTTCTCTCTCTCTCTTTTTTTTTTTTAGCTAAGCCATCCTGCCACCTATTGGCAGCTCAACTCGGGCTGGCATCGAACCACTGTTGCTCACAGCTCAGCTCGCACTCTTGAGTGAGCTCTTAACCAACTGAGCCACTCGGCCGGCCCTAAAAAGCTTATTTGTTGTTTGTTGTTTTTTTTTTGGAGGGCAGTGTCACTGACCCTCATATGTGGGACCTGACCGGGGCTGCTGGCGTCCCAGGCCAGTTCTTAACTACCGCGCCACTCGGCCGGCCCCACTTATTTCTGATTAACTATTATTATGACATATTCATATCACTGAATATCAATTATGGCATCTAAAAGTTTTTTTGGGAGAGAATTAAACATTTGGAAGGCTCTTTGTATATGTAGATACATCTATATGCACACATCCTTCTTAGCTAAGAGGATAAGGAAAATATATTAAATCAAATTATATTTTTAAAGTATTTAGAAAGTCTTTTCATAGAAAGTTGATATATGAGTCACTACCAGTCATTTAGATCATAATAAAAACAAGAGAAATTGAGTTTATAAGATTCAGTAATTGTATCAGAATCCTCAACCGTCATTTTAAAAAGGACTTAATAAAACCATATTACTGCAAAATGGGGCTATTAGAATCCAAAAGGCACATAGAATCCGCTCTCAAGTTTTTGATGGAGAGACCTAATCCAGAAGACAAGCCCAATCCCTCTGCTGGTGTGAAATAAAAGAGTGGACAGCTTGGTAGCCCTGGGAGCTGCCTGCACCTGAGCAAATATCTTGTTGGAAAAAGTATCTTATTTTCTGGGGTTTGACTGTGTTTGTAAAGAGAGTTCAGGGAGTAGGCTGAAATATTTGATGTTACAGTTAGCGAAAGGTCTCAGAGTAATAATCGGGACTATTTTATCACTCAAGTAAAGGCCAGTTCAGGCTTCTGGCAAATGCCTATTTGGGGATTTTTCAACGAGGTCTGTGACTCAAGGTTTTTCCTTAAAATTTCTAGTGTAATGCTAAATCGGAATTCCTACCATTTGAAATCACAGGTGAATGATGTTCCTCTGGGCTCTACAACATCCACATATTATGGAGCGATCTGTAAAGAAGCTGTGAAAATAGAGCATTTGGCCACAACTCTTCTCATAACTTGAGTATATGTTTCTTTTAATCCAGAGTTTGTGGTACTGAATATATTTTAAATCAGTCATGGTTCTCTCCTTCAAGTTGTATTTTAACATTGTTTTCTTAAGGGATTTGCTTTTTTCATTTACAAAGAGACTGTCACATATTGTCTCTCTGTCTTGACTTTCACATTTTTTCATCAGTCTGAAAGGCTTTTCATCAATCCTTTAGATCTGAACTACAGTATTTCAATGGCTACTACAGTATTTCATGGATATATCTAAAATCTTGGAATGACTCAAAATAAATTGGTAAGATAGCATGGACCAAAATTTGAAAAGGCTTAATAAAATTTTCTATGCTTTCCTGAGAAAGTGTGAAAACTTATAAAACTGCAGAGGGATTTCAACATCTCCCATGCATGTCATCAAGTTTGTAAGAACTACTGTGCTGAGAATTCTCAAAACAGCTCATTATTTTGACGCAGAAGTTACAAGATATAGGGCTATCACTATTAACAAATCTTCTGCAAACTGAGGTTTGAGCCTAAAAATAAAAACCAAAAATCTTGAAATGAGAAAAATCTACATAGGAAAAACTTCTGATGTTTACAATTATGAGACAAAATATTGTTCTTATTGCTCAAAAGATGTGTGCGTTCAGCATAACACACACATCAATGACTCTTCCTTCCTTCCACCCATTCACTCATCCAAGAAACACATCTTAGGCCCTCTTCTAGACACATGGGGATACAGCAGTGAACTAAACAACTGTCTTACCATCAAAGCATTATTAATACTCTAGCAGAGGAGACAGACAATAATCAAGCAAATAAGTGAATGAAATTCCAGGCAGCAGTGCAGGCTATTCAGAAAACTAAAGCACAAGAAGGGGAAAGAACATACCTGTGTAAGGTGGAGGGGGTGCTATTTTAGATATGGTGGTGGGGGAAGGTGTGCTGAAGAAGCAGAGCAGCAGCCTTTCATTTAATGGGTATAGTATGACTTGTATTATCTTTCTACTTATCAGCTGGCAGTGGAGCACTGCATGGTACCCATAAACAAGCTATGAAAATTAATAGTTTGGTACTAATATTCTGAAGAGGTTTCTCCCCTTTCTTATATCTGGTAAGGTAAAACACAAGTTAGAAAATGAATAGATTTTGTATCAGAAAACATACTTTACTGACTGATCGAAGATAACATTAAGTCTTGATTTTTCTTTTTCTTTTCTATGAGGCAACTTTGCAGGCACTTCTCTAAAAATACAAGCTTTATAAGCACTTGCCCAGGTGATAAAATACTTTCACTCTGGCAGTGCTCATTAAATTGTATAATGAATTAAAAGGTACACCAAAGAGCACTATACAAACATAAGGTATCATTATTACTATTATTAGCCAACAACTCACCTGAAGATGAAGGAAGCTGATCATAGTCTTGTGATGTTCTATTGGATTTGACATTTTCACCTGGTAATCTCCTTGCAGGAGGCAAAGGAACTTGACCACTTGCTGGATCAAAAAAAGGATCTTAAAAATAATGATAATTTTCAAATTAGAATGATTATTTCTGACAGCTGGCTAAAGAAAAAAATTCTAGAAATTCTCTATAAAGATCACAGTTTTTGAAAATAAATTAGAAAACCAATTTCAAGACTGATATTAACCATTTTTAAATCTGCCTATTTTCTATTTATGAATCACTTGCTCAAATATGCTCTTCCCATTTATTCCTAGATAATACAGACTACTTGTTTTATATTTATATTTTTTAGATCTTACTTTAATTATAAAATTGTTAATAGAACTGTTTCTAATTTTTGTTTTCTATCCCACTCTTTCCTGTACAATGAATACAAACTATTGTAAAAGTAAAAAAAGCGTTTGAATTTTGCTTATAAGAGCATAATCTATAAAATGGACCTTACAATTGTGATTTGCGAAGATTAAATGAATTCATGTATGTGACATCTGTACATGAGATGCTTTTAAAAAATACTACTATTTAATACATGGGCATCGTATGTTAAAAATCACTGTTGTTAATTGGCTCACTGAATAGTAAATTCAATTGTTAAAAATTGTGCTATTATTAAAGTTTGAACACAGAGTAAAATGTGATTTTATTTTTTAGCCCCCTGGCAGTCCGAGAGGGGGCTTCTGAAATAATGAAACATATAAAATATAGACAAATTATTTAATTTTACTATTTCTAATGAGATTTATTAACTGGAATTAAAGGCAGAAAAAGATTTTGTCAGTGCTACTATATTTAATTGTTAGGACCATAAACTTAACTGGTTTAAAATTAGTAGTACATGGGTTTAAATCCCTAGAACTGATTCCTTTATTGAGTACATGCATATCACCTACGTAATCTTTGGTTCGCTGATCATTTATTTAGCTGTTGCTTCCATCAGGCTCCTCTGTTCTCTTCTCTCATATTACTTAACTTCTCTGTCTGCCAAGATCTGCTAAGATCTCCAAAGGTACTTACTGTAAGTTCATCTGAGGACAGAGACCTTATCTTATTCATCCTGTTTGAATTTTATCTCCTAACACAAACACCGTACCAAGAACACAGCCCGGCCTTTAGCCTGCACTTAATAAATATTTACTTTTAACTACAAAAAGTGAACACAGACATATTCATATTTTCCATAAATTCAAAATCAAACATATGAATTTCACTGACAAATCCATAAAATTTAAATTGCTATCATAAGGCTAAAATTGTAAATATTAAAAAGGAGCTGATTATATTTCATTGTTGTAACTGCCATGCAAGTTCGTCATTAAAAACATGTAAGTTTGATCATTTAAGAAGGAAATTCATGCTGATTTATACTAATTTTTGACTAGATAATATAAGGCAAGAATTGAAGTCATATTTCTCCTCAACCATTTAACTACAATTATCATCCCCAGATTTACTGGAGACTTTTTGACCTAAGTAAGGCTACTTAACTTGCTTCCATTAATTTCAAGATTACAATGAGTCTGATTTTGAGCTTTCTGTATTTGAAGAGTCAATGGTTTAGCCTGTTTAATTTTGCTGAAACATTAAGAAGGAATGAGAAGATAAATTCTATGCAACAAATGTTAAGTTTTGATTTGGAAGAGTAACCAAAGGAACCAAATATGGTGATTTTCTGCATAAATTTAGACATTTCCTAAGGATTTAGATTTAAATATTTAATAAAATATACTTTTAGTTCTTGTGCATTCTAAAACTGATAAAACAGGTTGGAGGAAAGATTATCTTTTACAGTACATATACTTTTTCTTATTCCCTTAAGGGTAATTTATAAGTTTGTCAGATATGCTATTTATAATCATCAATTTATTTAAAGGTAAACATTAGTTCTAGATATGCTGCAAAATCATATGTAGACTACAAAATATATAGTTGTATGATATTGTTCCACTAAACTATTTCAGTTAAAAAATCACTAGGTATGCTAAAATATTAGCATAAATAACAAAAATATTTATAGTTCAATTCTGAATCAATACCATGTTCTCTGTCTTGCTTCATGCTAAGTTTGCTATTGGTCAGGTATTGGGTAAACTGGGCTTTTACAGCCAGTTGTAAAGTTGGAAACATTCAAGCTCGAATGGGAAAAGATATACAATGCAATCACCACCTAGAGTACAATAATTACCAACTGTCTCCTGATAAGGAAAATCTGAAAAGCAATAAAGTTTTTTAAAATAAATTATTCAAAAACTAATTACAATGAAATTTTATATCCACGCTTAGGATTAAAATATACAAATTGAAAATACCATAGCCAACGTACCATTTATATAGTAATAAATGAGAAATGAATAAATAAACATGATGGGATTAATCTATTCTAACAAGCAAAGTACTACCACATGTGATTTTATAGTACGTAATGCTAAATTGAATATTTAATTACTTATTTTAGAGATTATAAACTAAGACAGAAGGAGAAGGTTTGCTAACTATAAAGAAGTGGGAAAGACTTCTGGTCAAGATGGCAGAGTTAGGTAAACACTGTGCTCGCCTGCTCCCATGACCATATCGAATTTACAGCTAAATTATAAACCCTCCTGAAGACTAGATGAACAGAAGTCCTATAACTGAGGATATACAGAAGAAGGCATGCTGAGACTGGTAGCAGAGGGGAGCTGTGGAATGGGCAGATCCTACATGCATCAGGTGTGGTAGTTTAAGAACCAGGAGGGATTATCTTAGTAATGGAGGTCTCCCCATGAGGAGCAACGGGTCCCAACTCCATGCTTGCTCCTCAGACCAAGACTCCAGCCAGGAAGGGGAGTCCCCATAACATCTGGCTGTGAAAACCAGTGGGGATTACATCCAAGTGAGAGGAGAACTAGATGCTGCACATCTTCAAGGGCCCAAGCACAGACTCACTCACTGTGGGCTCCAGTGCAGAGACAGCAGCTTGAAAAGCACCCAGGACATGAGGAGCTATGTTAACTGGCTTCAGGGTGAGGGCTGCATGGGCAGGGGTCGAGACAGCTCTCTTCAGGGATGGTAGTGCTGGCAGGTGCCATTGTTCCTTTACTGAGAGCTCCCCCCAGCCAGCCTATGCAGGTGGGCACTAAATCTGCCCTATATTAACCTGGCTATCACTGTTCCCTCAACCCTGGTGATTCCCTGAGGCCTTTCCCCATTTGATGTGCATGCTTGGTCAAACTTTGGAAAGGTGCCTCCGCCACACAAGATGCCTGCCTCAGCCTGTGCTGCAGAGCTCCCTAAAGGTTCACAAACCCCAAACAAGCAGTGAAGTGGCCTTGGTGTGCCCTGTATTTCTTGCTAAACTACTTCAGCACTGCACAAGCAGTGTCTACTCTCAACTTGCACTGTAACTCCATCAGGTAGCCAGAGCCTGGCATAAGAAGTGGCCAGTCCTGGCTTTAAATGTAGACTCAACAAAGTGGCCGCAAACATGGCCCAAGTGGCAGCTTGCCTAAACTCACATTGGGATGCCCACAAAAGGGGCCCAAACCTAAGACTAGTGGCGTCCAGCCCTGTTTCCATAGAATAGTCCCTTCCAAGCCCCTCCAAGCCCAGCACATGTGGCAACCAACCACAGATCATTTTGTAACTCATACCAAATGGCAACATGCCTGGCAAAAGCAGTAGGTGATCTTGACCTTCACTGGAACCCTTCCCATGAGGCTCCAGAACCAACACACGTGGTGGCCAGTTTCAGACCACACCAGAGCACCACACAACCAGTCATTCACAAATGGCTCACCCGAAGGGCGGACTTGGCTGGCACTAGGGATCCACTAAAATGACTCCTGCTCCATGGAGTCAGCCCCCTGCACAAAAGTGACCTCTAGAGTCATGGCCAGTCCTCACAGTCAGTCAGCGTAAGGGTCAAGCCCACCCAAAGACATGCCAATAGCAATGAAGGATCAACTGTAACAGTACAGCACACACAACCTACACATGGGACACATGCTGCATCCAGGTCCCACAGAACATCGACTACATAAGACCACTCTGCAAAGATACGGAGATATAGCGGATTTAACTAATACACAGAAAAATTGAAAGGGAGACAGCCAGAATAAGGAGACAGACATATCCCAATGAAAGAAAACTAAAAAAAGGACTAAATGAAATGGAGACATCAAAACACTGGTTATAAGGCAGCTCAGGGAGCTTGGGTGATGAACAGATTAACCAAGTGAGGACTTCAACAAAGAGATATGAAACGTAAAAATGGAGACAGAAAACAAAGAACGAGTCAGCAATGAAGAATACAAAAATTGAAATTAAGAATACATTGGAGGGAATCAACAACAGATTAGATGAAGCAGCGGACTGAATCAACCAAAAACAAGGTAGTGCAAAACACTCAAGAAAAAAAGCATTACAAAATGAGTACAAGGGCCGGCCGAGTGGCTCAATTAGTTAAGAGCTCGCTCAAGATGCGAGCTGAGCTCTGAGCAACAGCTGTTCGAGGCCAGCCCGAGCTGAGTTGCCATTGAGCTGCCAACAGGTGGCAGGATGGCTCAGCTTAAAAAAAAAAAAAAAAATGAGTACAGTTTCTGGGACAACATCAAGCATAACAGCATTTATATCATAAGGGCACCAGAAGGAGAAGAGAGAGGGCAACGGATTTAAAATCTATCTGAGGAAACAATAACCAAAACTTCCTTAATCTAGTGAGAGAAATAAACATACAAATCCAGGAAGCACGGAGTCCCAAATAAGAAGTCCACACCAAGATACATCATAATTAAAATGCCATAGGTTAAAGAAAAATAGAGAATCTTAAAAGTAGCAAGAGTAAAGCAGTTAGTTATGAACAATGAGTTCCCATAAGACTGTCAACTGATTTGTCAAAAGAAAGAATGGCATGAAATATTCAAAGTGATGAATGACAAAGATGTACAAACAAGATTGCTTTACCCAACAAGGTTATCATTTAGGATTGAAGGAGCAATAGCAAGGTTTTCAGACAAGAAATGGCTAAAGGAATTCATCACCACTAAAACAGTATTACAAGATATGTTACAGGGGCTTCATAAGTGGAAAGGGAAAAAATACAAAAATATAAAAAAGAAAATATAGCAAAGAAAAAAATTCTCACTGACAAATTGTCACTTAGTGAAAGCAGATCAACCAACTATAAAGGTAGTACAAAGGTTAAAAAAAAGTAGGAAGATCATATGTAGGTACAATAACTAAGTGATACACACAACTGCACATGCACAAAAAAGTAAAAAATAATAAACAAACATGGTGGGGGTGGGTAAAAATGGTAGTGATTTTATACTGTGTTCAAACTTAAGCAACCATCAGCTTAAAACAAACTGCTATAACCATAGCTTCGCATATCTGAAGCATGTGGTAACCACAAACCAAAATCTACAAGAGGTATACAAGAAGTAAAGAGAAAGGAATCCAAATACACTATAGAAAGTCATTAACATAAGAGAGCAAGAAAATAAATGAACAGAGTAGAACTACAAAAACAATCAGAAAACAATTTAAAAAATAGCAATAACTATGTAACTATCAATAAATTTAATGTAAATAGACTAAATGCTCAAGAAGAAGACACAGGTTGGCTGAATGGATAAAATATCAAGTCCCTTACATATACGGCCTACAAGAACCTACTTCAGATTGAAAGGACACACACAGACTGAAAGATATTTCAGAGAATGGGAAAAAAAAAGGTATTTCAGAGAATGGAATGGCAATACTTACATCAGACAAAATAGACTTTAAAATAATGGCTGTAACAAGAGGCAAAGTAGGGCATTTTATAATGAGAAAGTGATCAATCCAACAAGAGGATGTAACGCAACATAGGAATACCTAAATATATAAAGCAACTATTGATGGGCTTAAGGGAGACAGCCACAGAAATACAGTAACAGTAGGGAACTTTAACACCCCCTCGACATCAATGTACAGGTCATCCAGACAGAAAATCAAGAAGGAAAGAGTGGCCTTAAATGACACATTAGAACAGAGGACTTCATTGATACTTTTAGGACATTTTACCCCAAAGAAGCAGACTATACATTCTTTTCAAGTGCCCACAGACCCTTTTCCAGGATAGATCACGTATTTGACCACAATAAAAGTCTCAATAAATTTAAAAAGACTGAAATCCTATCAAGCATCTTCTCTGACGACAATAGTATGAAACTAGAAATAAATTTTCAAAAGAAAAATGAAAAACACACAGACATGTGGAGGAGGAATAACATGCTACTAAACAATGAATGGGTTAACAATGGGATCAAGGAAGAAATCATTAGATACCTGGAGACAATGAAAATCAAAACACAACAACCCAAAATCTTTGAAACGCACCCAAAGCAGTTCTAGGGAAGAAATGCATAGTAATACAGGCCTACCTCGAGAAACAAAAATCCCAAACAATCTAACCTTACACTTAAAGGAACTAATAAAAAGACCAAACAAAGCTGAAAGTGAGTAGAAGGAATGAAATAATGAAGATCAGAGCACAAATAAATGAAAGCCTTAAAAAACAAAAACAAACAAAAAACAATAAAAAAAGATCAATGAAACCAAGAGCTGTTCTTTGAAAAGAGTAATAAAATTTATTAAATCTTAGCCAGACATATCAAAGAAAAAAGAGAGTCCAAATAAATACCATCAGAAATGAATGGGGAGAAGTGACAACCAACAAACACCAGAGATACGAAGGATTATAAGAAAATCCTGCGAACAACTGTATGCAAAGAAATTGGATAACCTAGAAGAAAAATGGATGAAATCTTAACACCACAATCTTCCAAGGCTGAATCAGGAAGAAACAGAAAATCTGAACATGCTGATAGCTACTAACAAAATTGAATTAGTAATAAAAAAATCTCCCAACGAATAAAATCCCTGGACCTGATTGATGGCTTAACAGATGGATTTTACCAAACATTCAATGAAAAAGTAATACCTCTCCTTCTCAAACTATTCTTTAAAAAATGGCCTCATTGGGCTGGCCAAGTGGCGCATTGGTTAAGAGCTGGCTTGGGACACCAGCAGCCCTGGTTCGGATCCCACATATGAGGGCCAGTGACACTGCCCTCTACAGATAACAACAGCTCCACTTGGAGCTGGGCTGTGCGAGCCCCGGCGACGGTGTAGGCTGCAGCCCCTGCTGCAGTGGCTGCCACAGGCTACAGTGAGTGGCCCGCAGCCAGCGTGAGCTGCCGGCAGCCAGCGTGAGCTGTCAATAGTTGCGGTGAGCGACTATCCAGAGATTGGCGACCTATCTGCCTCACCCGGGAAGAGAGCAATGACGATACCAACATGGGTCAGTGAAGCAACGTGCTCCACAACTAGACTGAAGAACAAAAAGACAGCAACTTGTCTGTTCCCCTTCCCTGATTCCCCAATAAAAATCTTAAAAAAAAAAGCCTCATTTTATGTGGCCAGCATTAATTACACTGATACCAAAATCAGACAAAGACACTAAAAAGCAAAACAAACAAAAATTACAAGCAATGTCCCTAATGAACATAGATGAAAAATCCTAAACAAAATATTAGCAAACCAAATTGAGCAATACATTAATAGAATACACGCCATGATCAAATAGGATTTATTTCAGGAATGCAAGATGGATTAATATCTGCAAATCAATTAATGTGCTACAGTACATTAAAATAATGCAGGATAAAATTTGTAAGATCATATCAATAGACACAGAAAAAGCATTTGACAAACTTCAACATGCTTTCATGACAAAAACTCTCTGCAAAGTGAGAATAGAGGGAACATACCTCAACATAATAAAGGCCATATATGACAAACCCACAGCTAACATTATATTTAAGAGTGAAAAGCTAAAAGCATTTTCCTTAAGATCAGGAACAAGACAACAAGGTCCACTTTCAATACTTTTATTCAACACAGTATTGGAAGTTCTAGACACAGCAGTCAGACAAGAAAAAGAAATAAAAGCATCCAAATTGGAAAGGAGGAAGTAAAACTGTCATTATTGGCAGATGACATGATACTCTATATAGAGAACCCTAAAAGACTCTACCAAAAAACTATTAAAATTGATAAATGAATTCAGTAAATTAACAGCATAAAATTCATATTCAGAAATCTGTAGCATTTTTATACACCAATAATGAACTATCAGCGAAATTAAGAAAACAATCCCATTTACAGTTGCAATAAAAAGAATAAAATACCTAGAAAAGTATTTAACCAAGGAGGAAAAGGACCTGTTCTCAGAAAACAATAAGGCTCTGAGGAAAGAAACTGAAGGTACAAATAAATGGAAGCAGACACCATGAATTCATGGATAGGAGCAAATAACATCATTTAAACTAACCAAAGAAATCTACAGATTCAATGCCATCACTATCAAAATGGAATTCTTCACAGAGCTAGAACAAATAATTCTAAAATTTATACAGAACCACAAAAGACCCTGTATAGTCAAAGCAATTTTGAAAAAGAACAACAAAATTGGAGATATCATGCTACCTGATATCAAACTATACTATAAGACTATACTAATCAAACCAGCATGGCACTGGCAAAAAAACAGACACACAAAACAATGGGACAAAATAAAGAGCCTAGTAGTAAGTCCATGCCTTTTGGTTAATTATCTATAACAAAGGAGGCAAAAATATATGAAGGGGTAAATACAGTCTCTTCAATAATGTTGGGAAAACTGCACAGAATACATACAAAAACTGAAACTAGACCATTTTCTTAGACCATATACAAGAATAAACTTAAACTGGATTAAAGCCTTAAATGTAAGACCTGAAGCCATAAAACTCCTAGAAGAAAACATAAGCTGTAAATTCTGTGACATCACTCTTAGAAATAATTTATTTCATTATAAATGAATAAACCAATGGAACTACATCAAACTAAAAAGCTTCTGCACACTGAAAGAAACCATCAATGAAATGAATAGAACCTACTGATGGGAAAGGATATTTGCCAGTGATAGATCTGATGAAGGGTTAATAACCAAAATATATAAAAAACCTCATATAATTTAGCAAAAAAACCCCCAAACAATCTGATTAAAAAATGAGCAGGGGAATTAAAATATATATTTCTCCCAAGAAGACCTACAGATGGTTAACAGGCTTATGAAAAGATGGTCAAAATCACTAATCATCAAGGAAATGACAATTAAAACCACAATGACATACCACCTCACACCTGTCAGAACAGCCGTCATCAATAAATCAACAAACAACATGTGGATAAGACTGTGGAGAAAAAGGAACCCTCATGCACTGTTGGAGGGAATGCAAATTGGTACAGTCTTTATGGAAACAGTATGGAAGTTCCTCAAAAAATTAAAAATAGAACTATCTTATGACCCAGTAATTCCACTTCTGGGTATTTATCCAAAGAAATCCAAAACACTAATTCAGAAAGATATATGCAATCCCATGTTCACTGAAGTGTTATTTACAATAGCCAAGATATGCAAGCAACCTAAGTGTCCATCAGTAGATGACTGGATGAAGAAGAGGGGATACATATATGCGATGGAATATTACTCAGCTATAAAGAAGAATGAAATTTCACCATTTGCAACAACATGGATGGATCTAGAGGGTATTATGCTAAGTGAAATAAGTCAGAGAAAGACAAATACCATATGATTTCATTTATATATGGAATCTAAAAAACAAACAAAAAACAAAGCAAACAGATTCAAAGATACAGTGAACAATTTTTGTTTTTTAGTGGGAGGCGGGATGATGTCAGATGGGTACTAGACTTATTGGGGAAATCACTTCATAAGTTATATAAATGTCTAATCATTATGTTGTACACCTGAAACTAATATAATATTGCATGTCAACTGTAACTGAAAAATTTTATAAATAAAAAAAATTGGAAAAATTTGCATCAATCAAAATTATGCTGTGAAAACCTATCAAATGGTTATTTCTGAAAGGAAGCATTATGGAAGTTTAAAAAAATTTTTTTCCACAATCTGAAACACTTCGAATTTTTATTCCAGTATAGAAAAAGAGGCAAATATAACTGAAAAGTTATAAAAGTGGTATATTTCCTCTAGAGCTGTCCAAAAACTATCTGGATAATTTATTAGTTATCCCCCCAAATTTAAAAGACAATCAGTGCAGGACCTAATTGCTAGATGTGGCTTGAAGAACTACTTAGGTAAAACAAAATTTCTCCCTCTCAGCTGCCCTCACTCTTAAAGTCACATTCATAAAATGTCCACTATGTAGTAATCTAGCCACTGATTAAATCCTCCAGTGTTGGAGAACCCTCTGAGATACAAGAATTATTAATAATTTAGGAAGCTGCTTCTTGTGATGAATGAAATTTTCATTCTTAATAATTCTCACTGGTTTTCTGCCTTCTGAGGAGGCATGGAAGAAATCTAATCCTTTTTTTTCACAAATACTGTAATAGAAGACAACTCCAATATATATCCAGGGTCTTGCTTTTCCTTGGTTAAAGATCCTCATTTCTTTAATCTACTGTCATTTACATGATATGGTTTGAATTCCCTTTACTAACCTGGCTGCATACCCCTAGGAATATCTCAGCCCAGTGACTCTTCAAATTGACCATGCGTCAGAGTCACCTGGAGGCTTAGGAAAACAGATTGCTGAGTTATTCTCGCAGAGCCTGATTTGGTAAACCATGGGCGGATCCTACCAATTTGCATTTAAACAAATCCCCAGATGATGCTGATGCTGCTGGTCTGAAGACCAGGATATAAGACCCACTGCTCTAGCCCATCAATCCTTCAACACCTGAGCCCTGGGGAAGACCGCACCTCACTCCTGCTCTGATCTGAACTCTGAGTGTAACCCGTCAAATAGCACAAGCTCCTTGCTAGCCACATCATGAGAGTGCTTTATGAAGGCCACAGGCAACAAATTCCCCTAAATACTTTCCAGTACTGTTTTGAACGATCCAAATTTTCTTCGTATTTTACTCATGCAGTTGCATTTCTGGATCCAAGTGGAAAATTTTCATTTATCTTGAATAAAGTCAATTTTGCTAGCTTTTAAGAGTTGAATTGCTACTTTAAGATTGGATGAGGATTTCAAAAGAGAATCCAGGTAAGAAAAATAGCGAAAGAAAGATTCCGTTAGGGCTGCCAACGCCACTGGGGATTTTGTGCACGAAGACATGCAGCTACGGGAATGAGCTGACATAAATACAGCCTTGGTTTTGTTCCCGGAACATGGGCTCTGGCACAAAGTGCAGGGAGGGGTGCCTTTTTCAACCCACCCACACAAAAGAAGTGCCTTTTTGTAATTCAGACAAAAAAAAGCCCATGAGTTCTAGCAGTAGCCCCTGTTTGGCGACAGGAAAATGTAAAGCTTTCTTTGAGGACTCCTCAGGTTTTGTTAGCAAGTGACTGGCTTGTCCAGAGTAGATGGCTCATGGACAGCAGTGGGCATTACTGTTTTGCCAAAATAAATCTTGTATGAAGGCCTAGATTAGGAAATGGATAAAGGCAGCATCAGAGCTGTGCCCTGCTTCACTTTCCCCCTCTGATCATACAGAAGGCCTGTGGCTGCAGAAACACTGGCCTCTGCAGGTTGAAAGTCACTGCTACAGAGCAGTGACTGGGACACGAGACTGGCAGGTGGACCTGACACAAGTGAATGCTGGGATACAGAGGTCGGTCTGATTAGGTATTTATTCATTATGAGGAAGTCCAACCTTTGTCTTTAATTGGGGATAATGATTTCCTCAATGAAACCAAGTCTCAATAATGCCAGAAAACCTTCCTCATTACACTGGACTAAAATTTTACACATTAAAAAGTGAAAAACAATAGCTGTAAAATGCTTAAACAGTTGCTTCTCATTTGAAAATCAGTGTTTTCCCCACTTGCATGGTTCTACAACTATTGAGTTAAACATTCCTTTAGCATGTATATAGTATTCTTTCATGAAGATTAATTCTTAGGGTCAAAACCGCTTCTATTGTACTTTAGACAGTGTAATGTATTACTTTGCAAAACGATAGTCAATGCTTATCTATGAGCTGGAAGAACCCTTCATATTCTACATTATTATGTAAGAGGAATTAAAATGTTTATTTTGGAAAGGAGGAGAGCTCATACATGTGGTATAAAATTGAATAAAACCAGTTTTCTCAATGGATTTCACAAAGGATCGGACAACAGACTAAAACTTATCATGTTAATGATATGAAAGGCTTGAAAAGAAAAAAAGAAGTATTGTGTTAGAAGTATTTGTCATCAAGGGATGTCAATGTTATTGGGAGTGACATGAGAATAACTCATGTATAAAAAGAGGTAGAGAGTGTGTATAGGTTCTAATGACAATCAGTATTTGTTCCTACAGTGGCCTTACACCATAGGTTAAAGGGAACTGCTGCTGTGTGCCTTGGCAGCCAAGCAAAATCAACACAATCAAAACTATATATGAAATAAAACAATTTATACAACTTTGTTTTATCATATAAAAGGAGGATATTTTCATTTTAAAGTAATCTCTTTTATGTAATCTTGAGAGCATCTTAATTAAGATTTTTACATAAAGCATAATGAACAAAAAAATTACAGTTAATTCTTTTGATGAAAACAGGTAAAAATGTGTATTTTCTTCCAACTCTTGGAAAACTTGACTTAATTTTAAAAGGTGGCACTACATCGAACACGCATTTGGTAGGGCTTAAAACACATATATAAAAGGTGATAGGTACATTGCAGGAATTTGGCTGAAAGCTATCCAAAAGTTAGTCTTGGAAAAGTTTACGTTAACTGAGATTTAGAGTGATTCATTTTTTTAAAAATATTAATTACAGTCCATGTATAAAAACAAAGATTTGAAAAAGTGTACGTGAAAAAGATAGCAAAATGTTAGTGTTCCTATGTAGCTGTATAAATAAGAGATGAACAACTATCTGTGCTTTCTGCTTGGATGAGAGGGGTATGACCCTTGCTCTCCGACTGGTAGCCCTCATGTGCTCCATGAGGGTTGGGAGTCATCTAACAGAGTGGGTGACACAGGGACAATTATTTACTGATGAAAAATTAAATTCAAAATTATGTCTTGAAAATGCACTACTTTTAGAAAATTGAAGTTATATATATTTCAAGGTATATGTCTATAATTTATGTCTTACCACAAATTGCCTCAAACTTTCTAAATTATCAAACCAAGTAGAAAAAAACTGAGAAAAATGAACAATAAAGGTGAATGATAATGACAAAGACTCTGAAGTTTTCCCTGAGGCATATAGGTGCCAAAGATAAACTGCACTCTTTAAAGGCTTTTTCGTGATTTATCACATACAGAAATGCAAAGAAATTGCTAAGAAAGAAAATTTACCCTATGTTTAACCAATCCAAATCAAGGTGGCAAACTTTCAGAGCACAGATGACAGTATCAGCAATAGGACAGCTTGCAACAAAAGTTAACACATAACTGAATATGTTTTCTTGATAATTCCGGCTAATGGAGTGGATGGATGGTTCAGTAACTGTTTGTTTCTTTTTACTCCTCACTTGAGTTAACAAACAAACAAACAAAAAAAGGTATGCATTCATTTTTCCTTGAAGACCAATAATTTGAGTAGGTACATTGAGATATTAAAAATAAAATAGTCACACAACAGTATTCAAATGCAGATATTTCAGAAAAACTTACCTATCGATGTTGTCACAATGTAATTTATCATATTTTTGAACAAAACTATAAGCCTAGACATATGCAGTAAAATTTTAAAAACTTACTAGAAAAAAAAGAATTACTGCACTTAGAATCGGGGGAGACATCTGTCTCCATCGCTATTGGCCCAGTCCGGGAACATTTCTGGTTCTACTACATGCTTTCGTAACATAAGGTGTTATTGGACTGGAGGATCTCTACAGCACCATGTCTAAATTCTGATACCTTATTGCTTTTGCCGTTTTTGTAGTCCTTTTGGCATTAAACCAACCAACTGACAAACAAACCGACCTAACTTCTATTTTCTGAAAGGGAGACAGAACCCTAATGCTTATTTGAGAGGATGGTCTTAGAAATAGTTTTGCTTTTAGTGAAACATTTCCCTTGACTTTTCTCTCTTACCTGCAGGAAGAAGGAAAAGGTCCTGTCCTGAGGATGGCCGGCTATTGGAGCCAGGAGGTTTTGAATGTTCAATGAGACTATGCCTTGCAGGAGGTGGGGGAGGGGGAAGGGTTGGGGGGAGGTTGTCAAAAGCATCTTCACCTGCATTGAAAGAAAGGTCAGTATAAACATTAGTAGAAAACACAGTGTCAGGCCAAACGAAGGACTGATTTTCTCTTGCTGCTTATACACAACTTCACCTGAAGTGTTTATCCAGCCATTCACTGACGTGGGAGCTAATTATTTGGTGGGAATGTTTGGAGAGCAGCGACACAGACACACAAACGCACCTGTGTGCTAACTTCTTCTATCTCGTAGGTCTTTCTATCAAAAAGCAGCATTGCAGGTTATTAAACAGCATACTACTCACCTGTAAATTTATATTAAGACACTGGAAGTTTGAACTAAAAATTATTATAAGTCACCCCATCAAAACAGAATTCTTCATGTAACAATAAGAGTTCACAGCCTCTAATTAGAAAATCACACTATGCACTAAAAATGCAATGTCACAGAATAGATTCTTTTAAAGTTTACTCCACCTGATTTTAATTCATTGAAGCTGATGTACCATATATTTCATTGTCAGAGTATACAGAAAATGCACCTACAGTAGAAGAATATGATATTTTTCTACTTAAAGGTATTTCTAAAAAAACAGTTAAATATGAAACTACCTTTTGTGGTCCCAAAACTAGTTACTTCTATTTGGAAATTTCTCAGTGTTAGTAACTAGAACATAGAATATTGTAGCCTGATTTTATGTCTATTTTTCCCCTGCTGCATCTTACTATTCTAGGCATATTTTCCCTTATATTGATTCTTTAAAAAATAAAGTTGCAGTTTATGTACTTTTATAAGCAATCTCAAATACTACGTGAATGAAACAGTGTATAAACAAACACCTACATATTCCAGTAATAAAAATTCACATGAATTTAAATTTACCGACTTAAACATAAAGGTATACTTAAAAGAAAATGGTTTTACCACTCATCCAGCTTGCCTTGCATAATATATTGAAAATATTTTCTCTAAATGATCCTAAATACTTTTCTAACTTAAAATATTTGAAGGTATAGGAGAGGGAGCTCTGTTATCATTCCAACCTTCAGCTATCTGCTACATTATCTTATTCACTCAAATCCCTTTCCAGCCCCTAAATGTTAGGCACTACACTAAGCACATGGGCAGTGGAAAGATCCAACTCATAAGGCCCTGACCTAAGGAGCTTAGATTCTACAAAATCTTCACAACTGACTCAAGGGAGAAGTCCCATAGGTCCCACAGAGAGACATATTCATTGTAAGTGGGAAGAGACATGCAGAAAGTGGCATTTAGCAAGGTGTTATCAAGAACAGGAGGTCTGGGGTATCAGGATCTCAAAAGTATTTATTCATCAAATGCGAGGACAGTTTCTTCTAGGCAGAGTGAACAGTATAGATAAAGTATGAGATGTACAGTAGGAAGATGGAGTTAAAAAGGAAAGGTTGGAACATTTATCTGCATTGTCCAATAGGGTATTCACCAACTATATATAGCGATTTGGTTTAAATTTAACTAAAATTCACTTCCATATTCACACATGTGAATATATAGATCCCTTACATCACCACATCAAGTTCTATTGGACAATATTGACCTAGACCATGAAGACTTGGGCAATAGGTCAAACACCAGTGTATAAGAAGTAGATGAGAGAAAAACACTAGGTAAAGAAGGAAGTTAGGAGGTCTTATAATTCATGCAGGTGAAAATAAAGCACTGAACTACAGAAAGAACAAGAGAGCAAAAGACATTGCAATAGTGTAAATGGAAACATTGGTTGATGGTGTTTATAGAAAAAATCGAAAGGTTATTTCACATTTCTAGTAGCCTAATAATCAGATAAGCTTACATTTTATATTAGGGTGGCTTGTTATTTTGAAACCGTAAGGTGTGTGGAGGTTCTGTCTTTCTCTAAACATAGGGTGAGATGCTTTCTACCTGGAATCAATGAGATCAACACAGACACCAGCACCAGCCAACTTTAATACACATACACACCTGTGTGTACTTTCCCATGTGTACACACACAAATACACATATGTGAACTTCATATTAAATTTGAAACAAAGAAACTGAGATTCTCTGGATGTGTTGCAGTTGCAGTGATTATGATACAGAATTTATTCTCAGCCGCCTACAATAAACTATGTAATCTTCCATCATGTAACTAGCTAAGCGAAACGGGATCATTTTATGCTGAAAGAAAAAGTACACATTCATTAAGAATTGTACTTAAAGAAAATCTCAGATGAACACTTCAAATCTACTAGAACATAAGAGCCTGGGGAATGAACAACGCTCTCATAGGATTTTTCGTAGACTACATTTAGCACATGCAGAGATAACTTGATAAAATTCTCACTGATGGCCAGCTGTTTACCCTATTGCTTAAATCATCTAAATGGGATAATGGTTATAGGAACTTGAGAGCCCCCATCCCCTGAAGAATCCAATCTAATTCAGATAAATCCAAAACCTAGTGAGTCTACATTATCCCAAACTCTGATTTCTGGTAATTCAGATATTAATTGAAAGAAGAGGCAGGGTGGCTTATTTGAAAAATGTTTAAAGGTTTCAACCTAATGGAGGGATGAGAAGATCATAATCAGAGGGTGTCCTGTTGAGTGAAGAACCATGCTTTGGGTTGTCCCGAGACGGAGGCCTGGCAGGTGGTAATGGCACTGGATCAGAGGCTGAATCAAAAACATCTCCTAGAGGATAACACAAAATCTTAATGTATTTTCAGTACAACAATGGCACCGAATTATGCCTTTAAATTCTGACCATTAAGATGTAGAACACAAAGAGAAAATATTTCATACATACCCTTTAAATATATGCCCAACTCAGGGATGTTTGATTTCTTCGCCTCTGAAGATGTACCATGTGTTCCATTCAGTATACAATGACCATTATCACAAGACCTAAAGCAGAGATCAGAGGACAAAACTCAGAAGGATAGTACTTCCCAGGTAAAAGTCATTTCAGGGAGGCGGGGGAGGGAGGTGATGGGAACTAGTAAGCCAGCTCATATAATAAAGTTTGAAAATAAATATAACTTAATTTTCTTTTCTGGAAAAAGTACAATTAATATTATTTAGATACTCTTACTCAAATACTTTCACAAAGCACAAGTAAATATCCCATCAAATATATGGTGGAAGGGATTCAAAGGAATTGTAATAGATAGTATGATATGGGGGGAGGAGAAATGGGGGGGAATTGGGGGACGGGGGTTGTCACTTTGAGGGGTAAAAAGTATAACTATTGCACTGTGTTGTACACCTGAAGCTAATTAAAAAAATAAAAAAATAAATTAAAATATCCCATCAAAGACAAATAGTCTCTCTCTCTTTTTAAAGTGAAAGCAAGAATTACAAGAATCACAAACATTGTTGATGCCCTAAACACATCTGTGAAGTTAGCATGTCATTTTGGAAGAATTCAGTCATGTTTTGTCAAGTGTTTGAAGAACAAAATGTAATAAGGCAAAAAAAATGTAGCAATTCTCATGATTTCATTATTTGTTGGTGATGTTTAACGTATTTTTATTTCTGTAATTTAAGTTTTCCTTATAATGCACTAGAGCCCATTAATGATGGAGAATTATTAAATGTTCAGTAATTCCATTAAAATTCTGGTTGGCATATTGAGAAACCTAGAGTCTAGTATAATTTCCCCACTGCCATGAAGCACACGCGCGCACTTTTGACAGCTGTACAGAAATGACTGTAGCAAAGGCCTCAGGTGCACAACAAATATTTAATCTAGGTGTCTGTAAAGGATACTACTTACTGAAAAAGTATTTTTGTTGATGTTGAAATTGTACTATAAACACAATGGATAAAACTGGGTCATGGGAAGATATCAGTAGGAAGAGAAAATACAGAGCATATTTTGTCTTCAGAATAGAGCTGTGTAACAATGAACTCTCTGCTTACCAAGTTATTCTGCTCACAAAGCTATAGAAGGCAGAGTTTATGTTTCACTTTTCTCCAATTTACTCTGAATTGTTGGGGAGAAGTAGAAGTACATACATAATGGAGGAGATGGTGGATGTTTGAATAGTTACTGCAAGAGTGCTTCATCTGAAATTCATTTCTGTTCTCTCTGGTGGCCACGTCTCTCCAAGGGGCCAGAGATGGTTCATTTAAAAATAGTTATCATGTATTGAATTTTCGTAATAATGATGAATTTTTACTGAGACAGAACTGAATTATTCATCTACTATTTAACGTTTTCTACGTATTGACAACTTACTTCTGATCTTCCAAAGGGAAAAACGAAACAGAGGAAAAGGAACTGTTTTTAAGCTTAAAGAGTGCTTTGTATAGGATGTAAGAGGACACTTCATTTGTCAGCTTTCAAAAACAAATTAGATAAAAATTTCACGCCAATTACGTTTAGGGATTATCAATATTATTTCTCTGTAACAGTACAAAGGTGATAATGGTGGTCATAATTCAAATTTATTTTCAGGATTTAGGAGGCCTGCCACCAAAGAGCTAATTCAATATGATGTGACAATTACAATTTAAAGCATTAAAATCATAACTATCACTTTTCAAGGAATGAAAAATAATGAAATCTTACAGAGACCAAAAAAGCTCACCGCATTTGTTTTTAAAATTACTATACACATTTATAAGAGCCAAAGGAACTGAAAATTGTAACAATTTATATTTGATGTAAAGGGATAACATTTTTCCTCTATTATGAGTATTTGTCCTACTATTATGAGTAGTAGACATTTGGTTCTTCTGTTACAACAAATTGCCTCTCAGTTATTTCTTTGTCTTCTCAATGATACTATTTCAGCAACAAGTGTCTGAAACATCAGCAATTAGCAAGAAAAACTTTGGTTCTTGCTTTGAAATATGAAGCCTTAGACTGCAGAGTGTTAATAATCTTGGTTAATAATTCTGCAGAGTGTTGATACTTCTACTCTGGATCTCTCATTAAGACAGATCTCTTGGTTAAAATGAAGATTTGCTTCTCTTTTCTAAGTATTATTACATTTTCTACCTTAGTATGATACTTGAAGAAAGGCAGTAAAACATTTTTTAAGTTTTTCATCTGAAAGGAAGGGAACACTCTATGCATAAAATGCCTTCAGAAGAAAATGGTACACTAAGTAAAGATGACACAGATCACTGAAGTGTTCAACGGCTCTCCTACCTCTCTGTCAGATCAAGAGATACTGGAAGGCAAAGGGCAGGGCCACCAGGAGTAGCTGGGCCCTATTCTCTGTTCCCAGCATAGCTCCAGGAATGTTATTACACAAGAACACTGGAGCTTAGGGTTTCAAGACTGAGATTTCTCTTATTGATTACCTCATATATGTCAGTCTGATAAAAATATAAACAGAAAAATATTCGATTATGGTTTACTAATTCAATTATATGAATGCAGAATCATCCTTGTATCTAAACGCAAACCAGTGTTTCAATACACACCATCCATTGTTAACAACTCCTAAATACCTCAATGGGGCTGCCACTTCAAAGCTCAAGAATATCTCCCTTATGGTGAGAATAAACAACTGACAAGAAAGAAAGAAAACACTATTCCCTACATTCTTATTTGATCCCAGCAGAAGTAAAATAGGGTGTAACTGATTAAAAAATCAAATACAAATCTACTTAAGAGATTTATTCCTGGGCTTTCTATTCTGTTCCACTGATCTATGTGTCTGTTTCTATGCCAGTACCACGCTATTTTGATTACAATAGCTTTGCAGTATGGGTTCATATCAGTGTCAGAAGAGTACTAGACTAATCGGGGAAACCACTTTGTAAATTATATAAATGTCTTATCATTATGCTGTACACCTGAAACTCATAAAAAATAATACTGTCAACTTGAAAAATAAAAAAATAAAATGTGATTTGAAATAAAAAACAGTTAAAGGAAATAATTTTAGCTTTTTTTTTGTTAAATCGAGATCTGAATAGAAGTAGGTAGCACATCAAGTAGAGAAATGAATATAAATTATAATAATCTTTCATCATGAAGAAAAATTCTAAGGAAGGTTGGCATAATACCTTAGCTTCTAATTATTAATTTTCCTTCATTAACTTTTCTTTAGAAGTGATAAAATGGATTGGAAAATTAAAAATTCATGAATTAATCACCACTATATGTAACCTACAGCAAAGTTTTATCAGAGGATAATTTGCTTTCGGGGAGAGAAAGTTAATAAAATGTCCCGTTAGACTTACCAGCTAACTAATTTAGTCAAATGACTTCCTGATTCATGAATAGTCTGCATTTTTTCATTTTCTCTGAAAACAATACAGAAAATAGTATATAGGAAGAGGAGGCTTTGAACAAGAAATAAAGAATTTTTGAAAACCTAGATGATTTAATTGCTTAAAAACAAATACCACAAATGAGAATTCTTATGCAGATGGGAGGTGATTAAAAAGCTGCCCAGGTTCTTACCTAAGAGGAGATTTTACATTATGACAATGAGATGGTTGTGAATTCAGGGAAACAGGATGGGATGAAGGAATCTTGTATTCATCGTCATCTTCATCTACTGGGTCTCTTGTTTTCTCTGGAAGAGAATTTGCTAATGGACCAGTACACCTACCAGAGGGGGAAAAAAAAATCCAGTCTAGTTTAAGCATAATCATTTAGAACAGGAAGTCTGATGTGACATATGCAAATCAAAGAAGCTACTTTGTCACTTGTGCTCATTTTCCAATTTCAGGGTTATATCAGAAGGACTGTTCTTATACTAAATACAAACGAAAAGGATTTTCAACCTTTTGTTAAGACTCTACTGATGAAATAAAAGAATTTTCATACTTATAATTTTAAATGGCACAATAAGAAAAACTAGTAACCTGTCAAATAAAATGGTCTTAGATTTGTAAGAGAAAATGCATAAAATTATTCAAACCAAAATACTAAAATATTAAACTTTATTTTAATTTGAATGGGTAAATTAATGATAAATATAATGTATGATAGTATTATGTATTAATGAAGTTTTATAGAAAGCTCAAACTTTGTCTTTTATAAACATTAATATTCTCTATAGTTGAAAAAAATCCAATTTAATTATTTGAAACAATTCTTTCTCCTGTGACATTAAATTCAAATTCTTATTTTACCCCCACAAACCACCAAGAGCTAAAACTGACCAGAACAATTAGAATTTGATAATAAAATAACTAAAAGTTGAGTTATAATACATTCTTTTTTTTGGCTTAAATTCCCTGACTAAATAAAAAAGAATGAAAATGAGTAAAGCAATCACCTAATATCAAAAGAAATATTCAAGCATTTTACTCATTTGAGAGTAAATAAAACAAAGCCAAACAAACAAGCAAAAAGAAAAAAAAAATACTGTTTTTCACAGTTGTTGCTACTGGAGTTTAATCTAACACTTGCTGATGCATGAGAAAAATACTATAGTAGAAACACACAAATCTACCCTGACCAACTTTAGGACAACAAACTAGTTTGCAAGACATTGGAGATACAGGCGGATCTAAAGCTTTTCATTAATCATCATGAACCTCATGATAAATCTGTTTCATCAAAACAAAAATAAAAAAAATCTTCATGACTGCAATTTTGAAGCACCTTCTACAGAGGGAGCCAGAGGCCTTTGGTATATCAGCCATCAGGTCTCAAACAACTTTTGCATTTTGTTTTCTTATCACTAGCTAGAATGAAAGAATTTTAACAGCTTTCTTTGTGCCCAGTTACAAGAAGACATTTTGAAAAACCTGAAAGTTTTTCAAGTTTCAACAGTATAGCTGAGTCTCTAGGATGTTCAGAGAGCCAAGAAAAATTTCTTCAAAGATTTTTCAAAAGTGTATTTTTACCCGTTTGTTTGTTTTTTGAGGCAGTGTCACTGGCCCTCATATGTGGGACGGAACTGAGGTTGCTGGCTTCCCAAGCCACCAGGGTACCAGGCCGGTCCAAAATTCACCCTTTTTTTGGTATTTTTACCCATTTTTGAAGACTTTTCAATACCAATTTTTGAATTGTTTGTTTGAGGGAACTTGAAATTCAAATGACAGGTCATTATGGTGAGATGAATGCACAGTGAGTGACACAATGAGAGAAAGTCACCTGTCAGTGCCCAGAGCACAAGCTTATAACCTTATTAATAAGCTAAGATTACACCTTTTATGGCGTAACCTTGGAAGAGGTACATTCCAAGTGAAGGCCAACTGGTGAGGATACAGACTGAAAAAGATGATCTGATGGCAACAGGGCAGGGATTTCAAATGTCGTCATCCACAAACTCTTATAAATATGAATGTAAATTTAGCTAACGCAAGGACCATAATGGGTTCTATAAGCATTTTGAAAGGGGAAAAATATACGTCCCTTCTATGCCCCAATATACTACTTGCATTTATAAAGGAATTTTCTTCCCATGCAATTCAAAGATATACTGTATATAAGAAAAAGACCTATCAATCAAATATTCAGGAATGTCCTATCTGCCTATCGCTGGTTACTTCCAAAGATCTAAGGGTTTTTAAAGAAGTGCTGCATTATGAGACAAGAACAGGCCATTTCTGAAATCACGTCTGTTGTAGCTGATTCTGTATTTTCTCTTCAGTGATAAAGAATTTCATCTGGGTAATTTCCTCCTGCTCTTTCACTTTGCTGCAAATCAACAGATGGAGTATTTTTAAAGGAAATGAAAAGCAAAGCAGGGAAGACTAGGCACGTGTCAGGGTAGAAGGTGTACAGGAAATCTCTGTACCTTCCCCTCAATTTTGTTCTAAATCTAAAACTACTCCAAAAAAATAGTCAATTTAAAAAATAACAGAAGAGGAAGGCACAGATAAGATAAAGAAGTTGTATACAAAATACCAAGAGAAATCTCAATTCTTGTAAAGAAATACAAAACAATTATATGTGTAACTATGTGTCTGATTTTTTAATTTCCATTTACAAACTCATTCAAGAAGGAGGTTCAATTTTACTTGCAACTAAACATATGGTAGAAAAAATTCATTTAAGAATTTTCATTAGCTATCATATATGCTTACTTTTAGCAGCACAGAAAAATAACTAACTTTGGGACATGGGAAATTTTTCAATCAAACTTTTGATTTAGCTTATGGGAAATTTGGGAGATACCAGAGGAATTAAACAGAGCAAATGTATTTAGCTGGTTCCATGTTAAAGCTGCCAAGTAAGCCATCCCACCATTTATAGCCATTACTCCATTCTCTTTATATTATCCACATCCATGCATGGCTGTGTTCTGCACTGTGGCTGTCACTCCTGAGTTAATATACTGGTCATGCACAAGGACACACACTCTCCAAGATGTACTGCCAGCCTCACCACAACCTGCACCTCGTTAAATTCACTGTGTAAGTTACTTGAGCCTCCAGTGAGTAATACATCCATTTTCTGCATGTGCACATTTAAAACAAACCAAGAATATATGATCTAATGTTGTTCTTCACTAGTGAGTTTTATACTCTGAAACTGAAGGCTCATGGGTACATGCCTCTAGAGCACTCTATATTCCTGGTGGGAGGCATAGAATCAGAGGGATGACCAACTGCATATCCCATTGGCTTTACCTCAGTAACAAACTTCAAACATCATCCTACCAAGTACTCTTCTTTCCTTCATTTGAGCAATTTTTGATACCTCAATGAGTCCATCAACTTTTCCACATAAAAAGCAAACATCCATCTTTATTGTCCGTATATAAACCTCCTGTGACACTGCTCCACAAAACAATAATTTTCTTTGAACTTTAATTAATCTTTTCTGTTATGGGTATTTAGTGCATGTTCATTCGTTGACATGTTTTCTATGTACTCATCTATGTCTGTCTTCTATTTCCATCTTGAATTGTAAAATGCTTAAAGGTAGACAAGGGCCTGGAATGGTCTGTATCAGGGTTACTCACAAGCTTTTACTCAAAAATAATGACTGCTGATTAGAGCAATACATGACCAAGCCGTCAAAGGAAAGAAAACAATTGTTTTTAGGAGCCTTTCATGATCTAGAAAAGCATTTTAAATATGTTGTTATTTTACTTGCATTCTACATGTAAGTTTCGTTATTTAATAATATCTGAAGGTAAGATTTTTAAAACATATGTTTTATTCAAACTGAATCTTCAGAGCCTGCCATGCATGTTAGTCCACGTTTCTTGTAACTATCCCAATCCTAACAGGGAAAATATCTCACTCAGAAAAATCGCAGCCCGGAGGAAGTGGTAACACAATATAAAGCTATATTTGACATGATTGCACATGTGCCATATATAAGTCATTTCCCCAATATATCAAAGTAACTTTTATAACATACATACTAATTTTGAGGGTTCTTTCATGATATCAAGACAAGGGAGTGTGGTGTATTATTAGGTGTAATATAAGCTTTAATATAAGCTTTATTTATAAGCATTTTCACTGACTTGTTAAATTGGAGAAACAAATTATAACTTACATTTTTAAATTATCTTTTTCAGGGCTAGTATTATTTCTAACACTTTCAGGGGTCTGCTTTATTTAGCAATCAAGAAGATAAATGTTGAGGAAACTTATACTTTTATTGAGAATCTAATTTTCCAATATATGTTGAATATGAAAGATATTTAAAGTGGCATTATTTGCAATCTTCAAAAAATGGAAACCTAAACATTCCTCAGTAGAGGAATGGAAATGGATAAACAAACCATGGTGTGTTTTACAATGGAATACTTACTCTGAGCAAGAAAAAGAATAAACTATTGATACACTTGACAACATGAATGAATCTGAAATTCATTATGCTAAGTAGAAAGATGCCAGAATCAAAAGGTTATAAACTGTATGATTCTATTATATGACCTTCTGGAAAGAGCAAAACAATATGGGCATGTATCAGATTGGCAGTTCGCAGGGATTTGGGGTGAGGGGAGAAACAAACACAAGCACAGGGGGATTTCTTGGAGTGATGAATTGCCCTATATCTTGATTGTGGTGGTGATTACATGACTATGCAGTTGTGAAAATTCACAAAACTGTAATTAAACAGGGTGAATTTTACTGTATAAAAATTATGCTTTTACAACTGGAACTTTCAATTTAAAATTTTCATTTTAATATTAAAAATTCATTTGAACTCATTTAAGATACTGCACATAAGCACCTTTCACAAACAATTACGCTTAATGTTTTTAGGCCCGAAGAATCACTTACCTAATTCTATTTGAGCCTATGGAGAAATGTTAACAAAAACATAAGAAATGTTGAATGTGGTGGAATACTCGAAGATGCCCCTCACTTAATATGAAAATAAAATCGCTTTCTAACCCTACGCATTTTCTATCAATGGATCAATATGTTCATGGATGAATGGAGACTATATAGTAGATTGTGCCTCTGTGGGACAAAACAGAGACAGTATAAAGAATATAATACGAGTATAGATCGCATCTTCAAAAAGAATCCTGTGGCTCATGTTTCTGTCTAAGTCTACCTATTATTTGTCATCATAGATCAGTTTTATGGTAAATTACACGTACCAGATTTGTCACACTACTGGGGTTAATGTTAAGATCAGCTCCCAACATAGCTTTTAATCAGAGAAAATGAAAGATTAGTGGAATTAGTGGCATTCCCCACCCCGATTACAACCATTCTCCAAATGTCATTTTCATATAAAAGAAGGGAGGGGGATTATTTAATACTATCTGAATTTAGAAATTATAATACTAAAATAAAAAAAGGAAAAACGATGCTCATAATATTTATGTTTTACTCCTTTCCAAACACTATTGCTCTTTCTCAAACACTATTGCTCTTTCTGTTGAGGCCTGTTTAAAATGATATACTTGAATCTCTCAATTCTTTTTATCAATGTGTCAACAAGTAGGTTCTAGCGATTCACCACAAAACACTAGGAAATCTACGTTAGGATAGTCAAGCAGCTTTGCAGGAGATGTGGATTTTTTTCTGCATTACCTCACTGATTTATAAATTAAGTCTGCGTTTCAAATACTGAAGCATATCAGTATGCCCATATAGTTCTACATAATACATTAATGCAAGAGGAATGACACAGCAATCATAATGAACAAATTGAATCCCATATATATATATCACATAATTGTAAACATACAGTTTTATAAGACAGTAAACACTATTACAGAGTAGCTTCTTATATCAAGTAAATGGGAATCACAGTAACATCAAATACTATAACAATTATATTTCAGTAAATAGTTACAAGAATACGTGTAGATTTAAAGGTAAATGCTAATTTTGACATTACTGAATTCAACACTGGGGCTTCTAACATTTATGAGAACTGCAAAAGTCTGTTAGGTAGTAATGTGTCATTTGTCTCCAGCCTGATTTTGAAACATTTCCATGTTAGACTAGAAGTCTAAAAGTCTAAAAGTCTAATATGGAAATAGGTACTTGAACATCCAACATCCCTATTTCAGTGAGTGAAATTTTCCAAGACCTCTGTTCTATGCCCTTCCAGAGCTGAGGGTCTATGCTCATTGTTATAAACTCTGGTTATAAACCCTAGTGAGGCCATAGTTGACAAAACATAAAAAACAAATAAAAAAACCAGGGCTGTAACCCAACGCCTACTAGCCTCTGCAGTGGGACACAACCAACCAAGTATAAATGAACACTGAAGTTGTCAAGTATTTCACGTTTAATTAACATTACAGATGAGGACCCTTAGAAAAACATATTGCATATAGAGCCTAAAAAGTTGAAGCTCAAAAGGATTTTGGAGATGATTTAAATGAATGGATCCCTTCATTTAGCAGGTGGAGAAAGTGAGGCCCAGAGAAGTCACCTTGTTCAAAGACAAATACTTAACATTGGAGTCAGGTCTGGGACCAAGACTGATTTGAATGTTCATTTCAGAATTGCATGCTAGTTTTATAACAAATACAGTGCATAAAGAATTAAGAAAAATGCTTATTCAAAGGAGGGTATGAAATTATCTCTACAATATAATCTAAATCATGTAAAACGAGTCTTAAAAGAAAAAACATAGAAATATTAGAACTCTGAGCACTGACATTTGGGATATGTAGATATCTGTATTTATGTATTTGTTCAATTTTTTTCTTTCTTTTATATACTTTCCATATTTTCTACAACGAACAACTGTTACCTATACAGTCAGAATAAAAAACAAACAGGAGCAGTAAATGTGCCATTAAAAGCCAGCACTTGTATTATTAATATTGACTATGGTTAATTTGCAGCATGCAAAATAGGAAACTAAACTGCTGTTAAACATGCACTGCTGAAATATCTCTCTCGTTAAATAAAGCAACTGTTTCTGAGGGAAAAATCAAAACTAAATAGGGAGAAAGTATATCCACATGCACATACAAACTGAAGTACTAGAAAAATATCAATAAAATACATTTTATTATGAATTTGCTATTCTTACTCTATTTTTATTTATTTATTTATTTATTTATTTATTTATTTTTTGAGGGCAGTGTCACTGGCCCTCATATGTGGGACCCGAACCGGGGCCACTGGCTTCCCAAGACCAGCGCTTAACCACCGCGCCACTCGGCAGGCCCTCTTACTCTATTTTTAAAGAAACAGGTACTTAATATTAAATACAAATGAAACAAACTGCAACTTCTGTCTCATCCCACTTGCCAATGTGAATTTAATAAACAAAATGTGAAAATTTAATCTCTAATTAGCAAGTTTCATTTACTTCATTTTCTAGTGTTTTCTACAGTTATCAAAGGTAATTGAGCTTGGATGTTTTATTATGTATACCTATATCCAGAGTTCGTTGATGTCAGAATATCATATGTCCTTACTGATTTAGAGCCTACTACATAAAATATGTGTGTTTGCTTCCAACTTCTATGTCTGCAACATATATGGCAGTTCCAAGAAATGTTGTCACCGGAGAATGGTCCAATTAGTTTTGTTTCCTACTGTCTCCTGAGTGATGTCAAATTTCACACTCTTGCTTTTTCTCGAGCTTGTCCCTTTTCCAATTGTGCTACCCTCCATGACTCAGGAAATTTCCATCCTCTCTATAAAACGTCTTTGACTTGCAAAGTTCATAACAGCCTCTCCTCCAAGCTTATATAAAAATTAACAAATTATTGGGTTGTCAGAAAAGTCATGACGCATTTTTGCAATGAAAAACAGAAAAAAATATGTCATGCCTTTTCTGACAACCCAATAGAATTGCACAATTTTTAGTGCATGATGTTCTCTAGTGATTTCACGTCTGTTAACTTCATTTTAAAGTAGACTGTAAATTCTTGGGAGCTGGTAGCTAGCTTATCCTTCTGCAGTCATATGAATAGTAGGAGTTCAGTGATCAGCAGGCGAAGATGCTCTAAGACTTATAATTAGAAATGAGGATCTTAGCACATAATAAAGTCAATCAACAAAGCAATTGGGTATTTTCAGTACTCACTATACAGCAAAAGCAGTGAGGTGTTATGGGAGAATCAGAGAAAACAAGAACAGATTTTGGCCCTCAAAACCTTATAATCTTTTTAAGGTAGAAAGGCACTTTAAAATTAGACAATAGCAGAGCAGAGTTTAATTAAATGCGCAGACATGAAACTCCAGATAGAGATGAGACTCAGTCTCACTACCAGCAATATGACTGAAGAAGTCACAGAAGTTGTCATGAAGAGATGGAGCTGGAATCACGGACTATTAATAAAGATTCTGAAATGGTGGTTCATAGGAGGGAACAGCAGGAACAACTCACAAAGCCAGAAAAAAAAAAAGCAAGACAAGATGAGAAGGCAAGCATTAGGAATTACTGAACAATATTTCAGTTGGGTAAAATTTGGTGGATCTAATTGCTAGCAGAAGAGCACAGAATAATTTAGAAGGAAAGAAAGAACATGCTGGGTTTTGAATAGGAAAGCGATCTGGGGAAAGGAGAATGTAAAATAAATCAGCTGCGTGAAGTGAACAAAACATATTGATGGGAAGGCAGACAGCCTGGTTTAATATAAATAGTAGGAAAATGGAAATCAGGACACTTGGTTTTATCCTGTTCTGACTCAGGTAGACACATATGACTGCCCATTGTGCCTCCTGTGTTCTCATTTTCAAATGAGACACCCAAGTTAATTCATTTTTCCTGCTTCAAAATCCACTGGTGTTAATTCTGAGATAATATCATAGGATCAGGTATAAGGCTTGTTCAGTTGTCCAGTTACCAGGCGAAGCTAGGGCAAGGAGGAAGATTAGCTAAACATGAAAACTATCAAAAGAATAATTAACAGGACTTCCTGGCAAAATGGATTTGAGAAATGAGAAAATTGGAGGAACCAAAGATCATCTTATGATGTCAAAGTGGGTAGCTGGGAAAAATGTGACATATCTGATGAAGAGAGCTAAACTGGAAAAAAGAGCTTGTTGTGCCATGTGCTACTCTATCCTCTTCTTGGATGCAGGGAAGACTAAGCTTTATCTCCCTGTTGTTCTATGGGCCATCTCAGGGTTTAGGTAAGTCTCACAGAGGCTGTGGTTACCGGTCAAGAATCAGGAAGGATCCTGATTTCTGGTACTTCACTTAATAAATCTAGCTGGATCATTTTTATTGATGCATTTCTATTTACCATGTACTTTTTGTACTGAGAACCTCCAAACTACTATTTACGCTATTTTTAAGCATGGACAAATGATCTCCAAATTCAATAAAACTCACTTGATGCTTGGAAGAAGTGTGGCAGCTGGAGGAGGAGGGGAAAGCCGAGGGGGAACATCATATTCTTCACTTCCCAGGTGGCCATTGGAGAAGACCTGAAAAGCAGTCCAAGGGTTAGTTTCCAATTTAACCTCTGGAGGATCTTAACATAACCGCAGTTTTTAAAACATCTATACATTCTGAAAATAATATAATCAGTTTATTTAAAATTAAAGTTTATTGGGGTGACAATGGGTAGGAAAGTTACACAGGTTTGAGGTGTACAATTGTGTAATACATCATTTATATATCACATTGAGTGCTCACCACCCAGAGTCAGTTCTCCTTCCATCACCATATATTTGATGTCCTTTACCGTTATCTACCACCCTCTTCCATTAAATATCATTTGATTTACTTAAGAATCAGTAGTACCATATCATCATTCGCAACCACTGAAAGTAGTACCCAGGAAAGAAATACAATGCAACGTGATTCTTAAACTTACTGAGAGGGAATGCTAAATTTCTATAAATTTCTACAGGTAGGCAAGTAAATACTAAAACTCCTCAAATATGATGGTTTTTACTGAAAAGTTAAGAGTTCTCTGTAAGGATTCAGCAAAAGACTGCACTAGTGGGATTCTTATCTCAGTTCCTGCCAAATACAAGTGTTCTAAATTATGTCTCTTTGGGGTTAACACATTTTCTTTTTTGAAGGCAGTGTCACTGGCCCTCATATGTGGGACCCGAACCGGGGCCGCTGGCTTCCCAAGCCAGCGCTTAACCACTGCGCCACTCGGCCGGCCCAACCAAACACAACATTTTTAAGCTTCTCAATAAAACAGTACATGAATAATCAGAAACGTCTTTATTCTTTCAAGCTGCAGCACTACTGGTAACTAGAGATAAGTCCCGGTTTTCAAAGTGCAGGTAATTTTATACGTAGTTTTCAGTGTGTAAACAACACACACCAAAACTGTCACCTTGCTCATAAGGGACCATAAAGAGTTGGGGTTTAATTACTCAGAACGTGGAACTCCTGATTTCCAGGGTACTCAGTTACATGGCAGGAACTGTCTGAATGACTGCTCTTTATTAATCCAACAACTTGAAATTAAAGCAACTTACAAAAAGGAGAATAACTTCGCAAAGACATAGTCACAAGAAAAGATTAAATATATTTTAAGACCTTTAAAGGAAGCTTTAGAGTTTTATCAGTGGCCTCTTTCCCAAACTCTTACTAATTAATATTTAAAAGGTGCAGGCTGATGTAGGGGCAAAAAGGATGTAAGTAACTTGAACAGTCCTAGGTAACCCAATCAATGACTTATCAATTTCTTGTTTTTCCCCCTTCATATTTTTTAAATGGTGCTGAAGCTTTAGAATGCAAAATTGAGAAGACCCTATCCTTTTCTATCACCTTAAAATAAGGAACATGTTTAAAAGACACATTTGAACTATATCAGTGCTTGAATTTCAAAGCTACAGAATTTAAATTTTATAGCACTGAAGTTTCACTCTAAAAACAAATTTCTGTATTATAGTTCAAATTTTTCTTTTTCATATCTCCCCTTATTAGATTCAATATGGTACAGTCACACTATGACAAAATATATCTTTAAATGAAATTATTTTATCATAGGCTTCTGACTATGAATCAAATAACAGAACAAGGCAGAGTTTTTTTAACTTGGCTAGAGAAAATTTCTAAGCAGATATATCATTGTTAAGTTCAATAAAAATCTTTAACATAAAAAATTCCTTTCAAACAACAAATACATGTATAAAACCATACATGCTCATTGTAATAATGAGTCTTTAAAATCACCCTGAGCTGGAGTCCTGTGAATGTTGCCAGAAGGGGTACAATGTAAGATTTTTTTGGCAATCAAATCTCCATGATGTTTCAGTCACAGACAGGAGTATGTTTAAAATTCATTCTGTAAAATGTAATATGGATTTTATGCGCAATCATTTGTTTTATTAGGAGAAAGTATCTATTATCCTGTTGACACCTAATAAAATTTCAGCAGTTACAAAAGGGAGATATGGAAATAATAGTTTCTGTTATACTGGCTCCAATGTAACAATAAGCTAACCATAATTTTATACTCAGAACACTGTGAACTTATATGAAAAGGAATATCAATATATTCAAACATTAATATTAAAAATGCTTTCATCTGGCACATCAGGTAAATGAAAGAATAAAGATATTAATACCAGCGTTTTTGTGTACCGCCATTAAATTTCAGCAAGTCACACAGGCAATGGTGTCTATTATCATTAAAACCGTGGAGCACAGTTGATGCAATTGATTTATCCTCTAGGAGAGCAATAACCCTAAGAAAGTTAGGGACTTGTCCTAATTATTAATATGCTTTCAAATGCAAACAGCCCCCTCTCTGCTTTAGACAGGCTGTTAACACAAAGACCCTCCAGGATTTCTCCCGCCTCTTAAATGCCAGTGTGTCTTCTCTGAAACATGCATTTGGTGCTTGGCATAAGCGGATACTTCACTCATGTTCTGTGTAAGGGCAGTCAGGCCACACTGAGTCCCTTTTAGCACAAGGACTCTCTGATTTCCTCATTTTATTGGACGTTCCTTCAGTGTGTTACACACAGTAGGGCTGACACGGAAACTGCTTAGATGACCTTATTAATGGAGATATTTAACCAATGAAACGACTTGGGTACAGCTGGAAGAAACTCATTAATTTACTAAAATTTTCTCAGCAAATATGCAATTTGTTTAATGGCTGACCTTGTATGCTGTTCTAAAATATGTACTGAGGGTGAGCAACATGCGTAAATACTCAGCAAGTCATTCCTCATAATTTTTCCTAATAGACTGAGATTACACATATGTGAAAACAATAAAGGACCTAAATACACAAGTACTAGGCAATGTTTATATTTCTGATAATTTAAGGTGCTCATTTATACCACCTAATAGTGTTTGGATGGCAAGGTTTACCATAATTTCATTCTGAATTCCATGTGCCCATCTGGGCCCATTTAATTTAACTAAAAATCATTTTAGCTGCTACTACCTGAGGGAGTGTAATAATTCCCTATTTTCTGAGCCAAAAATAAATATTTTATTTTCTCTGGAAACCTGAAGAGCTTGTTTGCAAATAGGAGAAAACTGCAGTTTCCAAGTATGTATCAACTGAAGCAGGTCACACTGAATTCTCACTAACTCATGCCTTCTGTAACTCTCAACTAAGGAAACACCTTTTCCTTCTGCCTTCCTGGCTCACTGTCCCAAATCTACCACAGTTCCACTGAACATGCTATCAACTTACATATTCTGATCCTACCACTCTTCTGCTAAAAAAAAGCCTTGAAAAGCTCTTTCCTGCCTCCCAAACCAAAGGTAACTTTGTGTAAAATATGACACTCCATTATTGGTTTTAATTGACATTGCCATGGTTTTATTTATCTTGCTTATTCTTTCTATGTGGCTTCCATTCTGTACAAAATTGACTTCCCACACTATACATGTTTTCCCACCTCCACACTACTCCTTCCTGTCGTGGCTAAAAAACAAAACAAAACAAAAAAACCACCACCTACCAACCTTCTGTCTACAGCCGGTGACCCTCTTACATGAAGTTTACTTTATTCTTTCTTTTACTCTCCATCTGTTAGAATGGGTTTTTTTCTTCTTCTTGGGGATCCCACAATTTATTTTCTGCATGCTACTCCTGTGTCTTCTTATCTTTTAGTTAATGGTATACCTGTCTCACCCTCACTGCACTGTGCTTTATTCATTTGGTATTCCCCACAGTACCATGAACATCCTAACTAGTCATATAGCTAAAATAGATTGAAGGAATAAGAATACATTAGGGAAAGTCTAGATTTGTGGAAGAAGTATAATCTGAGTTATCACATAATTTATTATAAATTCTAGGTTATCCTAGATTAATATTTTTCTACATGCCTCAGATAGCATTTAATCCTAATCTTGAATTTGAAATATTTTCTTATGATTCAGATAGTATCTAAAAATTAAGGATAAAGCATTTGAGACCCTTGAGAGATAGGAGAAAAAATACTTCTGTGCTAATCTTGACATAATTAAGAAAAACCTTTTTATTTATACAAACCCCCAACATACCTCATTTTCCCCATTCTATCCATGTAATTGCACATATACACTCAAAATGTATATTTTGAGCAACCTCAAAATGTTGCTATAATTTGTCCTTCCATAACATCAGATTGGAAATGAAACCAGTGTACACAGTGGACTTATTTTCTAAAAGACAGCCCTTGCGATTTACAGATAAGTTTAAGGTCATTCATGTAAACACGAGCCTCACACCAAAAGAGCAAAAACCACAATCTCAAAAAGTGGAATCATTCGATGTATTTATCTAGCAACATCTTTATCAGATTGTCCACAGGGTCATTTTAGAATAATGTCATATGAAGTAACATGACAAGTCAGAGATACTTTTTATCACCTAACAAACAGCAGTATTCTTAATCTTTCAAGAGGAATGAATAAAGATAGCTGGATACAATGTTAGTATCTAGAAATGAGATAAATTTCAAGTTTCCAATGGCATTTTAAAACATTTTAGTGCAATATTTTCATCTCAGATAATTAAAACCAATCAACAATAATAAGAAAAAAATCTAGTCAACAAAATATGTAAGGAACAGGTTTATAATGTGGCTAGAACCTGATAATTTCACAGAATGAAAACAATGCTATAGGAAAGAAATCTCCTACCAAGAAAATAAAACAAGATAAATAATCTCAATAACTCTTAGCTTGCAGATTCATGTTATAAGTAAAGTATAATATTAGCTATTTCATTATGGTAAGCAGGAAGGGAAGAGAAAAGGGAGTAAATGAAAGTCACAGAAAATTCTTACACTTCATTTTAACTGTGAATTAGGGGGCTTTTTTCCTCAGAGCTCCCTACAACCAGAAAATGGAATAATTAGAATTTAATTTATTCTTGCTTCCCCTACCATTTATCTACTGAGAATGCAAATAAAAAGGGCAAATGGTTCGGATGGATGATGGGAACTGGCACGTTGAGATAAGACACATGACAGGCAGTGAGTTGTCACTCCATTTATAGGGTGTTTAGTTTTACGAATTCCCCTTATGGTATTCCATATGTACATTCAATTTTAATTTAAACTTTTAGTACTTATCCAAGTTTTCTTACCTTTAAAATGGGAAGATAATACTTAATTTGAAGTATTACTTTTAATGAAAACAAGTCTAAATAATAGTTGTTATTATTCGACGAAAATGTATTTGTTTACATTTGGAGAGACTGATGGGTTACATGTGAAGAAAATACATCGGCCTCCAAATATTTAATTCCCCATACCCTTTAGTTTCACGATGAATTTTTTAAAACTGCATACTGGGTATGGAAGGTGAGAATACACTGTAACATCGACCATTTTCATTAAAAATGAGTCCTTTTTGAATCAAAATAATTTTCCCTTCCTTTTCATCCCTGCCCTTCGTCATATCCTCTTATTGTATGTCATCTACCTATAGAAACTACTACTCTTCCAAGGAGAAAAAAAAGTCCTATTTTAAACAAGGAAACTACATTCTACCTTCGCTGAAGGCCAGTGTTGGAAAAATACATAAAAGCACCTATACTGGTATATTGTGGATGTCCTGTTCCCCCAAGCCCTTTCCTGCCCCACCCTTGCCCATCCCCATCCCTGCATGCAAACATTCTTTCGCCTCTATCATCAGATTTAGTATTGTAAAACTAGCAAGCAAGTTACTGAGTGTTTACCAAGAATTCACTAGGAACTCTGCTAAATAAGAGAGGAAGGGTAAAAAAACAAGATGAGTTTAAGAGAAAAAAAAAGGGGCAACTACTTTGAATGAAACTGTCAACTATTACAATTTATTCTGAAACACCATGTCTAGCTGTAATTTCTAGTTTTATTCCAAAATGAAACCAGAATGGAAGGGTAGGGGGATTTAGATATTTGCACAGTAACTATTCTCCTACATATTGGTTCTATTATTATTCCATTGCATAAAATAAGGAGCTGGGGCAAAAAAACATAGTTAAGTTGCTGGCATCCACAGAGCCAGTAAATTAGAGAGCAGGAAGTAAAATTGAGGTCTGATTCCAGAGCCTAGTTGATATTATATTAAGATATTTAACTCTGATAAAATGCAGGTTATCAGGTTTGCCTTAGTTTCACTTCTGCCTGAAGGATTTCAACGGTTCCTCGTCTACGAATATATATTATTAAATCTGAAAGGGGAGAGGACATTGGGCTTCTGGTTATCCTGAACACCAGAAGAGTCTTGCATATAGAAAGTGCTTAAAAATATGTGGTTAAATCAGATTGGGTTGAGGACGTACAATGAAGTAAGGTGAGAAGCCAACTATAACCCAGAACCACAGAAGCTGGGAACTGCAGGATTCTAGATGGACTCAGTCTTCTGTCAGCTGTCAGCTAAAGCAAGCCCTTTAATAAGTCTCTCAACAGTGAAATGAAAACAGGATTTAGGCTTTTTCAACTTTACGTAAGTTGTGATATGCCCTGTGGTTTACTGAAGTGGAGCCATTTTTACTTCACAAAGATAATACAAGAAAAGGAAATGTGGTTATATATAAATCCTTCTTTAAAATCCACCTTAGAAGTCAACTAGATTGAAATTGGAAATCTTAGAAGTCTAATTTTGTTTGAAATGATAAATCTAGTTGTCACATGAAATTCACTTAGAGAATGTAATCACTGCAATAATAATACATACAGCATATGAGATTAGACTTGAAAGAATCTTAATGGGAATTATTTAGATGGAACTAAAGAAGATTAAAATCCAGCTTTAAGTAAGAGATAAATTTTACAATTGTCTCAAAGTTCTCCGGGATACTGGTATGTATCGATGATTAGAACATAGAAACTCACATGGAAAACATTTAAAGCAATCTTCATAACTGAAGTCAATATTAATATTTCATATCTATAATAAAAATATCATACCTACCACCTAGAAAATTATAATCCTGATTTTTGAAATTATAACCTTCCATACAAAAATTAGCAGCCTGCATTCTAGGGTTTAGAAAAGAGATTTAAATCAGTTCTAAAGCTGTATTACATAGTACCTAAAAGAAGCTTGAAATGAGAGGACTTCAATGAATTGGCTGAGGTAATTATTATATTTTAAATATTTCTAAAGTCAATTTGGGAAATAAATTGTACCATATAATTAGTCAATCCATGTCAGAGATCATTCAAACACTCTCTCAAGATAAGTGTGATCATGTAGGAATGAAAAGTAAAAGCTACAAAGGAAAAAAAAAAAAATCACTGAAAAAAACATGACTGGTAGGTTCCTCCAAAGAGGTTGTGGAAACACTGTTTTCAGGATAAGGACTCCACTATCAGAAAGCTTCACAGAGATGCTTTTATAAGTGCTTTCTCTTTCATTTACATCTATTTAGATGACCTTGGAGCAAACCTTTAGAGATGTTCATATTTATAATAGATGACAGACTAAAGGTACCAAGCACAGTCGTGGGTAGAGGTTCATAGCCAACTACCACCACTCGTGCCCTTTGTGTTGAATGCCGTGCTAGACAGTTGTGACATTTCCTATGCTGGAAATGTCCTACCCCAGAACGGCACTGAGGTCAGATATCACCACACAAAGTTTTCGTCATCGCTTTACCTTCACACATGTACACACATACACATACACACCCAGGAGCTGAAAACATACCACATTTCACACATCTTTCTTTCTTGAATGTATTATGGGGTGAATCACTAACTGCAAGCCATTATTTTGAAGGAAGAAGTTACTTCCTTAAAAATATCAATTTAAGATCAATAGCAATGGGTTCACTTTAATATTAAAGTCTTCAAAATAGGCAAGCCTCCTTTATCTAAGGGGGCATGGCAATTATCTGATCATAGAGGCCAAAATATCATGGACGCCAATACCAGAATATGAGAAATTCTGCCAAGGGTATACTAAGAATTCTAAACCCATTGATTTCTGTTGCTGCTTCTTTGGTCCTGTAAGCTGAAATTATTTTCTGGGCAGATGAATGATAGTGGTGACATCCTTCAAGAACTCAACATGTGTGAGAGTCAAGTCTTTCAGTTTTATGGGGAAATAGTTTGCTTCATAAGAAGTGAACTGAACTTGGTGTTTTTAAGTATGTGAGAAATTCATTTTACCTGGTTGCATGAGGTATACTGTCCTAGACAACAATCCCATCACTGATATGCTACAATTAAAGAGGTTTTTTCCAAATTAGACAGAACTAGGTTAAAAAAACAGTGCTAATTCTCCCACCATTTATTAATAGGAAAAAATTTTGGCAGATGAAATAAGGGAAGGTGAACTAAATCTCTGACAAATTGTCTAATGTCTGCACATTAAAATTAAATAATGTCTTGGAACTTTTTTTTTTGTTACTTCCTTTAAATTCAAGTTTTAATGAGCTTATGATTATTTATAACTTCGAGATAATTAAAAACCTGCAGGGAAGTACCAGAGTAGGCAAAAAAAAACACACTGCCCAACCTTTTATACGTCATCCTATCAAAGACTTTAAGCAGATTGTTTAGCTTCTGCTTTGCGTATTTCTTACCTTGGCTCCTTCTAAAGGCAAATCGTGGCGTCTGTGTTTCCGCATCAGAATGGGCCTTCCATTGACATTTGAACTTGCTGTGATTCCAGGCTTGGGAGAGCCATCCCCTAAGAGTCGACATCCCACCGACTGATTAGTCCCCAGAATCTCTCGAGGGCACCAGGCTTCAAGAGGCATTGGCTGGTCTCTGGAAGGCACACTCTCCACAGGATGGAAGTGACGACTCAGTCTATTGTCAGGTGGGATTGGGGGAGGTCTCTCGGGTGGAGGGGGAGGCGGATCTCTTAAGGGAGGAGGTGGTGCTGGGAGTGGTTTATCTTGTTTTCTCACCATGCAAGGAGAAGACTAAGGAGACATAAGAGGGGGAAAACATATCAAAAGTTGTATCACACACTGAAATGATTTCCAGACTAGTATATTATTGCTTTCGTTTTCTAAGCAATAATGGAGCTTTATTAGATTCCTATGCCATCTTTTCATATGTTCCTTTTTATCACCAGTTAATGAAATTTTTAAAAGTTAATGGAATATTTCATTAGGAGCTGTTTGTAGAAATGAGTAAATTCAAATGTTAGAATTGTAAGGACTACACAGGAAACAATAACAGCATACCAAAATTCTATGATGATTTTGACTGGTTTATATGAAAATAATATTGAGTCACTAATTTATTTGCATGTTTCTATGATTTAGGAGACACAGAAGAAACGATCAAAGTTATTGTTTTCCTTTTTAAAGAGCAGCTTGATTTGTAATCTCTCTGGAAGACTGAGTGTTGGTTTTGCTACTTTTGCATTCACTGCTGCACTATGAAGCAACTGATAAGGGGCATATTGGCTCTGGTTCTTTGTTGTATCAGTTACTACCAGAATAGTGAAAACTCACAAAGTAATAGAGCAGCATTATATACAGACCTTACTTGAATTTTGTGAATCCTTAAGATGAAAAACAAAAGAAAATCAGTCTGATTCTTACATGTAGATATGAAGGTATATGCTCCTGAAATGAATCTATGTGACTTGCACAGATTTTTATATACCTGGTTAATCTGATGAATGATTTGTGCTTCTGTTTGAAAATATTAGAAAAGGAATGTGTTGTGTTTATATAATTCTGCCTAAATAACATCCTAAAAAGTCTTAATATGATCTTAAAGCCAGGTTAACTGTAATGCAGGAAAATCAAATACTACTAAACTATTGTGCTTCCAACTAATACTAGAGTGTAAAGCATATTACCAAATGGAATTAATTTTTCAAATGCTGTATTTAATAAAACAAAATATGCCCTTATCCAATTTGGGGAAAAAATCTGCACAGAACCAAAATAAATTGTGGGCTTAGGTTTACAAAGCTAAAATTATGTTGTTGTTTTTTTTAAAGATTTTATTGGGGAATTGGTGGAGGGGAACAGCGTTGGGGAATCGGGGAAGGGGAACAGACAAGTTGCTGTCTTTTTGTTCTTCAGTTTAGTTGCGGAGGATGTTGCTTCACTGTTGGTATCGTCATTGCGCTCTTCCCGGATGAGGCAGATCGGTTGCTGGCCTCTGGATGTCGCTCACCGCGGCTATTGGCAGCTCACTCTTGGCTGCCAGCCGCTCACGCTGGCTGCGGGCCACTCACTGTAGCCTATGGCAGCCCACTGCAGCAGGGACTGCAGCCCACACCATCACCGGGGCTCGCACAGCCCAGCTCCAGGTGGAGCTGCTGTTAGCTGTAGAGGGCAGTGTCACTGGCCCTCATGTGGGATCCGAACCGGGGCCGCTGGCATCCCAAAACCAGCGCTTAACCAATGCGCCACTCGGCCGGCCCTAAAATTATGTCTTTAATATTAAATAGTAATGTAATTACTGTGCAAATATTGTAATTCTCTATAATTAACTGCTTCTGGTATAAAAAGCACATCTACTTCTCTCTTCTGAGTCACCTTCAAACATGGGTGATAATTTATCACACCTTAAGCCTTTATGCAAATAAACTCCCATCACATTTTTCTGGTCATGACACTATGAAAACAACTGCAAAACACCATTTGATAGGAGTATTTTAATACATATAATGACCTTTTAAATCCATTTTAAAGAATAACTGTACCTACTCTGCTATTTGTTTTAGCAATTCAGGGGACTGTTACAGACATGTGCTCTCTCTCTGAAACATTATGTAACTTTTATAGTAATATTGCAAGGATTACAATAGTGGGCGCACCGCAAACAAAATGAGAAACCCATCAAACTTGTTCAGAAATAATTAAAAGCCCAAGAAATATGAGAAAGTAAATGTAAAAGAACCTGAGCCATCACCAATTGTCATATAAAATTATGGCCTGTGTTTCTAATAAAATCAGTTTACCTTTGGTGAGCCCGTTGGGCTGCCACAGGGAGACCGGACTATGCCTTTCTGAATGAGATCCAGGCGGGGAGGCACAGGTGGCAGGCTTAGATGTGGGATCTGGAGGGGGTCTTGCTGCGGCTTTCTCCTCTGTGCGAGGGGAGAGGACCCTGGAGAGGTGACTGGTGAGTTCTGCCTGTCAGCACACTGGAACAGAAGAAGATAAAGATGCTGTTTATTGGATGTGTAAAGCGTATGCCTTTTAGTTCCTAAGACAACTGGTCTTGAGAAGGTGTCTGCCATTGAAAATCTACTGAAATAAACTCACTTGGTGAACACTGATTAATAGATGGCAAGAGCTCACACTGTTCCTCAAGGGCAGTATTACGTAAAGAATAAATGGATAAGTTTCTCCTACATATTGCAGAAAGGGCCTAGGAAAAAACAACAGCACAAGCGCAGTTTAAAAACAATTGAGTGCAGACATTCTTCTAGAAACCCGTCTACATTTTATGTGGAAACCAGAAACACACAGTGCAGTAATGCACATTGCTCTTGGTTATCTGTAGTGCGGCATTTTCTTCAGCTTGATTTATAGTACATTCTAGAACTCAGAAACTATTTTGTTTCATATAAAATATGTATCCATTGCATAGTCTACTTCCCTACAAACCAATGAAATCAGGCAGTGTTAAAAAAAATTGTTTAAAATGCACAGGTTTGATTCCAAATAATTTTTCCAAGCCTTCACATGGAAAATAAATTCTCAAGCTAAATGCTTTTCTTTAAAAACAATTAACTAAATCTAGGAGAGTCTATACTTCTGCTAAAAACTAATTTTTTCTATGCTGCTACACGTTTTTGATCTTGTCTAGTAGATAACATCAAAAAGCCAATAACAAGTACTTTGATTTCTACATTATATAACCCTTTCTACTTTGGAAGTTTTTGGTTTTCTTAAATGTGAAATAACCTGATTGCTATTTGGTAAAAAAGCCATACTAATTAATCAAATAGCCTAACGGGGATAAACAACCTTTTGTTCCAAAATATCAGGCAGTTTCTTTTTCAAGACAGTTACTAGTTCTTTGGAGATTCAGGCTTAATTTTTACACCCATTGCATTTATCTAGAATGCCTTGATATTCATGTTTCCTAATATTAGTATTTATAAAGAGTTTTAAGCTTGTTGTTAAGCCATTTCTCCCCTACATTATCACCTTTTTTTTTAAAGAGTAGTTGATGTCAACAACTGACAATTTAGTTGAACTCTAGCAACAGTGAGATTTAGTCATTCTGTCTTTGAGATGGGATAATAGATTTGTTTTCATCCACACTTACATTGCATAAGACATTTTTTTTCTAATTCACTATAGTTGAGGTTTGTCTGATTCTTTTCTCATAATTAGACTGGGTTGTTGGTTTTTGGAAGAAAGGCCACAGAGGTGAAGTCCACTTCGTATCATGGGTCCACACTATCAATGATTCATCACTGATGATACTGACCCTGGTTACCTGGCTGAGGTATTCACTGTCAGGTTATTATCATTTTTCCCTCTTTCCCTGCTGTATTCTCTGCAAGGAAGTCACCATGCACAGCCCACACTTAAGGAGTTATGCTCCATGCTCCGCCATGTGAAGGCTTTTGAAAATGAATTTGAGTGGCTAAACAGAAGCTTCTAAACCATACTGCAGATATGCCTGAATATTGTCATATTACTAAACTCTCAAGGCTTTGTCTCTCTCAACTGAAGCCAAATAAATTTAAAATAGGACAATACATTTAGACATAATTTTAGGACACTTTTAAGAACCTTTTCTTTTTAGTAATTTCATGGTTCTTTTTTGTATCTCTTACCTATGATAAAGCAAATTTTTTTTCAAAGGGGAAACTCTATATCAAAAAGTGATTTTAATGCAGCCAGTGATTCTTAACAAAATAACAATTCAACCCAAAAAGTGATGAGGCCTCACATGGTCATGAATTTGAACTTTATGGAGTTAAACCAATTCAAAAATGGTCATAGACAGACCAGGAAGAATTCCTGACGTGAAGCTATGTGTACCACAGTATCACAGCATTTCAAATCAGGAGGTGTCTCTGGATATCTAGTTCTCTACAATTCCCATTAGAATAAATTACACTCTTTGAGAACTAGCAAAACATACCTGATAAAAATACTTGGTTGAGCTGGTTATTATCCTTTACACAAAAAAGACTCAAGAAGCCAAGCTATCCACACAATTTCTACTCCGAACAATTTTTTTGTATATATACAGGGACTGCATACTTAGTGGCTTACAGAGAAATGTTGCAGTGCTAGGAGCATGCACTGTAAAGACCGTTTGCCGAACAAGACCTGTATTTCTCTAATCACTTTCCTTCACTCCTCTCTTTCTGCTCTCCTCACTGCCTGACACAGGAAAGAGAATTCTGCCAGTCAGCAGCCCACCCTCACCACCATCAGAGCCTGACTTTCAATTTCATTGCTATTATTTAAGCAGTTGCCAAATTCCTATATATTCAGATAATGGGATGGATTTTATTTGAAATTGGTGAGTTGTTAGATATTGAAAGGGAGTGATGAAAATCCTCAAGACGGACATCCAAACCAATGTGTGTGGTGCAGCAATGTTACCTTAAACTTCTAGATGCTTCCAGACAAGCACACTGTCTTACAGTTTTGTGAATATAACTGGAAACAGACAATGCTTAGCACGATTCATACTGTATATTCTCAAGGTGATTACAGACTGTCCTTCTGAAGAGCTAATTCATTTTGAAGCATGACAGCATCTGTAAGTTGACTCAGGTAGAAGGATTTTATGGAAGATATATTTGTATGTGAAGGAACAAATGTCATTTTATCTTTATTGATTATATGGACTAAATTTACCATAACTTATTCATTTTCCTGAGTTCTCCTAAATTATAGTAAAATTCCCAAGTAAGAGTAGATAACAATGCCCTTTCCAAAGTAATGCATTTACTCTTGGCTGAACCCTTTGCTATCTCTATGAACAATTCTGCAATTACAATATTGAAACTTTGCATTAACTTTTATTGCTGGTAAAATTCAATGCTAACTATGAACATCCGTAAACATTTTTAGTAGATGGTTTTAGTAGCTGGGCACATACAAGGTCACTTTCAATTTATTTGAATAATTACCATTTTTCTTTCCTTCCTATTTAAAAGTCTAAGGAGAAAAGAAGCCTAACACCGTGCTTCATATCCCAGCTCATAATTAAATTTTCGGATGAGACATTAAAAATTAACATCATAATTTATCAGCTTAGTTTGCCATTTTTTTCTCTGAAAATAGAGATGCAAAATAGATTGATTTAATATAGATCTAAATTATTTCTTCTTTAAACTACACCTCTGTCTGTATATAATTGTTGAATATATAATTGTTGTTTTAAAGAACTTTAATTTCTAGAGTATCAGAATTTTCCTGTTACAGGTAGTCATCAGGCACAACAAAGGTTCCTAAAGTAGAGATGTGACAAAGTGATGTGGTCAGTCATCTTTAGTCTACTGGTTTATATTATTCCCTATGTATATTCCACAAACATCTCCCTCAGCCCTTCTCTCTGTTGTCTTCCACAGATCTAATCCTTCTCCCAAGATCACTCATGCCATGTATCTTTCTCTACTTCTGAGAGGTGAAAAAGGGAGTTCCTGGGGAAAAAGCAACAACAAACAACAAAACTGGAACAATCCTCAGGTTCTAAGACTGTAAACTATGGTAACTTAATCACCTCTTACTGATGTTCCAGTGTACCTCATAATCACAACTACTTCTATTCTGTATTAAAAATGGAGATTTAAGGGCCGGCCGAGTGGTGTGGTGGTTAAGCACTGGCTTGTGAAGCCAGCAGCCCCAGTTCAGGTCCCACATATGAGGGCCAGTGACACTGCCCTCAAAAAAAAGAGGAGATTTAAGACATATACACAAAACATCTTGAAAAGTAAGGAAGCATTTATGTAAATCTCGACTAGTAACAGGTGTTTTGTTGATAGGGATACACTTGATTGAAATATGTGAATTTTAAGTGTGGCTGTCAAATTAAAGTTTTAATGCCAACTGATTATAAAGAATGAGGGTTTAAAAAAATAACCATATAATTAAATGAATAATCTAATTGTATACGCACATATTTCCTATGTAATACTTAAATATTTAAAATGCCATGAAGTCTTTCACAAATCACTACCTATCGCTGTTGTTTCCTGTAGATTACAGAATAAGGTTAATCCATTTCATGGAGACTTTATATGGGTTAATAAAATTAAATGAAGTATGATAAAATAAAAGCTGATATAAAAAATTTAAATTTTATTCTGATGATGTAGCTAGGAATAATGACTATTTTGATATAGAAGTGACACATGCAAGCTATTATACCTCCAGTCAAAGCTTGCTCATTTTCACTACCGGAAGATAATTCTATTAGAGATATCCTTAAACAAAATGCTCCCACCTTTTTTATTTATTTTTTTGTTCTCCACAATTCTTCTCACTATCAAGTCTAAACAAAGCATTAGTAACAAAATCAAATTTCTAAACAAATAGATATTTGTAGGCTAAATTCTTAACAATGTGTTCAAAAGTCAAACGGAAATGTCGCTTGGATTACTTGCTGTTATTAACACTGACCATTAGCACAACAATATAGAACTGAATTTAATATTTCTATTTTTTTCATATTGACCTAAAGACTGTCTTAAATATAGAAACAAATAACTAGAGGAAAAGTAGATGAAGAGTAAGAGTACGTTCATGAGTTTAGGGGTGTGCATATTAGCAAACTGGTTACCATCATAAATGAGTTTTAGTGGTTTTGGCTCTCCTCTCCTGTCTTTTCAATTGTTTTCATTTCAGTTTTTTCTCCTCATCATTAAAAACATAATTTCACTGCATACAATTTTGGAATTATAGGAAAACAGATGTTTTGAAAACATCTACACACAGCCAATGGTGATGGTTCCTAATCAAATAAACAATTTTTAATCTACTCTTCATTGGTTAATATTATATCAAAGAATCTAAACATTATTTTTTTTTAAAGATTTTATTGGGGAATTGGGGGAGGGAAACAGCACTGGGGAATCCAGAAAGGGGAACAGACAAGTTGCTGTCTTTTTTTTTGGTTTTTTTGTTCTTCAGTCTGGTTGCAGAGGATGTTGCTTCTCTGGCCCACGTTGGTATCATCATTGTGCTCTTCCCGGATGACGCAGATCGGTTCCCGGCCTCTGGATGGTCGTTCACTGTGGCTACTGGCAGCTAACGCTGGCTGCGGCCACTCACTGTAGCCCATGGCAGCCCACTGTCGCAGGGGCTGCAGTCTACACCGTCGCCGGGGCTCACGCCGCCCTGCTCCAGGTGGAGATGTTGTTAGCTGTGGAGGGCAGTGTCACTCACCCTCATATGTGGGATCCGAACCGGGGCCGATGGCGTCCCAAGCCAGCTCTTAACCAATGTGCCACTCAGCCGGCCCTAAACATTCTTCATAAATGTAATTTTAAAGGGTGAATTACATGGATATACTAACATTTACATAACTATTGCCATCTATGAACATTTGTGTTGTTCTCAAGTTTACCCAATTATACAGTGGTAACGTAAAGAAGTCTTTCACCATATACATTTTAATTTTTAAGGGCAGAATCCTAGAATGTTTTGAGCATGGGATAATAAACTCATAACTAGGTAAAAGTTGAGGCATATTCACAAAATCCTTTTGAAGTCCAGATGGTAAAACAAATTTACTCTTCTACCAATCATGTGTGATGGTTACCACTGCACAAACCTCAAAAGCAGAGTACATCTGGTTTTCAATTTTTGTTTACTTCGATACTTGATTGACATTTTAATGGCCCACACAGATATTTAAATTTGAATTTCCTTAAGAAATAATTAGAAAAAAAAATTGTTTGCCATGTGTATTTATTCTCTTGTTATTGGCTTATGTTCTTTGTCCCATTATCTATCATATTCTTTTATTCACCCCTCACTGATTTATATATTAGGAATAGTGAACCTCTATATGTTACATTTATTTTAAACACTTTTTTCCCCCAGTTTATTTTCTTTTTTAAATTATTTTATAGTAGAGATTTTACTGCTACTTTTCTGGTTTTAATCTCGTTATGAATAAACAAAATTTAATAAGTATAATAAAAAGACATTTATCAAGGGGGTTCTTAAAAGGTTTCTGTCCTTTCTGTCACTGTCTTAAATGAATTCCTTTCTTTGTTACTCCTTCATCTTTACCTGTCTGCTCTATTAAGTTAGCATAAAAAATGGAAAGCTATGGAAAAGTTAACTAGTAAAGTATAGGAAGTCGGATGTGGACAAAGAATGAACTGTACAGGATTTATTACACAATATAAAAAAATCATTTAAAAAGAGGTAACTGCAAGGGTTGGGAAGAATGGGGCCATCCTTTCAAGTCACAGGATAACTGATTTGTATAATTCTATTCCTTTATCTTGATTTTAGGTAATATTCACTTTTTTCTAGGATTACTCTTGCTTTCTGAACTTTCGAATAATACATTGTCTTTTTTCATTTCCACTCTTCTCAAAATACAAAAGCTGGGCACCTTGATTCCTGCCTGTATTATCATCATAACAGCATATTTGTCTAACTAACAATTTCTCTTAAGCTCTTTAATACTAGTAGCTGATGAGCACGCACGCCTTTAACAAATTGGTGCTCTAGGAATTTGAAGACCACCATTTGATTCTTTTATGTCTACATAGTCATCAACTTTTCCAAGCCCTTTGCTTCCTGAAATGAATAAGTGCTATTCTTTATTTCTCTGACAAAATTTACAGAATTCTTTAGCACTTAGAATAGGGTTCTAATGACCACCATAACGAATAGAGATATCCCAATTTGCGATTTTAACAGAAAATCCTGAGAGAAAAGGCCCAAAAAGTAAAGTAGTCAAAAGCCTGTCTCAACATGCTCAGCAATTACCAATAATAATCAGGGACTCATTCTATTTTAGTCACTCTTCATTTTACCGGCACCTTTTACAGAGTGATTTTTATAAAAGCTTTAATAAAACCCATTATTATGGAAATGGCAAAACATTTAGTAAGAAACTTCAAACCCAGCCAGGCTATTATTAAAAACAGGACAAGAGAAAACCTCTCCAATTACTAATAAGACGAGAGTTCTGACAATCCCATAGATAATCAAAGGCAATTTTATAATATTTCTAACAAGATTTTTACTTAATGAATTTTCATATCTGAACAAGACAGATACACGTATCATAAGGATGATGAAGGACTCTGAGAGGATCAACATTTTTCTTTAAATGCATGAAAATTAATGAAGGGCACTGATAAAACTTTTATCACATAAAACATAATATTCTAAGTGTATTTCCTTGCTACTATTGTATTTGTTCTTTTCTTGTATTAATTCATGAAAATAAAATTTAAAATCTTTAAAATACCCTATATAGATTATTCTGAAAGTATCCATTACAGAAACATTTACACACACATACACACACACATATGTAATTTATAAGTATAAATGATTTATGTTATCTACTTTGGAGTACGTGTACCATTGTTCCCTTTTAGATAATAAATGAAAGCTTATGAGGAATGTGGTATAAGAGAAATACAATCATTTCCTGCTTATACACAGTCATACTTCCAAAAGCCTTAATCTGTAGGAATTTAGGGAGAAACTAAAAGTGAAAAAGAAAAGTTCTCCCAACTTGATCTATAGATTAAATGCAATCCCAATCAAAATCCCAACAAGTTATTTTGTAGATATCCTCAAACCGATTTTAAAGTTTAAAAAGAGACAAAAGACCCAGAACAGCCAACATGATATTGAAGGAGAACAAAATTGAAGGAGAACAAAAAAGACACCACCTGACTTCAAACCTACTATAAACCTATAGTAATCAGTCTGTGTGTTACTGGCAAAGAATGGCCAAATACATCAATGCAACAAAACGAAGAGCCTAGAAATAGACCCACATAAAAATTGTCAACTGATCTTTGACAAAGGAGCAGAGGTAATACAATGGAGCAAAGATGGTCTTTTCAACAAATGGTACTGAAATAAATGGACATCCACATGCAAAAGAAGGAATCTAGACACAGACTTTACACCCTTCATCCCCTTAACTCAAAATGGATCACATCCCTAAATGTAAAACACAAAATTATCAAACTCCTAGAAGGTAACATAGGAAAAATATAGATGACCTTGGGTTTCATGATTACTTATTAAATATAACATCAAGAACATGATCCATGAGAGAAATAATAATCTGGACAATATTAAAATTAAAAATGTCTGCTCTGTGATAGAAACTATCAACAGAATAAAAGGACAATCCCCAGATTAGGGTAAAATATTTAGAAAAGACACATCTGAAAAAGGACTGTTATCCAATATATGCAAAGAACTCTTAAAACTCAACAGTAAGAAAACTAACAATCGGATTTAAAAGTGGGCCAAAGACGTTAACAGAAACCTTACCAAAGTCATACAGATGGCAAATAAGCCTATGAAAAGATGCTGCACATCTATTTAGTGAAATGTAAATTAAAACAAAAAGCACGATACCACTGTCCACCTTTCTGAATGGCCCAAACCCAGAATACTGACAACACCAAAGGCTGACGAGGATGTGGAGCAACAGGAGCTCTCCTTCATCATCGGTGGGAATGCAAACCGGGAGATACTTTGGAACACAGTTTGGTGGTTTCTTACAAACTAAACATATTCATACCATACAATACAGAAATCATACTCCCGGTATTTACCCAAAGTGGCTGAAAGCTTTTGGCCCCATAAAAACCTGCACACAGTTGTTTATAACTGCTTTATTATTTTATTTATTTATTTTTATTTTTTTGAGAGGGCAGTGCCTCTGGCCCTCATATGTGGGACCAAACCAGGGCTGCTGGCGTCCCAGGCCAGCTCTTAACTACCGCGCCACTCAGCCGGCCCGTAACTGCTTTATTCTTAATTGCCAAAACTTGGCAGTAACCAAGATGCCTTTCAGTAGGTGAGTGAATAAATAAAATGTGGTACATTCAAGCAATGGAATATTATTCGGTATTAAGAAGAAATGAGCCATAAAAAGACCAATAGTTGCTAGGGATTGGGATGGGGAAAGATGAATGGGCAGGACACAGAGGTCTTTTAGAGCAGTGAAAATACTCTGCATGATACATTAATATATGTGTCACTATGCATTTCTCTAAACCCACAGAATGTACACCACCAAAAGTGAACCCTACTATAAACTACAGACTTTGGATGGTAACGACCTGTCAATGTAGGCTCATCAATTATAATAAATGTACCACTCTGGTGAGGATGTTGATAAAGAGCAGGCTATGCAACGAAGTGGGGAGGGGCTTCATGAGAAATCTCTGTATGCGTATGTTCCTCTCAATTTTATTGTTCTAAAAGCTCTAAAACTGCTTTAAAAGTCTTAAAATACAAAAACAACACAAAATAAAACAACCAACAACAAAAGTCCTCTAAATAGGGGGGAAATTTCTGCTGCATTTGTTCCTGTAAGAAGAGAATGTGGGCACCTTGTTACTTTACTAAGAACATGGATATTTGTTTGTGTGTAAAGTGAGGTTCACTATTTTAAATTATTATTATTATTATTATTATTATTGTTTATGTTCCACTAATACCTTCTGGAAATTTTTAGATAATACAAATTAGAAGCAATGAAGAACGGGAGGATAGTCAGAAACATACCTGGAAAACTGCTGACTAGATTAAGAGCTGACTCTTTGAGGTTTGACAGGAAGAAGGTCAATAAAAGTGCCAACAGGGTCTACTTTAAAAAAGTGCAAACAGCCTCACAAGCAGAATAACCCCAAGGGCACAGCTCCTTAACATGTTAAACACCGTTAACTATACAGGGCTGTATTGCTGCTTCTCCAAGTACTTTTTATGAGAAGGATTAATCTCCTGGTTTCTCACCAGCCTCCATAACCCTGAAATTTCTTTGAAGTTTTATATGTTAAACATTTCTATGAATTATGCATTCTGATCACATAAAATGTATGTGATTTTAATTTAAATTTGTGGTTTCTCCTCTCTTCGTGCCACCTCCCTTTAAATCTTACAGAAAAATGTAAGCTTCCAGAAGTCTATCATGTTGATTGTAGTGTATTCTTACGCCCTGTGGCTCACTCAGCTGCATAACCAATTTTGAGAAGTCAGGGAAGGGTGACATATAATTCAGAACTATTTCCATAAAAATGGCTGAGAAACAAGAGCATTGTGGGAATTAAAGGAATAAACTTTAGTCACTGAAAAATATCCTCATGTGAAACCCCTATTGCTCCAAAATACCAAGTACAGCTGGTTTGAATGCAATTATTATTTAGTTACTGCAGTTGTTCACCTTACTTTTGAGAATACTTAATCGTTTCAACTTATGTACGTAAAAAATAAGACTATTGTAAAATCACCTAAATTATTTAGTCCTTAAAACAAAACTTCATCTGAAATGTGGCAACTCTGCATTTTCTCTGACTTTTAAACATAAAAGATGGCTATTATTTTAATGTGGCCATGCAATGAAATCATAACTATGTACACACTACATTAAAAAATGCAACCTTGTGAAACCAATATAGTTTTAGTGTCTAAGTCTTCTTAAACAATGATAGGCAACAGTATCTAAAAGAAAAAAACTTTGACAGACATCTCAAAACTACGGATATTATTTCTCAGAAGTACAGCAATAGTTCAGGAGTAACACATATATAAAACGTAATGTTAATAACAACTAATACTTAAGATTTACTATATACCATCACTGTTCCAACTGCTTTGCATATATTCACTCATTTAATCTCAATCTTCAGAGGTAGGGCTTTCACAGACAAGGTCACTGAGGCACACAGGGTGAAATAACTAGGAACGGCACACAGAAACTAAACAGCAAAACTAGAACATGAACTCAGGTTACTAGATTTCAGGTGACACAGCTATCTTAAGAAAAGTACAGTTAGGAAGAGTGTCACCATTTATCATACAGTAAAACAAACAAATAAAACCCCCACGTTTCGCAATGGTATGCTGTGCATCAGGCACTAAGCAAGCCTCTGACAGTGAAAAGAGCAGGCAGTCCCTCGGAGCGCCCCGTTTACCACAGGAGGCCAACCCCAAAGTACATGAAGAGTTCGAGTGCTTGCTTCTCCTACACTATTACATATACAAACCTTTTTGAGGAATACGTAACAATGTCTTCAAGTTCCCGTATAACATCACATAGCATTTGAACAAGGCAGTTTTTTGCTTTGTTAATCACATACAAGTAAAGAAAATGCTATTTTGCATGGAGACCTTTAAGAAAGTCAATAAACACAGCACAACTAAGTGGCGAGCATGTACCTGTGACTCTGGATTGCTCACTGCCATCTGTGACCTCACCTGGGTTGCGCAGTGGGACACGTGAGGACTGAATAATTCAGCATCATTCTTCTTGGGATGCAGGGTCCCATGGGCTACAGGATGCTTTGCTTCTCTCGCCCTGTCCACTAAACACAGGTGGTTTCCGCCACCTCTCAGTCATTGTGAAAACCAAAAATGTCCCGACATACTTCTGAATGCCCTCAGGTGGCAGAACTAGCCATGGTTGAGAACAATGTTCTGCACTGCAAATATCTATTGTTATTCCTGTATTTCATTTTGTTGTAATCCCTGTCCTTACTACTTGAGCCCTGTGGTTGGACTCTAAGGCACATTAAAAAGGCAACACTCTTCTAAAAACAATGCCAAGACACTGCTCTGTATACATAAATTCTTTCCTTAGGATCAGGCATACATTATTCACACTTACAATTAGGAAAAGCAAGAATTAGATGATATGCAAACTTTTTAATTAGTATTTTTAATATATATATTTTTATTAAATTTATTGGAGTGTCACTGGTTAATAAAACTAGGTTTCAAGTGTACAATTCTATAATACATCATCTGTATATTGCATTGTGTTCACCACCCAGAGTCAAGTCTCCTTCCATCACCATATATTTAATGCCACCTTACCTTTTTCTATGTTCCACTTCCCCCTTTCTGGTAACCAACCACTAAACTGCTGTCTGTGTCTTTGAATTTTTGTGTGTTTGTTTTGTTCATTTGTTGCCTTCAGTTTTATATCTCAAATATGAGTGAAATCAAATAGTTTTTTACTTTTTCTGTCTCACTTATTTCACTTAGCATGAAAATCTCAACATCCATCCATGTTGCAAATGGCAGTATTTCATGTTTTCTTACAGTTGAGGAATAAAACATTCTTCTTCATCCAATCATTTACTGACACTTTGCTTGTTCCCATATCTTGGCCACCATGAATAATGCTGCAATAAACACAGGAGTACATATATGTATATGGATAAATGTTTTCAGATTTTTGGGGTGGACACCCAGAAGAGGGATTAATATGATAATTCTATTCTTAATTTTTTGAGGAACCTCTATACTGTTTTCCATTGTGGCTGCACCAATCTGCATGCCCACCAGCAGTGTATGAGGGTTCCTTTTTCTCCACAGCCTCTCCAACACTTATTATTATTTATCTTGTTGATAACAGCCATTCTAGCATGTGTGAGGTGGTATCTCATTGTGATTTTGATTTGTATTTCCCTAAAACCTAGTGAAGTTGAGCATCCTTTCACATATATGTTGGTGGTCTATATGTCTTCTTGGGAGAAGTGTCTGTTCAGGACTTCTGCCCATTTTTAAATTGGATTGTTTTTCTGTTGTTGAGTTGTATGAATTCTTTATATATTTGGATATTTGTCACCGATCAGAGGTGTTATTTGCAAATGTCTTCTTCCATTCGTTTAGTTGCATCTTTGTTTTGTTGATGGTTTCTTTTGCTGTGCAGAAGCTTTTTAGTTCGTTATAGTCCCATTCAATTGCTTCTGCTTTTTTACTTCCCTTGCCTTTGAGGTCAATTCATAAAATCCTCTTTGAAACCAAGGTCCATAAGTTTAGTACCTATGCTTTCCTGTATGCAATTTATGTTTCATGTCTTATGTTTAGGTCTTTGGTCAATTTTTAGTTAATTTTGGTAAATGGGGACATATAGAGGTCTAATTTCACTCTTTTGCATATTGCTTTCCAATTTTGCCAGCACAATTTATTGAAGAGACTTTCGTTTCTCCATTGTATGTTTTTGGCTCCTTTGTTGCAAATTACCTGTCCATATATATTGGGTTGTCGGAAAAGTCATGACACATTTTTGCAATGAAAAACACAGAAAAAGTACATCATGACTTTTTCAACAAGCCAACATATGGGTTTATTTCTGGGTTCGCAATTCTATTCCATTGGTCTGTGTGTCTGTTTTTCTGCCAATAACCTACTGTTTTGATTATTGTCGCTGTTTAGCATAAATTGAAGTCAGGGTGTGTGACACCTCTGGCCTTGTTCTTTATTCTCAGGAATGCTTTGGCTATTCAGGGGTCTTTCGTAATTCCATAAAAACATGAAGATCTTTTTGTTCTATTTCCTGAAAAAAATGCCATTGGGATTTTGATGGGGATTGCATTAAATCAGTATATTGATTTGGATGATATAGCCATTTTAAATCTCCTGATTCTTCCAATCCATGAACACGGAACATCTTTCCATTTTTTTGTTGTCTTCTTCAATTTCTTTTAATAATGTCTTGTAGTTTTCAGTGCAAAGGTCCTTCACATCCTTTAAGTTTATTCCTAGGTATTTTATTCCTTTTGTTGCAATTGTAAAAGGAATTGTTTTCCTCATTTCCTTTTATGAAATTTCATTATTAGTATATAGAAAAGCAATACATTTTTGTATACTGATTTTGTTTTCTGTAACTTTACTATATTTATTTACTGTTTCTAACAGTTTTTTGGTGAAGACTTTAGGGTTTTCTATATAACAAATCATGCCATCTGTAAAAAGGGACAATTTGACTTCATTGCTAGTTTGCATACTTTTATTTCTTTCTCTTGCCTGATTGTTTTGGCTAGTACTATGTTGAATACTATGTTGCATAACAGTGATGAGTGAGGGCATCCTTGTCTTGTTCCAGATCTTAAAGGAAAAGCTTTCAGTTTTTTACCCTTAAGTATGATATTAGCTGAGCATCTGTAATATATATGGCCTTTATTATGTGGAGGTACTTTCCGTACACCCATTTTATTAATTTCTTTAACATAAACAGATGCTGTATCTTTTCAAGTGTTTTTTCTGCATCTATTTATATGATCATCTGATTTTTATCTTTTATTTTGTTATGTGGTGTATCACATTGTTCAATTTGCATATGTTGAACCATCCTTGCACCCCTGGAATGAACCTTACTTGATCGTGATGTATAATCTTTTTAATGTATTGGTGTGTGTATTCAATATGCTAATATTTTGTTTAGGATTTCTGCATCTGTATTCCTCAGAGATATTGGTCTGTAGTTTTCTTTTTCTATGTTATCCTTACCAGGTTCTGGTATTAGGGTAATGGTGGTCTCTTTAAATGAGTTAGAAAGTACTGCTTCTTCAATTTTTTGTAAGAGTTTGAAAAGGGCAGGTATTAAATTTTTGAATATTTACTAGAATTCACTAATGAGGCCATCTGATCCTGGACTTGTGCTTTTGGGGAGGTTTTTGTTGATTGTTTCATTTTCCTTACTTTTGATCAGTCTATTCGGATTTTTCCAGTTTTTCATGATTCAGTCTAGGGTAGTTATACATTTCTAAGAACTTGTCCATTTCTTCTAAGATATTGAATTTGGGGGCATACAATCTTTCACAGTATTCTTGTATGATCCTTTGGCTCTTGTGGTATCTGTGGTAACTTCCCCTCTTTCATTTGTGATTTTATTTGAGTCTTTTCGTTCCTTAGTGAGTCTATGCAGGGGTCTATAAATTTTATTAACCTTTTCAAAGAACCAATTCTTTGTGCATTAATTTTTTTCTACTGTCGTTTTGTTTTCTATTTCATTTAATTCTGCTCTAATTTTTATTATTTCCTTCCTTCTGCTGACTTTTTTCTTCATTTGTTCTTTTCTAGCTCCTTAATATGTCATGTCAGTTTGTTTATTGGGATTTTTCTTGTTTCCTGAAATAGGCCTGTAATGAAATAAACTTCCCTCTTAGTACTGTTTTTGCTGTATACCGAAAGTTTGAATAGGTTGTACTGTCATTTACATTTGTATTTTATATATCATGTGATCTCTCCTTTTATTTCTTCTTTGACCTAGTCATTCTTTAGTATTATAGTGTGTTTTTTAATCTCCATATTTGTTTTTTTCTTGTTTTCTTTTTGTAGTTAATTTCCAATTTCAAAGCACTGTGGTCAGAGAGTATGGTTGGTATGACTTCAGTCTCCTTAAATTTGTTCAGGCTAGTTGTGTGTCCCAACATATGGTCTATCCTTGAGAATGTTCCATGTGCACTAGAGAAGAATGCATAATCTGGTGTTCTGGGATGAAAGGCTCTGTAAATGTCAATTATGTCCATTTGGTCTAATGTGTCATAACACTTTAAGGCTGATATTTCCTTATCAATTTTCTGTTTGCATGCTCTATCCATATCTATCAATGGCCTATTTGGTTTCCCTACTACAATTGTGTTTTTGTCAGTTTCTTCCTTTAGATCTATCTATTAGAAGATGCTTTATATACTGGGGGTGCAAAAAATATATACAAGTGGACACTTTGGTCAACGTTGCTCAAGCTGTTCACTAAAATCAGAAAGAAGTTTCTGGATGCTGATGGTAACCACTTTGAGCACCTCTCTTAATTGCAGGAGTCAAACATGACTTGTATTCATCTTTTGCTATTGGTGTACATTGAGTATTACAATTTTAATACAGTTTTCCTTTCTGAAAATGTATATACATTTTTTTTTGGCACCCTCTGTATTTTGGTGCTCCCTGATTGGCAGCGTTTATATTGACAAGTGTTATGTCTTCTTCATGTATTATATCCTTTATCATTATGAAATGTTCATCTTTGTCTCGTTTCCTTTGTTATCTTGAAATCTATTTCATCAGATGTAAGAATGAATATAATGCTTTTCTCTGGATGCCACTGCTTGGGAGTATCATTTTCCACCCTTTAACGTTGGGACTATATTTGTCCTTGCAGCTGAGATGTATCTCTTGTAGGCAGCATATGGCTGGGTTATTTTTTTGATCCAATCTGCAGTTCTATGCCTTTTGATTTATGAGTTGAGTCCATTTATATTTAAGGTGATCATTGATTTCCTATAGCCATTTTATCTTTTGTTTTCTGGTAGTTTGGTGTCTCCACTGTTTCTTTGCCCTTGTATGTGGTGGAATTCTATGAGATTTTCCCTCTTTTTCCTCCTTTTTTATGTTGTGTCTCAGTTCTGAATTTTTTTTTTTGAGTGGTTACCATTAAGCTTACACAAAATAAAGTTTCATATGTACAGTTGGATCTCTCACACGTGTTTATGTGTTGAGCAAGGAATCCTGCTTTGAATTATAGCCATTCAACTTGTAACTTCAAGGGGAGAGATCAGGAGGGCCTCTCACACCACATGCTTCTGACGTCACTCAGCAATAGGTATTTTAATTGATGATGGCAACATTAGGAGAATGTATAGTAAAAGATAAAGGCAGGATAATTCCCTTAACTTATGATCACACCTGTTTTTGTTCTGATATAGCAATTCATTAATTTTAAATACTGTTTTAAGAAAATATAATGATTAAGACCAAAGGATTCATATGCTAGGTTAGTCTTGTGAGCATTTTTAGTTTGTATTCAAATTTTTATTTATTTTGTTTGTAACTTTATGTATTTGGTGAATAATACATTCTACCAACATAACTGCTAAAGAACTGTTAAGGCTCCCTTTTACACCTTTGGCAAAATGAAACAAAATACTGACTAGCAACAGATACATTTTCTAAGTTCTGATCTAACTGAAGTCAGATAGAAGGATATGATCTTACCAATCATACCCTGGAATTCCTCTGAGGGCTCACAGCAGATTCCTAGAAATTCTGATCAAGACACAGGCAATGGTACAATTTTAAGCAAAATCTAAAATATTTACTCTTTAAAATCATAAAATAGCTTATATCAAGGAAGGCGATGAAATACACTTATAGATTTATAGGTTCTATTTGCTTCTGAAAGATTAGCATTATTAAAGATAGTACTTAACTTAAAAAAATAATCTATATGTTTAGGATGCTATTTATAAACTCCAGCTGTGGGATATCACCATGGTAACAGGAATATACAAATAACTCAGTCCTCTATGATATGATGGAAGCATTACTAATTTGAAAAATACAATATGTTTAAGACAGGCAGAAACAATTCCACAATACAGTCACCAAACTGTTTATGAAAGAGGAGAAAGATGAATATCTGAAATGGCAGATTAAACAAATTGAATCATTCTGCTGGAAAATGACTGATAAACACTCTTGGAGTTGAGAAAATGAAATGGTTTAAAAATGAATGATTAAATGAATGGGGCAAAAGAATGAGTAAAAAAAAAAAAAGAAAAAAAAAACATGGAAGAAGAAAATTCCTGTAGAAGAGCTAATATGTCAAAATGACCGTTTGATATTTGTTTACAATCTCAGTTGTAAGACAGAACTAGGTAAAACCTATAATTTGATTTATTGTGCATATTCAGTCTTCAGATTGGATAAAAGATAAAAAGATGCATAAGATCAGATCACTGCCCTCAAAAAACATGTTCGCATGCACATACATTTGTTATTTCATTTAGTATATATTCACCGTGTTTAGGTACCAGGGAACACAAATATAAATAACACATTGGCCCTGCCCTGAAGAATTAATAGTCTAATAGAAAAGGCAATCCTCAAAACATTAACAATTTAGTGTAACTCCTGAAATAGAAGCACATATAAAGAAAGCTCTATGGGAACATAATATTATAGCAATATTTTTTTCCAGTTATTCAGAAAGAACTGATGCTTATATCTACACTAACACTTATGTTTCACTGAAAGTTAAGTGGCAGCGATTTATAAAATATTATAAAATTCTCAATCCGTTTAACTGACTAGAGGCAGATCAGTGCACATAGACATTTAATTAAAATACGATTCCTCAACTTAAAAACAAATAATTACCAGATCTTTACACTTCTCCAATATCTAACTGCCATAGGAACATATGGAAATAACACTATAGTGAAAGCTTTATTAAATGACACTGTTGACTGCCTAATACGCCACTGAAGTGGGAATTCTGGGATAATAATGTCTGAGAATACCATTCTCTTTTTCACATAAATTTAGGAGAAGATTAATGCAAAATTCTCTCAGCTTCCTTGACAGAAAGCTTACCTGTGTGCCCAGGAGAACAAAACATGCGTGAAGACATCTTGAGAGTGGTGAAGTATCAGGGGGAACCACGAGTGTCATCTCTGAGCAGTCTGCTCATTTTACATTACCAGTGATTCCTTTCACTTCTCAGTGCTACTACTGAAGCAAGGCTCAAGCTTCAACTTAATTCAATGGGAAACAAGCCAAAATTGCATGCAACTTTTTCCAAACTCATAGGGCAAATACTGTTGTCCCCCAAGCAGTGAAGTATACAAAGTTTTTAAAAGAATTACTCTTATGGACTGACTCCCCTCCCCTGATATGATCAATGAAAGAAGAAAATCCATGTAGTAAAGAAAACTGAAATGCCTTTTTCCTAGCCAGAAAACATTACCATCTAGGTCACTTGAATTACTTGAGCTGTTGTAAGCTTCTCAAGTACTTTTCTATCATCCATTTTCCATACATTCATTTAATATTTTTTAAATGCTTATGGTGCCCTAGACTTGGGGACTGAAATCTTCTTCTTAAGGGCCAGAGAATAAATATTTTAGGCTTTGCAAGCCAAGATGCAAAATCATGGAAATTACGTAAGTACTTACAATCATTTACATATATAACCATTTAAAATGTGAAATATTTACTCTCACAGACACACAAACAAAAACAGCCCATAGTTTGCTGATTCCAGTGCTAGATCACAGTCAAATATTCAGATGAAGCTAAGACCACTGGGTTATTAAACCAAAAGTTCTTTCGTACCAAGACCTAGATTCTTTTAATAAGAGCCAGCAGGAATGATCTAATAAAGCTGTCCAATAATAGTATCTATTGAATAATAGATATTTCTATCTATCTTTATTATATATTTCAATACCTATAGAAAATGTTCGATATCTATACGGTTCAATATGGTAGCCAAGACACAAGTGGCTATTGCGCATTTAAAATATGTCAAGTGTGTCTAAGGAAAGAAATTTTTAAATTTTACTTACTTTAAATTTACATTTCAATGTCACATATGGCTAGTATACTGAAAAACAGATTTAATAGTCACTTATATATCAATTAGCAAGGCCTAATTGAATATGCTTGGGGTTTTGGTGACCCATTAGGTAGGTGTAGGGCATAAATATTTTTATGTTAATACCAACAGATCACAGTTTAAATTATTTTTATCTTCTGGTTAAAATTTCATTGGGTGTTAGAAATTACTCATGATGTACAGGCACACCTCCTATTATTGAGCTTTGAAGATACTGCATTTTTTACAAATTCAGGGTTTGTGGAAACCCTGCATCAAGCAACTGTATCAGCACCATTTTTCTAACAGCACTTGCTCACGTTCTGTTTCTCTGCCACATTCTGTCAATCGTCACAATATTTCAATGATGTTGTAAAAGATTTTTTATTATTATATTCATTATGGTGATTTGTGATCTTTGATGTTACTATTGTAATTGTTTTGAGGCACCACCAACCATGCTCATACAAGACAGCAAACTTAATCAATAAATGTCATGTTTGTTCCAACCAGTCATTCCCTGACCTCTCTCCCTCTTCTCGGGCCTCCCTATTCCGTGAGACACAATACTATTGAAATTAGTCTAATTAATAACTCTACAGTGACCTGTAAGTATTCAAGTGAAAGGAAGAGTCACTTTAAATCAAAAGCTAGAAATGACTAGGATTAGTGAGGAAGGCATGTCAAAAGCTGAGGTAGGCCAAAAGCTAGGCCTCTTGCTCCAAACAATAAGCCAAGTTGTGAATGCAAAGCATAAATCTTGAAGGAAATTTAAAATGATACTCCAGTGAACACAAATGACAGGGAAGAAACAGCCTATTTCTGATATGAAGGAAGTTTTACTTATATGGAGAAAACATCACACCATTCGCATTTCCTTCAGCGAAAGCCTAACCCAGAGCAAAGCCCTAACTCTCTTCAACTCTGAAGGATGAGAGAGATGTGCAAGCTGCGGAAGAAAAGTCTGAAGCCAGCAGAGGTTTAAGGAAAGAAGCCGTTTCCCTAACATAAAAGTGAAGGTGAAGCAGCAAGTGCTGATGTAGGAGCTGCAGTAAGTTATCCAGAAAATCCAGCTAAGATCATTAAAGAAGGTGGTTACACTGAAAAACAGATTTTCAATGTAGATAAAAACAGCTTTATATTGAAGAAGATGCCACCTAGGACTTCTGTAACTACAAAAGATAAGTCAATGCCTGACTTCCAAGCCTCAATGGACAGGCTGACACTCTTAACAGGGACTAATACAGCTGGTGACTTTAAGTTGAAGCCAATGCTCATTTCACATTATAAAAATCCTAGGGCCCTTCATGATCATGCTAAATTTATTCTACCTGTGCTCTCTGAAAAGAATAACAAAGCCTGGATGACACCACATCTGTTTAAAAAATTTTAACTCCATTGTTGAGATTTACTGCTCAGAAAAACAGATCCTTTTAAAATATTACTACTTTTTGACAATGCACCTGATCACACAAAAGCTCTGATGGAGATGTACAATGGAGATTAATGTTATTTTCATGACTATTAATACACCATCTATTCTGCAGTCCATGGACCAAGAAGTTATTTCCACTTTCAAGTCTTATTATTGAAGATATACATATCATAAGGCTACAGCTGCCATCGATAGTGACTGCTCTGATGCATCGTGGCAAAGTAAATTGAAAACCTTCCGGAAAGCATTCGCTATTCTATTGGGTTGTCAGAAAAATCATGACGCATTTTTGCAATGAAAAACATAGGAAAAAAATATGTCATTACTTTTCCGACAATCCAACAGATGCCATTAGAACATTTGTGATTCATGAGAAGAGGTGAATATCAACATAAATAGGAGGTTGGCAGAAGATGACTCCAACCCTCTTGGATGACTGAGAGATTCAAGGCTTCAGTGGAGGAAGTAACTGTAGATTTGGTGGGAACAGCAAGAGAACTAGAGTTAGAAGTGGAGTCTAAAGATGTGACTCAACTGTTGGAGTCTCATGATAAAACTTGAACCAATAAGGAGGTGCTTCATATGGATGAGCAAAGAAAGCTGATTCTTAAGATGGAATCTACTCCTGGTGAAGATGTTGTAAAAGATTCTTGAAATGACACACCAAAGGATTTAGGATGTGACATAAACTTAGTTGATAAACCAGTGGCAGAGTCCAAGAGGATTGACTCCAATTTTGAAAGAAGTTCTACTGTGGGTAATGCTATCAAACAGCATCACATGCTATAAAGAAGTCATTTGTGAAAGGAAGAGTCAACTGATGCCACCACCTTAGCTGTTGTCTTATTTTAAGAAATTGGCACAGGCACCCCAATCTTCAGCAATCACCACCGTGATCAATCAGCAGACATCAACACGGAGGCAAGACCCTCCCTCCATAAGCAAAAATATTATGACTCCCCGAAGGCTACATGATGGTTAGCATTTGTTAGCAATAGACTGGTTTTTTTGGTTTGTTTGCTTTTTTTTTTTTTTTTGAGGGCAGTGTCACTGGCCCTCATATGTGGGACCCGAACCGGGGCTGCTGGCCTCTGAAGCCAGCGCTTAACCACTGCACCACTCGGACGGCCCAGCAATAGACTGTTTTTAATTAAGGTATGTACATTACTTTTTTAGATATAATACTATTGCACACTTAATAGACTACAGTGTAGTGTAAGCATAACTTTTACATGCTATGAGAAACAAAATAATTTGTGTGATGCTATTGAGATACTCACTTTATTGCAGCGGGCTAAAAGTGAACCCGCAATATCTCCATTACAGAACTTGGAAAGACCTTCAGAGGGCAGGTAGTTAAGCTGTCTCTATTAAGTACATTGTATGTGACATGTTCCCAAAAGGGAAAAAGAGACATATTGCATGATGGCCCCACAACTAGAATACTGAAATTAGGAAGCGCTGGAATAAAGCATCAGTTGTGCTATAAGGTATTACTGGGAATTTAGGCAAGCTATTTCACCTCTTTAGTCCTCAGGTTCCTCCTTTGTAAAACCGGGTAACAGTAACTTCACCATTGGGTTGGTGTAATGAGTAAATGAGATCAAGGATTTCAGAACGCACAACAATGTCAGGTCAATGAAACCAGAAGTCTTACTGTTTTATTACCAATATGAATTAAAATTAATAACAGTACATGATAAATATTCTAGGATATAAGCCATAATCTGACTTAGTAGAATCCATTTCATCACTCTGCATATGAGACAGCTACATACTGTACTGTTGTCCAGAAGCCATAATTTTAAATCCTGGCTCTACAACCTGTTAATGTCACCAAGTATATGGCTAGTCTGAGCCTTATCTCCTTATCTGAAAACGAGAAGAATAATACGAAGCTCTCCAAGTTGTTGATAAAATAAAATACATGAAAAAATTGTTCATATAAAAATGTCGCTATGGGTTTATTGATAAAGAGTTCACCTGCCAATCAAGTCTCAATTCCCTGTTTCAATTTGAGATTTTTTTTTTTCTTCTTCATCCTTTAGGGTTACTGAGTGATAACTACTTCCTTTGTTACATCTCTCGGGTCCAAGGGATCACACATTTCAAAACTAAAAACTAAATGTTGTCGGGATACAGGGTGGAATCAAGAGTAGTTTCTCTGAGTTAAATTATACATTTATGAAAAACCAATGAGGTGAAGAATAAAATCATCCCAGACCGAAGCAAAATTTGAGTAGCCATGTTAGTGATTTTAATATATCTCCATATGGGAAAATTTGTATGTGAAAACTCCTACGGGTATGTCTTTGGTGAGCATGAAACACTGAGCATAAGCAATGCAGGAGGCCAAGAGATAAACTTTGAAATAGTCCTAAAGGAGTAACCCAAAGATATGCTTCATATGTTCTCTGCACCAAGTGTTTCTCTACTAGAGAGATAGATGCATATGGTAAATACAATCTGATGTCATTATACATTATCACACCTCTACCTAAATGCAAATAGGTTTCATGTTATCTGCTAAATCATAATGAACTGCAGTGGAGATTCTATAGGGCTGTGTAGGCCAAGTCTAAACTCAGCAAGGATGAGTGCCATGATAGATTAGCCATGTCTGTGTGAGTGGGGGGTAAGGGGTGCAACCGTCACACAGTATTAGCAGACCCTTTCATATTACTCATTGTCATATCTCTGATATTGAGAGCAAAAAAACTTCTGAGTGCAATCTGAATTTCATGTATCTTTCTGCTCAGAGAACAGCCTGATATTTGAGAGTCCAGCTCTCCTGGCCATTATCTTTCTGGTCTGTAAATTACTCAATTGGCATTCTGGTTCATTAACTAGTCTCTCGTGAGTTTACATAAACTGCAATTAGGCTGTGGCATCCATTCTCAGTGAATTGACCAAGTCAATTTTCTGAGTCGGCAATATTGATAAACAAACCCCAGACTATGGTAAATTCACAAAGGTAAATCTTATGTGATCTCTTAATAGAGTCAAACAGAAGGCTGGCTTTCCTGGTAAGAAATTAACTATCAGACACTTATTTTAGACTCCAACAAAGACCATTTTTAACTGGTTCATATTTCCAATTTTCATAATTTTCTTTCTTAAATTTTTGCTTCACAGGTCTGCTATTGCTTAGATGATGTTTAATTCTATACAAAAGCCCTCACCATCTCTCATTTTAAAGTTGAAAACCAGCAAGAGTACGTCAGAGTCTAGTTCTTTCTCAGTCTATGATTTCATCATCCTGTCAACCTTCTTTCGATGGGTGCCTGAATCTTACTTTCCGAAACCCAAATATACTCAGTTATACACCATTTGTGACAGCATCATTGCTTCCTCATCCCCACAAACCACCCTTAAATTAAAGCCAGGTTTTCTAGTTTTACCTTTCGAACATTTGCCAATCGATTCATCATCAAAGATTCTTCTCGGTCATCATCGTCATCCAAGTCCAGCATCGGCATTCCAAATGGGTCAATGCTGCTGCAGCACCTGGAGCCTTCATCCCTTGGGTCGAAGGGGTCTACGATTATGGGCTCTGTTCCTTTGATTTCGCAGCGACAGAAGGGGCAGCCCTGGCCATCTGACTCCTGAACAAACACAAAAAGTGTACCGATTGGTCTTTGTTCAAATACAACAGCATCAACAGGAGCCAATGTTCTACAACTATTAATATAAAAAGTTGAAAAAAATGAAGTTTCAGGCTACGCAGTGCGGGTGGGAGAAGACCTGTCCTGAAGAGGCAGTAAGAGTAGAACAGGGAGCCAAGAAAATCATGGTAAACGTTCAGGATTTCAAACTTCAAATTTTTGAAGAAAATTTTCTTTAAAATGTTTGATTTGCCAAGAAAAAGAGCTAACATTATTTTCCTGAATGTTCACTTCTAATTTTAATGTATAGAAACTTCTGAGTCCTGCAGAAATCTGGAAACTGAATCATGTCCTTCTTTTCCAAAAGGCACCAGTGCTAAACATTTTATAGAAAGGACATTTCGACAAAAATTCATTATAAATAAGAAATAGTATCAACTGGAACAAGCCATTTCAAAATCAATTCTGGAAAAGTTCCTGTGCATGTAACTATAGCTAAATATCGTCATTTTAATTGCTGAGGTCTTTAGAATCCTGATTTGTAAGTAATCAGTGGGGAAAAAAAGTAAAGTAAATCTATATTCAGAAACCATCATCTGTCCTGAGAGCCTGAAATCCTGACACAGCTCATGTGGAACATAATTCTATGTGAGATAGTAAGCTTCGCCTCTCATCTTGCTTTCAAACTAGATACTGCAAAAAGATCTGTGCAAATACTTTTAGGCCAGAAATTCATTTACTGGTTATTATTAAAGGTTTTATTCAAAGTCTCTCAATTCAATTTCTCAAATCTAACTGCACTAAGAATTCACAACTGACAGGGAAATAGGACAAGGCTGTTTTCTTGCCTTGCAGCTACTATGCTGCCTTCTAGAAATAGATGGGTATATGATATGCACCACCATATTTTTGTTTCTGCATTATGCCCTGATGTTAATAGTGTGTCATTTTAAAAAACAGTAAAAATCATAAAATCATTTTAAGGCAGAAATGCAATGAATTAGCACCATTTTAGAGATGAGATATGGGATGCAAACAAAGCTAACGTCTTTAAAGAAACCCTTCAGTACTTAACTCAAGACTGCCCCATCCACTTGGTATGATATGAAACTGGTGCTCTAACTGCCCTACAGGGATACTCCAATCACTGGTGGAATAACGCTCTCTCTTCTCATGGGGCAAATTACTGAGCAACCACTTTGTGGCAGACTATGTAGTAGGCAGTTTATTCTTTCCCAAGTGTCATTCAGATTAACAAACTGAACATCTACATTGCCACAGAAATTGCCAAAAAAAAACCAACCAAAAACAAACAAACAAAAACACTCCTTGGATTGGTTAATGAAAAGAAACTGCAACATTTCCTTATTAGTCTACTGTTGTATAATTTGAGAAAGAAACTTGGAATGGTAAAATAGTTGAACTAAAGTAATAAAAAAAAAATAGACATGCTAATTTGTATCATTTGATCTTTACTGCCACACATGCTCAGGTTTGGTGGGCTTCAAGGCAACTTAAATATCATTTGCTCCATCATTTTACAGATGATAAAACTGAAGACTTAATTCTTCTATCTTACATTGATACGTTTTCTAATGCAGGAGTAAATATTTAAGCAACACTAAACCTTTCTCCTGTCTTCTAATAACAAGAACATTAATTTTAAGTGCATATTCAATACATGTTGTCATCCAGGTAAAATCCCCTTATTACAAAAGTCAAAAGGAATCCATATTGTATGCCTCTAGTGGAATTTTCTTACAGATCCGCATAAGATAATTTCAAAAAGGTAGTTCTAATATACAAGAGCAAGACGTGAAAGACCAGATGTTCCCTGTGTCTTTGATGTATGCAGGATGGAAAGCAGTACTCTGGGGCCAACGTCAACACTTCGTTCATTCATACATTAAAAAAATTACAGAATTTTTTTTTTTTTTTTTTGAGGGCAGTGTCACTGGCCCTCAGATGGGGGACCCCAACTGGGGCCACTGGCTTCCCAAGCCAGCGCTTAACCACTGCGCCACTCGGCCGGCCCTACAGAAAATTTTAAACATATACAAAAACAGAAAGTGTGATGAATCCATATGTACCTATCACCCATCTTCAACAATGATCAATTCACACCAAATCTTGTTTCATCTATATTTTCACTCGCTCCCTCCACCCCTGGATTATTTTAAAGCACATCCTAACATTACATAAATTCATTTGTAAATGTTTTAGTACGTGTATCTAAAAGTAGAAAATCTTTAAAGACATAACTGCAATACAATTATCGTAACTAAAAATGAGTCCACTCATTCTAAAACATTAAAATCATATTATTTTTTAGTGCATTGTCTAGAATGTGTGAGCCACTGTACTGTATTTGGCTACAAAGACTTGCCTCTCTTAGAAGCTTCATGGTTGGTCGGCCGAGTGGCGCAGTGGTTAAGCGCTGGCTTCGGAAGCCAGTGGCCCCGGTTTGGGTCCCACATATGAGGGCCAGTGACACTGCCCTCAAAAAAAAAAAAAAAAGCTGCATGGTCAATTTGCATGTTGTTTTAAGGATGACTTATAGTTTATGTTATCTATTTCCTAATAAAGGGTAACTGAGAAGATTAAGTTTACAAAGGGAAGTAGGTGAAAGGTAATAACAGTATCTTGATTCTACAGCAAAGAGATTGGGAAGAGTTAATCTAAAACCCAATTTAGGTTTTACTCCCTCTCTCCTATATGAAAGTATAATGCTAATACAAATTACTGGTGTGTGTTAGGGTAGCTGTTTTATGAGGATGTATCACAAAATATATTTTCTGCTCAGCTCTTTCTTTGTTGAGAGTTTATATTACTCACTAGACCAAAAACACAGCTGCAATGTACATACATCCTTTTTGATTTGCAAACAGATCATGCTGAATGTGTCTTCCTAATGATATTTACACTAATTTGACTTCACCCATCACTCTTTCTCTGTAAACTGACTGCCATATGCAAATTAAACTTAACCATAAATTCTCAAATGCCACTTTGGTCCTCTGCCCTAGTTTCAGTCAGATGGCTGACTGAATATACATGAAGAATGTCTTCAACAGGCATATAACTCATTAGCACTGCGCTTCAACAATTAAAACAATGTTTCTGTCAACATATACTTAATGCAAGATCAAGGGGCATATTTTATTTTATTTTTTATTTTTTTATTTTTATTTTTTGAGGGCAGTGTCACTGGCCCTCATATGTGGGACCGAACCGGGGCCGCTGGCTTCCCAAGCCAGCGCTTAACCACCACGCCACTCGGCTGGCCCAAGGAGCATATTTTAATGAAGAAGAAATACCAAGAAACAACTCCTTTTCTAGTCTCCAACATATTAACATTCTGAGAATGTTAAGAGGAAGTCCTTGGGAGTCCATCATTCTAATTGACTAAGTAGATTTCACTTCCTCAAATAAGAAATACTCCCAAAGTAAAGGGTACAGAAGTTATCAGTGAGTACAACACTCAGCTGAAACTTAACAATGTGATATGCGCATAATAAAATAATTCAGACTCATATGCCACCCATTAATATTAAAAGTTAATGATGTTATAATAAACAGAACTTTAGGTAACCTGAGAACAAATCAACATCGACAGAAAAATAGAAAAAATTTTTAATGTCCAAAAAACGTATCATTCCTCAGTTACACCCTATGTAAAAATCCTAATAAATATTATCAGCATCATTACGTCATCATTTTATATATATATATAATTTACGTTCTACATTTTTCTATTTCAATACTGTTCAGATGGCTATTATTTCTTCTTTTAACTTTTTTAAGATACACATTATACATAGTATAATTTCTTTGTTCTCAAGATTAATTGAGGACATACTTTAATGTCAATCACCTCATGCCTTCCCACATATACAATAAACACGGAGCCCTGAGAGAATACATAGGACTTCATGAATCTCATTCAGGAGTGGATTTTATATTTTTACTGTGCACATGTGTTTTCCATATCAGTAATTTCTAATTTACATTACCTTGCTATATATATTTCACGCAGATTTGAAGGTAACATAAACCTTGTTTTAAAAAAACAAAGAAACAAATGTAAATAAATAAATACTGGATACACACATATATACATATACTGAGAGTAAACTGGATCAACAGCAAGCATTTTCAGACATTAATGTTGCTCATAGAAGTTCAATAACTTCTTGTTAGAAGAATAAAGGAAAGAATGAATGAGGACAGTAGTGATCTTAGACTAAAAAGCCCACGTGGGAGAAATCTTTGGTTGCGGTGCTCTTTTATGACGGGCAAGGGAGAAGACACTGGTGAATCTAGACTTAGAGCTTCTAGTTTTAATTTAGGAGGCCCACGAAAACAAAACAGTGAATCAGAAAAGGAGTACAGACATTCTGAATCAAGATGCTTGGATTGGGATCCTGCAATCACCAATGAATTACAGCTGTGTGACACTGGATAAGCCATTTCATCTTATTTGTAGGCTATCATGAGAGAATGTACATTTAAAGGGACATCTTAAAGATAAAGGGACAGGGGCCTGGCCGAGTGGCGCGGTGGTTAAGCCCCCTGGTTCGGGTCCCACATATGAGGGCCAGTGACACTGCCTTCAAAAAAGAAAAAGATAAAGGGAAAGAGGTAAAGAGGTAAATACAAAGATTTCCAAAATGCTAGGCAAATTCCAACTGGTATAATTATTATAAAAATAGACTCAAGAACAAAGAAATATAGTAAGATAATTGAGGAAATATATATTACCATATGAAAAAATCATATATCCATAAGAATTCCATGAAATGAATACAATTTAAAAAAAAAACCTGCAGAATTACCATTGTCTATAAATTTAAAATATCTAGGAATATCAGTTATCTTCCTAATACTATCATTTACTATATTAGGAACAATTATAATAACAAAATTCCAGGCACTGTTGTAAGTAGTATCCATATATTAACTCATTTAAAACTATGAGGTAGGTATTATTATTATCCACATTTTATCAATGAGAAAATTGAGTTTACATATTTTTATTTTTATTTTATTTTTTTAAGGACGGCACTCTGCTTTATTCAGTTCAACAATTCAAATGTTGATCTCATCCAGAAAAACTCTCACAGATACATCCAGTAAAAATGTTTGACCAAATTTGATGGAGGTCACACAGCTAAGCAGTACTAAGAAATTAAATCCAGGAGGTTTGTTTTAAGAACCTAATATTTTTATCACTACACTATAACTATACTACACTGTATCAGAATGTAGTAATTCCTCAATCTCAAGATTCATAACCTAGGTTAAAATAAAGGTTAAAAATAGATGCCAACAACTGAACATTGAAAAATGGGGAAACAATGAAGTATTTTGTTCAAATAGCAAGATTCAAATTAAAGAAGCTACATAATCAATGAATATTCTGTTGGCTCTAATTGAAAATTTTCATCTTTTAACAGGAGGATGCAAAACTTGTCCTACTAATTATAGTCTTTTTTGAGATATCTTTTTTTACATAGTGAGAGCTTTTCTTTTTAAATATTTGTTGCTAGGATCCAATTTAAAACTTTAATGCATGAAGTTTATAGAGCTTGCATTCTGAAGATGTTTGATTTAATGGAGCCAACTTTTGTTTTGTTTTTTGTTTTTGTTTTTGAGGGCAATGTCATTGGTCCTCACGTGTGACCGAATCGGTGCCGCACGCCAGCTTCCGAAGCCAGCGCTTAACCACCGCGCCACTCGGCCGGCCCTAATGGAGCCAACTTTTAAAGCACCTATTAAAGGCTCTTGTTAGGGCTCACTGAAAATGTTTCCCAAGGGCCAATGTCTGCTATTGCGCAGGCACATCACCATACAGTGAGCCTCTACAGAATGCAGTCACTAGACTCAGAGTCAAGCATTGGGTCTACCAGAATTTATATTTTCGTATCTGTCTCTGCGTTTTCATCCTGTCATCTGTAGGATCATGAGCTGTAGTTCATCACATCATTATAACATTTTTAGACAAGTCCAGTAGCCTCCTACGACTCCCAAAATAAAAGAGAAGCTCTGACATTTTAGCACATTTATATGAAAAGACACATGTAATCAAAGACAGAAATATCAATTTATAACATTCTTAAAGGCAAATATTATTTTCTAATTTGTAGTACTAAGGTTACAAATGTTTTCTTGAGGCTAGAAATTTGAAGGTTGGTTGCTTTTGAAGAAAGACAGTAAAAGATTATTGCTTAGTGCCTTAAATGTGATTGTGCTGACTTCTCACCTCTTAGAGAACTACACATTTCTTGCTTTTAATTGAATTAAAGTCCTTGGCAGTAATTCAAAATAAGGCTGCCAATGCAATTGATTTGTATGTATCCATTTTTATTTTGAAAACAGTATTTGAGAAACATGGTTTAGAGTTTGTACTATTCATGAGCTCAGAAGCCATTTTCTAGATTCCAGGGGGAAAACAAACAAACATAGAATAAAAACAATTCCTTACTTTACATCTCATGTGACAACCCTGCAATACACCACTGCATAATATGCTACTACCAAGATGAAGAAGAAAAATGTTTTGTTAATATCCATGGAATAGTATGGATGTGAAAGAAAATACTTCAAGTTATGTTGCCAAGGGTACAACAGAAATGTCACACCCAGAGTGATACTGCTTCAAAGAATGCCTCTAGAGATATGATGACTCAACTAATTTAGCATTCTGTGCAAACTCTGGCTTGCTTTTTCAATTTATTAAATAACAGATGTTTCAGAAGAAGAAAAAAACTATCAAACACCTCTTTGGAGGCATGACTAATGGACCATTATGACAGCAATTAAAGAGTAGCCACTTGCAGCCAATTACAACTGACACTGCTATAGTACGTTTCTTAGGGTTTTTGTTCATTACACAAAATTTAAGTCTTCAATGAATTTCAATTAAACCAAAGTAGGGCATGAAACGGAAGGAAAAGTTGGTGAAGAATGGCTTGCTAAAAGTTTATACTGGCATAATGTTTTACGGTCAGAGTATAATATTTTATATTGGACTCTGACTGATTTATCAGAGCTTCTTGGCAGACATGCAGCCTTTAAAATCCTTTCCATAACAGCATGCCCAACCAAAGTAGTAGAAAGTAACAAAAAATGTCTTGGATCCATAATTAAATTGGAAGGATAACAGGATGTTCATTTCAAGTAATTATGAATACTTTATAAAACTTGAATTTAATTTTTAACTTCTTGAGGGTAGGGACTATGACTTAGTGTTCTTAGAGCAGTGATTAGTACAGAACCTGGGATACATCAGCTGCTCAAGGAGGGCTGCATGAATTAAAGAATGGATGAATGGATGAACGGATGAATGGATTTGAAATCTTGGAGAACGATGAATGAAACAATCCATGTCTGTTTCTGCCAAACCACTTAGGGGAAGCAAAATAAATTATTCCGGTGCATAATTAAGTTTGATGACTTCTTCCTATAGAAAAAACAAACAAGCTTATAAAACAAAAACACAGGCTTTAAAATTAGAAAATATGGACTCTAGCCCCATACTAATTTGAAAAAGGAGAAATTTGAAAGAGACCTATATTACAACCTGTACTCACATCCAGAGACTTAATATTTGCATATTTTCCATTACATCTATGAGTTTAGTTTACATCTGTGAGTTGTAAAACTATGGAAATGTTCAATAATTTTGTTCTTTTTGTTCTCATATATTCACCATCCATTAAATTAAGTCCAGTGAGCAGTTCACTGAGGCTACAATGTAAGGTTGTTTAGCATATCTAATGTCTGTCAACTGTATTTTAACTGGATTACCTTTATGACTTTTATTTTTATTTTTATTATTTTTGCAATAATGTGTTTAAATGATGGTCAAACACTGCTGTTCATACAACAATATGAAGCTGCCAGAACAGATGAGTTGGTTGGCAGCACCACTGTGAGAAATCCACATGTAAATGTAGAGATATTCAGGTTATACAAAAAAACGGTAATGTTTAAAAGTTGAAGCTTCCTTTAACCACTAAAACCCCACAGAGACACAGAGACTATAGAATATCACTTTGTAATTCTCAAACATTGGCCTAAGACCAAATTGCTTCAGGGTAGACAAAACTTGTACCAGGCATCACTGTGCATGTTTCTTGGCGTGAAAAAACAATAAACAGAAACTCAGTCTTCCTGCCTCTAGGTGAGTGCTGGTATTATTGAGAGCAATAAAAGTAAAATAACGTGGTTCAAAAATACATAAAAAAAAAAAAATCAACATGAGAAAAGTGGAAGGGAATCACCCAGCAGCTTCTGAATGGAACAAATGGATCTGAGGTTTAAAATTCTTAGGATTTATACTCAGATCTTGAGCATGATAAAAGTTCTTTGAGAAGATCACAGGTATTAAAATAGAACTAAGGTATTAAAGGGCTTTTCATACTTGATGTACAATATCCATGTCTTTTTATTTAATATAATCTTAGTTTTCCTCCTCTCATTCCTTTACATTATCTATGGTATACAGTCATAAGTATTTACTAAGTAAATACCAATGTACAGGTAAATAGCATGCTTGGGGGAGAAGAATTCTAACACAGGTAAAGCAATTCAGATTCTAGAGGAGAAAGAGATAAATATGCAAACATTTGCAATACAAATACAGTGAATGAGGTAAGAGTTACAGGAACATATATCAAAATGTAAAATATATCATTTCATTAATAAATTTATCAATTTATTAATCATGAGGGATTTATAATAAATAAATGTTTATCAATTGTGTGGGAAGAATTTAAAAATAATGCTTAAATAATGCCTTTGCATATTTTTTCATTAACCTATTAGCAAAATTCTACGTTCAGATTAGGATAATAACATTATTGACTAGTGACAAAAGTGTGATTTATTTTGATTATTATTTCTACTTTCTGAGTACTTTTGAATTTGTTATTTTTTTGTTACTGCTTTACTTAGTAAACTACTACTTTATTACTACTTTCTTATGTAGCTTCTCCTAAAATTTTACTCAAAGACTGTTCTCAGTGATTGGTAATTCATACACTTCCTCAATTTCTAAAAGTAAAAGCGAGGAGTACTTCTGGTAAAATGGAGAAATAGCACATGTTAACAATTTATAAATATGATTGGACATATCTTCATTTGTATATCCATTAAACCATAACGACCATTAGACCAACATGAAAAAATCATGAACTGAATCAGGAACTGATTAGCTACCTAGCAAGAGAAACTGCATAATTTGGAGAACACATAGTAATACAGAGAAAAGTTGTGGTGATGTCTAGGGCAAAGAATGAATAAAATAGCCATGACAACTGGGAAATATTCCATGTCTGCTGCACATAACATGATAACTGCAAACAGTTCACAAACTTACTAAATAAAACACATAGTACTGGCCCTAAAATTTTAAGATATTATTTCTTCCAAGGAGTATACAGATGGTAAAATAAAATCTTTCTTTATTTTATATTGTCATACTCTTTTACTCACCCTAGGACACATGTAAACAGCTATTTTGTATAATGTTTTACACAATAATCTTTAGTAATCAAAGGTTTCTGCCAAACTAATGGGAGCTTCTGACTTTTAACAAACTTAACTTCCAAATACCAGGTAAGTATCAAGATAAAGATGCCAAGTCCTGCAATATGCATGTCTATCTATGCTCCAAAACCAGGCCTCTAAGAGGAGATGCAGAAACATGCAGGCCATGCATCAAGGCAGAGAGTGCTGGGAGTTTGTAACAGCCTAAAATGCTGGTTTTCTTTAGGGAGAAACACACAGCTTTTAGTTCCTTTGTACCTGTGAGAACCATACTACCCCACTCCAGGCATAAGTCAATCCAAAAGGGTGGCAAACACAATTGGCCTCTTTGCCAGATGCATACTTACCCTGAAACACTGAATGGTTGTGAGGCAGAGCAGAGCACCCTAAAGTAGTCCTATCCCAGTCAGCTCCACATGGTCAATAACATCTAGATAATTCTTTCTACTGACGCACTGGAAACACACTTGCTACCAGACAGTTTTGCCTTCTACCAGCGTAACTACAGTTATTGAAAGTCATCTATTAAAAGACATTGGTAAGTCTGAAAAATTATTACTGTTAACATAACTTACTAGCAGTCAAGTGGCTGGCAGTTGAGAATGAGTTTGCTGATGCCACACTGAGCATCCCCCTTCCTCTAACTCCTCCTTGTACTACACAAAATTCACCAACACCATGAAGGGATACACGGAAGTTATAGCAAGGATATCAAAGAAAGCCTAGAGTAAAAGATAAACCAAATGCATGTTGAAGAGAGAAGTATAAGGATGAACAAGTTTTACTGAGGTAACAAAGAAGTTCGGGAGATCAGAAATGGGTTTGAAAATGTACATCAGTTGTAACTCATTTCCTAATTATTCCTCTTTTTCTTCAATTTTCAAATATCCCCAAAGGAAGAAGGAGGCCCTTTTTTATAAGATTGTGAAAATCATTACATTTTATTACCAAGTAATGACCTCAACAGACATCAGCGCTCTCCTGAGGCCGCCTTCCCCCTCTCTGACCCTCTAAGCGCCCCCTTCTGCAGGCAAGCAGGGGTGCTGGGCTGGAGAGATCAGGGACTTGGGAACAAGGGAGGGATGTTGATTATACACCCAACTGCAAATTTTTAAAAAAGGCTAGAATATGTATTGGCTTCCTAAACACCATCGACAAAATTCACTTCAATATTAACTGTGTTAAACAGCAATTTAAAAAATGGCTTCATCAAAATATTCTGGGAATCCTCCAAATACTCAAAACTGGAAATCTGTCCAGTTATCCATTTCAAATCCCAACTTTTATTACAGATAAAGAAACAGAAGGAAGCCCTTGGGGAAATCAGTTATTCTCTAGGTCTTATTCTAATACATAGAATCAATTTATATTTATTGAACATCTGCCTACAGAGGGAAAGGCAGTTTATCTTAAATTCTGCTTCTGTAAACTGAAAAATGTAATGCCTGTTTCTGTGGGAACTACAAGTATTTGGGAGGCTTTTCCTGTCTGATTCTCCTACTTTCGCCTTACAGAGCAACTGTAGACATATGTGAGACAGCAGCCAAACCTCCTCAGGAGAAGAGAGGTGGTTGAAACAGCAACACAATATTTATCTACTAGGATTTACTCTGATTCAAAATTAATAGAATCTGACTAAAATAAATTGTGTAAATGTGGTTAGTTAGTAATATGGATAAATGACTTTTTGAAATCAATAGTTATAGGACTAGAACTACTAACAACCTATAAAAATTTTACATGCAAAAGAAAGTAAACATAAAATAGCAAAAAATCAAATTATATAAATAAAAGAAACTCAAACACGTGAGTTTTTTTTTTTCTTTTTAACAACCATTCAAACAATGCACTGATCAGTATTACTTCCTAAATCATTAAGACGAAGAAAACTGAAAAGAGAAACACTGATAGGGCATGTATGGAAGACACCCCTGTTGCTAATTAAACCTTGACTATACCTGCCATGCAGTAAGGCAAGAGGTGCACATCAAATGCCCGCAGGGCTCAATCTTGACATCTTTGTCATTCTCAGCACAAATTTTACAGAGCTGGAAAGTGGAGCCCATTTCACAATATAATTCATATTGTTCCTGGAATTTGGAGAAAAAGAGGCAATGTTAATATATTTCTATCATGAACTGTTAATATTAAATTTTCTCAAATATCAAGAATAAATTCCTCAAACTTGACCCTATCAGGATTTTGTTACCATTTAATACATTACACTGACAATCACAATTTGGTCTATATAATCTTTTTTTTTTTAAAAGATTTGACCTTTTATCAGCAATTGTATAAGCTTTTTTAATACTTTGAATTACTTATTGTTTTGTACTTTTCCTTTAGAAAGGGACTTGCTTCAGTAGTCACAGTGATTCAAAAGACAAAAAGCTTATAGTTTTAAAAGGCAATAAATAACTTACTTTTCTTTATAAATGCCACATACTCATCCAATTTTACTGTCAAATGCAGTGTGTGTGTGTGTGTGTGTGTGTGTGTGTGTGCGCGCGCGTGCGTGTATATGATTCTGTCTGGACATTAAAGTTGATTTCTTAAATATCTTTAGAAATTCCAGAATGGAAGAAAAGCTGCCCATTTGCCAACGCTTATATTGAATTAAAAAAAAAAACTTGAGGCTCAGTAAGTTTATAAATTTTCCTCAAATTCTATAGTAAATCTCTAATCTAAATTGCATACTCTTTTCCCAACCTTAACCACTTCAGCAACCAAAAAATTGTTTTATTCAAACTCTACTGTCTTGATTTGCTAGTTTAGATCCTCATGGCACAGTAAAATCCTCAATGTTCAACTACTGAAAAGATCTGTCACAAAAAAGATACAAATATGTGTTGAATGTAAAGAAAAATTTAGAAAGTACTATTATAATAAGGATACAAAGAAAAGAAATTATAGAAGTAAAATTTAAGTAAGGCAATGTTGTACTCTAATATGTGCCTATGTACATGGCACTGGGTAGGATATAAAGGACAATATTTAGTTCCTAACCTATTAAAAGCTCTTACAATCTTGGTGAGAAATACATACACACACACACACACACACACACACACACACACACACATATGCACATATGCACACATTTATATATATATATATATATATATATATATATATATATATATATATATATAAATTATGTCTCCCATGGTGTATGTATGTGTGACTACATAAATAATTTTGAAGAAATTAAAGAAAAAGACAAGCGAGAATGGGTAATGATGGAAAGGAAATCTGAAGTAATGCAAAATAAATAATAAATCACTGAAGTCCCTAAAACAATAGGTAAGTATTTATGTTGGTTATCTCATCCAAAGGACTAATTAGCAAATATAAAAATAATTACAATAAGCTAAAAACTCAGGTGCAGAATTCAATCTAAGTTAAGTCAAAGATTTGACAAATATTTGACAAAAAATAAGGTAAGTTACAAATATTTGAGTCATTAAGGGGATGATACTACTCCTGAATATATATTTTAAAACAGCTTTATAAAGAGGAATTGTCTCCTATGAGTGTCCTTTTACATATATTATATAATAATCACTATATAATTTAAAAAATGGAAATCATATATTAAATTTTAAAAGCTGTTCATAAACTGTACATGTCAACAAGTGTTTCACATTACAACACCAAGACCACTGGGACTCAAATCTGAAGAATTGAAAATTGATTTTTATTGTCTTCCCCCTCAAATCTATAATTTTTATTTGATTTTTATTATTTATTATACAAAGAACAAAAACATATGTTATTATTTAAAACTACATCATATGTAAAATGATCCTTTCATCCTCTCCCTGATTCCCCAAACCTTTTCACTTCCTCAAACACTGTTACCAGTTTGGTGCTCTTTAATTTTTAAAAGTATATTTAGGGGCCGGCGGAGTGGCGTAGTGGTTAAGTGCTGGCTTGGGAAGCCAGCGGCCCGGTTCAGGTCCCACATATGAGGGCCAGTGACAGTGGCCTCAAAAAAAAAAAAAAAAAAAAAGAGTATATTTATACATTCATATGTGGTAATTTCATGTTTATTTACAGAAATCGACTTACATAATTTAACTTTACAAAATCAAATGCTACATAATTGAGATTTACATATATGGAACATTTTTATATAACAAGTTCCCAAATGAGTTTGTAGAGCTATGTCTGCCTGTTAATGATTTTACAGTATAATACAATATGAATTATGAGTGTAATAGGTTTTTTCTTTTGTTATTTATTTATTTATTTTTAAACTTTTTTAGTAATTATTATTATTCTTAGTTACAGATGTACAAAACAATGAAACAATGCAACAAGTTATCTTTTTCACCCCTTACAAAGTGACTCCCCCCTTCCCCCTCCCCTGCGCCCCCACCCGCGATATCATATATATCTATGTAATAGGTTTTTTTAACCTATGATTGTATATTTGGTATTTTGTAATTTTTCATTTTCATGAAAAATGTTAAAGTGAACACCTGGTGTACAGATCTTTGTATGTATGCGCGAGTGGTGTATATGTGTGTGTGTGTGTGTGTGTGTGTGTGTGTGCGTGTGTGTATGGAATCTAGATTCAAAAGATGTTTTTTATTTAGATTTTGATAATTACTGAGCATCACCCTCAAGAAAGGCTTTACCAAGTTACAATGCGCTCGTAATCTATGAGACAGTCAAAAAGGATTTATAAGAACATAGTTATTATCTTCATTAGGTTTTAATTATTCATTGGACTCTAAAAGGAAATGTCTATTATTATTCTAATCTGCTTTGGAGTTTTTAAACCTATGGCTCTCTCACATTTATCTATCTACCTATGAATTTATCTATCTCCCCACATAAGTGCCAATATCATATTGGAAGCAAGAAGATTAACAACAGAAATTTTAATCCAAAAAATAGAGAAAGTAATGTATTTTCCTTTCAAACAGTTTTAGGATTTCTTAAGTACTTTTTGCATTAAATACTTGTACATGATTTTGGCTCTAGTATAAGTAGAGAATCTTATTTATTTCAAAGGCATTATAGATACTTGTTAATTATAAATAAGTTTGCACAAATTATTCTTACCTGTGTAACTTTTATATGATCATGAGGTGTAGGTTCACATAATCCAGTTAAATCAGGATTATAACTCCTCCCATCAGGATAAAGATAGCTGGATTATAAACAGAAACTTTATTACTATATAAAAATACAAGATTTAATTGCAATTAAGGTTATTTAATCAGATTACCTATATTCAAACACACACTTTAATAGTTCCTTTTTATGTAATTTATATCAAGAACCTAGTCAATTACTATTTCTATAACATTACAGCCTCTAAGCAAGTTAATCATTTATTTTACTGGTTCCTTATGTTTTATTCTAAAATACTTTAAATAGACATATTTTTGCAATTATTATGTCTCTTATCTGAAGCAGTTAATATTAAATGCATCATTTTACACCATGCTTAATAATCCCACAAGAAAAGAAAAGAGGGAATTAAAGCCCACAATTTTCCACAAAAGTTATTCAAACACTTCTATGGTATTCCTGCTTCTCCAGTTTCTCATACTCTTTCTTTCCATCTCACCTTCCACTCACCCAACACATACAAACATATGTACATACAAACGTTTAAAGGAATTAGAAAATGTTAACAATTCCATGTTTAATTTACTTCAAATCAAGCTACAAACAGAGAATGGTTTATATACATAAGATTCCATTATTAGAGAATTGAAATAAGAATTAAAAGTTATAATAATAATGACATCTTGCTGTGCTATCACCAGAGTTGTTACTCAGAAAGTCATTAAAAATGAAGTGTATTGTGTTGGTATCTATTTTAGATTTTTTTAAATGGCAATATTACCATTGGATTTCATCAATTCATTAAGTTATGGTTAGTTTTATTCAATATCTTTCTGTTCTAGGTGCCTGAATGAAAAATTAAGAATACACTGCTACAGCGGTGAATATTTTAAAGGGAAAAACTATACTAAAACTGTCCTGTGAAGTAACAAAAAGAAGCTCTAAATATTTTAGGAAGTGCTAAAATTTACCCAAGAAAACCAGAGAAATTGAACTTAAAAGAGACAATTCTCATACAGTAATAACAGATCAGTAAGATAATGTTTTTATTAAGATTTAGGAAAAGGAGTTGACTACATCTGAATATGATACAAATTAAGAATGTCTTTATGGGGGGTGGGGCAAATTCTACAAATATTAAATGAGTGGTAAGCAAAAGCTGAGTAGTAACTTTTTTTTTTTTCTTTAGCTGAGCCATCCTGCCACCTGTTGGCAACTCAGCTCAGGCTGGGCATCAAACTGCTGTTGCTCAGAACTCAGCTCGCACTCTTGAGCGAGCTCTTAACCAACTGAGCCATTCAGCCGGCCCTAGTAACTTTCTTTTTATAACCGAAAATGGCCAATTTTTAAAACTATTATATAACATTTTGCTCACCACACTTTAAAAACATGTAGAACTGAAAGATTACAAATATGACAATAAGGTTGTTAGAGGAAAATTTAAAAGGCTCTATTTAATATGTGAGGAGCAATTCAATGATTATTGTCCTCAGTAAAGCAGGGTACTACTGATAAGCCCTTTCAATGGCAGTGGTTACCAAAGTAAACTTTTCTTATAACTTATGTCATATACAATAGTGAATTAACTATCAGGAAAGAACAGCTGACCCTAATAATAGCTGGACTAGATGATATCCTTCCCGTGTTTTTATTGATCTTAAAAAAAAAATCTAATATATCTATTTTAATCTAATTTAAAAGTTTGTTCTATTTTAAAATCAGATTAAAATTTCAATCTGATCTATTTTAATGTAATCTATCCCTGAAGCACAAATGCAACTCACCAAACCCCTCTGAATGTGTGTGTGAGTGTGTGTGTGTGTGTGTGTGTGTGTGTGTGTGTAAATATCAGCAGTTAATCTGTGTAGGAGTTCAGAGGCTATAGTACTAATTACAAATCATAATTTGTTATTTTGGATTGACTTTGGAAAAATAGATGGAAGGTACTAGAACAATATAAATAAGCTGTTTCAAACTACTTACTCCTTTTACAGATTTGCCCACTCATAACCTCTATTGACAAACTAAAAAATTAAAGCACGTTTTCTTAAAAGCAAAAATTCAGCAATCATAGTGATTCGAAAGCTATTCATATGAATCTCTGCATCAGAGGAAAAGTATAAATAACTGAGAACAAATTTTTTAAAATTAAGAGAAGAAAAAGAGAAGTACATACGTGGTACCACAGTCTGCCATGCAATTCTTATGTAATAATCTTCAGAACGCTCACAACTTTAAAAAATTCATTATTTTTCTTCAGATAGATCCCATGCCATACTATATATATATATATATATATATATATATATATATATATATATTTTTATTTTTTTTTTATTTTTTTATTTTTTGCAATTACTTTTGAAAAGGTAAAACTTATATCATTAGCTCTCTGCTGACTCTGATCGACTTTCTCCTGCTAGGAAACGATTATAATCCATGCTGCAGCAAGTTACTCAGCAAAGCAAAGGGCAATAAAAGTCAGTGTGATGAAGTGACACTGAAAATACAACAAAATGAAAAAGGAATGGCACATGACTAAAATGAATGACATGTTTGCTATGAAGGGACCTATCAGATTGCCTGAACTTTGTGTGTTGGGAGAAAGTCATCAATAATCTAAGAAACAAAGGAGAACTTTATTTTTAAATTTTAAAAAAAGAACAGCTTCAGGTATACTGAATGTAGCTATTAACATACAGTTCAGGCATGTGGATTTATTATTACAGTGAATTAAAAAAAGGAGTTATAAAGACAAAAGAAAGAGAGGGGTGAGAACAGGATGAAAGAAAAAGAAAATTTAGTAGTACCAATCAAAATAAAAAGCAATTTAAAAGTTACGTGAGACAACAGGAGACAATTATTTTTAAAGAATTGTCTCTGTGTACACACACACACACACACACACACACACACACACACACACAGAGTTTTACAAGTATTTCAAAACAACATTTAAGTTCTAACTTCTTTTTCTATTAAATGTATAAACTTGTCATTTGACATTGGAATTTATTTGCTGTAACATATAGTTACATTCAAATGATTAGGTTACCTTAAAATGACTAAGTTAAGAGATGACCAATAAACACTAAAAAGCCTCCACTTCATCAGCCTCATTATCGATTTTCTCTATCTCTAAGCAGTCTGTATTTTTCACACTTGTGACTATTAGAGCCCTGAATCCCATTTCTCATACTCACAATCCTTCTCTGCTGCCATCAATCAGGGCTTGAAACAAGGGCTTGTTGTGAGGTATGGTCTGTAAGATATTGCCATCCCCCGTCACATAGCCGATGGCCCACTGCCCCAATCTAGTGCAGCTTAACCGGAAAATGTAGCTGTAAAACATGAGAAAATTATGTTGAATTACATTCAAAATATATACAAGTGCTACACAATTTTTAAAGCTTGTTTTAAGCAAAAGAATAAACACAATCATTTAGAATTCCAGATATAAACCTCTATCTTCTAACTTAATTTAACACTGTTGTGCTTCTCCATTTATTGATGTGTAAAAGAAGCAATGATCATTTCATTTAAAAACACAAGTACATCTCCAGTTATATGAGAAAATAATTGGAGTTGTAAACTATCAAGTGATTTATTGCCATCGCCATCAGGGGGTATACTCTATAGAAGTGCTATCATTTTTTTTTTTTTTTGAGGGCAATGTCACTAGCCCTCATATGTGGGATCTGAACCGGGGCCGCTGGCATCCCAAGCCAGCGCTTAACCACCATGCCCCTCGGCCGGCCCTAGAAATCATTTTTAGAAAATAAAAATAAAATGAATATGTAAAAATTTAATTTGTCCACCTCAGACAGAAATTGAGCCAGATTCTACTAGGGAATTCAAAATATTATTTTATATTTAAAAATTATGCAGTTTTAGTTGTTAATAACTTGTTTAAAAATAATACTTTTTCTTTCAAGCATTCCAGCCATCCATCTTTAAATAAGAGCTCAAATGAGGTGACCTATATTAATGAGAAGGCAAACTACATAAGTTCATGGCTACCATCTAACCCTGTCAAGCTCAATGTCTTTCAATAGGAAGTCATAATAGTTCAAAAATATAAATCAAATTAATGACAATCCCCTTAAAATTAATCCCTAATGACAGGAGACACCGATTTGGCTTTAAATTCATCATTATCATTAATTTAGCTATCTATTTAGTTATTTCATTTACTTATTTCATTTCTTTTTAAGTGTATTGCACTCAGTCTTGCCACCATGGTATCCATATCTGGATTTTATAACCCTTTAAGCAAAACAAAAGGAAGTCAACTTAGTCTGTTGGCTATATCTGAGTAACCTGGCTGCTATATGTATGTGGCAAAAATAAGTACCTCTTAATATAGCTTAGTTACTGATGAACCAAGTACTGTGAAAGTAACTTTACAGGACAGTTTAGCATGGATAATGGTTACAAAGTCGTTGGATTTAATTAACTTGTATATTAAGTATCGCAATGTGATTTTGTCTTTGGAGAAAAGTGAGTTTTTAAAGAAAAGAAGAAGTGTGATTTTTAAATATTAAAAACCTTGTACTGGTTATAAAACCTTTGGAAAGTTTAAAAACATGCTTCTAGAGACCCTGAAAACAGAATATCAACCTATCAATTATTGGCATCCTTAGTCAGATAAAAAAAAACTCCACACAGACTTATGGCTGCCAGTTGGATCCCAAATAAAACACAACCTTGGAAAAGGTCCAACAATTTTCTTTACCATGAAGCCAAAGAGATGAAACACATTCCAAAGAAAGAACCAGTTAAACAGATATTCAGTAAAGCAAGTATTTATCAAAATCATTTGATTTGTTCACTAAGAGGGTTTTCCTAAACACATTTTCAGTACTCCATCACACTTTACGTATTATAATTTACCATAAACTAAACATTTCATCTTTATCTACCTAAGCTTAGTAGAACAAACTGTTACGGGCAAGTGAGGAAGAAAAGGAAGACATTTTTTCAGAGTGAACTATGTGTTTAAGAGAACCATTCCATAGTGACGAGACCTGTCATTTACTTCTAACACTGTCATTAATTAATTTCTGGATCTTGAACAAGAGAACATAAAAGAGACTCAGTTTCCATATTGTATTTATAGAACTGAACAAAGATAATTTCCCAAATAATTTGTGTTAAATTCGTAAGGCTGCATAATTCGAATCATATAGCATCTTTCAAATAATACTCTAGGAACAAAAAGATACTTTGATGCCAATCTGGACAGTAAAAATTATAGAAAAACCTGGTTTGAGAGCTTGAACGAAATGAAGAGACTCATCTAAGCCATTGTCAGTGTGCAAAATATCTGAACTTGCTGTCGTGGTCACAATGAGAACCAACTCTCCTTAATCTTAACTGAAGACTTCAACATGAGCTAAACTGTTTTCTGCACCCATGATCTCCTTTTCATAGACCATATAAATTGTTAAATATAAAAAGGTGGAAATTTTCATTATGGCCAAGAAAGGAATCAACAATATTGGCTGGTACTTGAAAAGATTTTGTTATAGGACAAACAACATTTGTGTTAAAAATCGAATAAAAGTAATATTAGGGAAAAAATGTAGACTTAAAAAAATAAAACAAAGTTCTTCCTAAAATGAAATGACTCCTATATGAAAAACCAGTGCATTCATGGATACTGGAATAGGGTCTCTTGACACTGGAATGACAGGTCTCCGCTGTCACAAGCATGCTACTTGCCACAGCGCAAATGGCTATAATGTGTCTACTGCCTTTCTAGGTGGGGTGTGGGGGAAACCCAGGGACCAGAGAAGAGGCCTTTTCGGATCCCAGATTTGACAAATAATGTGTGATTTCTTGGGCAAAGCCAGAGGGGCTGACCAAACAGCCAACTTCTGTGAATCTCACTCAGTTTATTATCTGGAAAATAAAACAAATTCTGAGGCTGTAAAGAATCATGAAGTATTATGGAAGATGTTCTCATGGACATGAAATTGGTTTGGATTATTACAATGGACTTATATATGTCTACATGCATATAAGTGCTCACCGTGTTTATATGTACTTATGTGTTGATCACAGAGCCAAACCGAATGTCTTGAAATAAAATAATGAACATGAAATGATACTCAAATACACACACACAATTTTATATATAAACACGAGTGTCATGGAAACAGTCAATAGGCTAATACTCCCAATTTGAAAATCAGAACTGAGCTTAATGAATCTCTAAGTTCATCAAACCTCACAGTATTGTATCTTTTTTCACTTTATAAATACGTACTAAGTTTCAGAATGAGCACACACACTGTATCATTTTAAAGGATTCACTTAGGAAGCACCATGTTGGCCTAGTAGCGTTTCCATCACTCCAGCCCGTGGGTGTCCCTGAACCATAAATGACTTTTCACCTTTACATACATCACATAATACTACCGTTACAAAGTCTTACCTTCCAGGTTTGGTGCTGTATTTCTGCAGCCGTGCTTTAACTTCATCATATGTAAGAAATGCCATGTAACCTGGATGTGTTACAGCTAAGAAATTCCAATTCCGCAAAATAGAGCCCCAAGGCTAAAAACATAATAAATTAGAAGATATTATCAACTATCAGTTACATACCAACCTATCACTGAATATACTCACTGAAATTCTTCTGGACATTTTAATGAGAATATGAGCCTAAGTGACTTAGGTCACCCTTTACTGTCTAACAACAAACATGCAAAAATATATACTATTCTCTTTTTAGAGAAATATGATTAGTCAGAAAACAGATTTGTTAGGAACAGAATATAGAGAGTAAAAAGGAAAACCATGTAATCTCTCTTGTCTAGAAATTCTATTTCCAACAGAGCACTTGTGATCATTTTGGAATAAAAACCGCATCACTCTTCTGTTCAAAAACCCTCTAACTTTGGGTAAAAGTGGATGTCCTCATACATGGCCTAGAAGGACCTCCCAGGGTTGATTCCAGTGAGCTTTTGGTCCCCATCTGCTGGGGCTGGCCCACTCTCTGCCTTTGCTCCTTGCGCCCTGGCCTCCTTTCTGTTGAACTGGACAGAACTGCACTTTCAGCTCTCAAAGCCTTTGCTGATTCCTCTACCAGAATTCTTTCTCCAAATATCTACGTGATTCCTTTCTCCACATGTCACTTCCTCAACAAGGTCTGCTCAGAGCCCCCTAATTAAAAGTCACCCCTCTTCACATTTCTTATCCCTGTGTGCGTCTGTTTTGTTCACCACTCTACCTTCACGCATCTCATTTTACAGAAAAAGATATCATATCACGGAAGGGACGTGATTTGGCAAAGTTTATACATTAACTGTAAGCTACACAAGAGCAAGGAACATGCCTGCCTTGCTCACCAGAGGCATACCAGCCCTGACCCAATGTCAGCAACGTGGTGGTCACCACTGTTGTGGAACAGCTCACTCTGATTAGTGACTGGTCTAAAACACCTTGGCTCCGAGGCCTAGTGTTCCTCCCATGGTAACATCCATTATATTCACATTTGGTTTATCATTGCACAACTATAAAATCAGAAAGGTTTACAGTTCAGGACTGAGTAGTGTGAAACTCTTTCCCAGACACACACACACACACACAGTTTGTATCATTCTCTCTTTGTGATTGGCTGTCCCTCCAGTGAGTTACCACGAACGAGAGAAAAAAAGGCAGTCAGCGACTGACAACTTTGCTTGAGGATGTGAATGAATCATCTCCGCCATATTTTTAGGGCTGAAGCTACATTTATTTCAAGGAATTGGCAATACTTTATCTGATGTTCCAGATTATTAACTCAAATTTTCTACATAAAAGAAAAAAAAAAAAGGTGGTATATGCTGCCAACTGAAAGTTGTTGAAATAGTCATTCTACAAGTGATTATGGGGAGAGGACTTCTGCTTTTGTTTTGAGAATTGTTCCTCATTATTATTAAGCATTTCAAATTTACCAGGCAGAATTCTTCAAAGATTACATCCCTTGAGATGAGGATAACAAAGGAAAGGATGGTTTAATAATGCAGAGTTTTTAAAATCTTTTTGGATATAAGAAAAATCTTTAGGGTATTTCACCATCACACTGAAATATTTACTTGGGCAAAAAGCAGCTCTGCAGAGGTTCTCCCTGTGTATTTCAACAAAACACATTTTTTATTTTCTTCTTAAGGCATGACTAAAAATTGCATAAACAATACTTGGAAGGATAATAGCATATGTTTTTTTAAAAACCGAGAAAAAAATGATATTATAGGCACTGAGTTTTGTTTTGTTTTGTTCTGCTTCCCTGTCTACAAAGGGCAAGGATGGAAAGACTATAAAATATTTGGGTCACTTGCATTAAAGTCCACACAAATTAATGGAAGAGCTGTTTTTAAAAATGCTGAACTTTACAGAGAGCCAATGCAGATCAAAATACAAGTTAAAAAAAAAATGAAATTGGAGTTTTGAGCCAACAGCTGCAGTATTTAGCAACCATTTCTTAGTACATAATCCAACGGGCCAGTTCCTAACTGCAAAAATATTTATGTAATAGAAAGAGTCTGTGTACTGTTTTTCTTGTGAATACAACCCACAGTCAGAAACGCCAGCTAATGGCTTAAAGAAGGCAAAACAAAGTGCTCTGGAGATTAAGAATTATTTTTGCAGTTTGTTTTTAGAGATTAAAGGAAATCTTTTCACACACATCAACACAAAATAATTTGGAAATTTTTAAATAACCAATTAAGTGAGAAAATTAATGAAGTGGATTGAGACTAGTCCCTCCATTCTCCCCAAATTCTATTATTTTCAAGAATAGCCAGTCATTTTGTAACTCACAACTTATGCTGGAAGAGGGGCGTTGGCTGGCCTGCCCAGATACTCCCTTTTATTCCTTGCTACAGTGGGGGGCTACCATCCTCTTCTTTTTCTCCCTATTCCATTGATGTCATATATTCCACAGTTTTGTCCCCAAATCACGCATTCCGTATCCTGCCACCACCCAAATTTATTGCCCCATTTCTCACCAACCCAGTCTTCTCTAGTAGGGGGAAAATTGAGGGAGAGGGGGAGCAACAGCCCCAGGGAGAGTGATGAGATAAGCAAAATCCCTGCATTTCCATCCCGGGACTTTAGTTGCTTGCCAATCCCAGCATCCCTGAACTACATGGAGAGGAAAAACAGAAAGTTAAAGGCAGAAAAAAGAGGAGGAATAAGAAAGGTAGCCATTGCAAGTTCTTTCCAATGACATCCTGGCATCTGTTCAAGCTTTGACAGAATAACAGGATGAGGGAAGAGAGGAAGAAAGGGTAACTAGTATCCAGCTTTCGTACTTCTTTCGTTTCCTCAGCATTCTCAATCTCATTTCTTAGCCTCCAGTGATTCATTCCTTCTTCAAACCCTTACACTAGTTCTCCATGTCACACCCCGATACTTGCGCGTGTACCCTGCCCATTTTCAGATTCCACTCGGCTTAATACTCTATTTCCAACAATGTAGAGCTGGAAGAATTCACTGCCAGGTAACCTCCATTAGCATAGCTGCAGAGAAATATTTATTCATGCAGCTAATTTACATTTTCATATAGAATATATAATTATAACTTAAGAAAACTATTACTCAATTTTGAAAGTTGTGTAAAAAAAAATCAGTAAAAGTTAATATACCTTTTTCTACTCACAGAACCAATTTTATCTTATTTTAAGGTACATGTATGATCAAAGCATTTGAATAATGAAACCAAAAGAAGTGAGGAATCTCAGAAATATATAGGGGTTAACAAGGGTTATTTAGCTACTTCTGTAATTACATGTTTTAAAAGAAATTAGGTATTCTTTGGTCCACAAGATTTTGATTTTGTTATCTAAAATTTTTCACAGTAGCTCTCCTTAAAAAGATTCTTTTCCTCTCCTATCCCACTAAGCATAAATAAAATATACATAATTTAGAGTATTAATATTATGTGGGCTCTAATTTTAAAATAAAACAGTTTCTAAGAAAATATATGCAAATATTAAGTAGCAGTTTGGGTAAGCCTTTAACCAACACTGAGGTGCCCTCATACCTTTACTATATAAATAACTCTTGAGACATGCTAGCATTTAACATTCACTCTAAAAAGTTACCCAGGCTCCCCACAAAAAACACACTCTTCCTAGAATGAATACTTAGGTTTAATGTATGAAAATAACCCTTGTTCTCTTTTTTCACAAGGGGAAGAAACCAAGTTCCTCCTACTTAGAATGTCTTTGTATCATATTAAATAAAGATTTTTGGAAAATTATCAGAAACCTTTAATGAAAGGTGAGATTCCATTATAAAATAATCACATTCAAGTAAACACAATCTTTTTTTCTGAAATTTATCTTAAAATAATTGGAAAAAACCTAAGCTGACAACCTATATATGCCAAGGGAATAATCATAAAACTGCAGTAAATTGAAAATAAGAGTACACTTTTTATAGCCATTTATCTAATTTCTTATTCTATCTACCTAGGCAGAATTACAACTTTAAAGTTGTAATAACGTAAAATGTATTCTAAAAGTATCGTTGACAATACTTAATTTACTTTCTTTTATCACATTCTTTCATAAATTAAAAGTTAATTCCATGCAATCTTGTTTTCTTACATATATCGGTCATCCGATCCTTGCAGGCTGGTAGTGCCAAGCAGAATTATAAGTTACCGAAGCAAAATTCTTATAACATGGGAAACATGTAAACCAACACTATATTCTAAGATTTGTTGAAAGCATGTTTCAAACAGAATAAATCTAACTACAGACTAAAGTAATAATAATAAAAATAATAACAACAATAATGAAAAACTGCATCAGAGCATAAGCCAGCCTAGTTTCTGATCAATTCACCTCACTATATAATTTATATTATCAGAATCATAAAGAGATTTTAGGTGGGACTGTTTCATTTTGTGACTAACTGAATCTGATAGATGATATACAATTTAGTGGTAGAGCCAAAATTCAAAACACAAATTTCAAGGTTTTATGTTTAGGGAAACTCCATCAAGATACACACACAAAAGAATAAAATGATAACATCCAGCTTTCAGCAAATAATGATAGCTGTGTAAAGAAAATTATAAAGGATTGATTTTTAAAAATAATAGCTATATACAGACAATTATAAAGAATTGATTTAAAAAAAATAATAAACAGGACAAGAAGGTTAATCTCAAAGTGATAAATTAATCTCAAAGTGATTAGGAAGAAAACAGGAAAAAAAATCTTAATTTTCCAAAGGAGAGATTTGTTAAATTAATGACAATCTATTTTGATAGATTATGTAACATCTAAAAATTGAAAATTACGTTAATGAAAAATATTTTCTGACATGGAAATATGTTTATAATATATCACTGAATGAGCAAAGCAAGTGATAAAACAGCACACACCAGAGTAATCTCCTATACAGAACAGGATAAAATTGCTAACTATTTCCAAGTTCACTATTTCCCTTCTTGCCTAATGAATGTGGGAAGCAAAGGAGAGAAGTTGGGATAAAACCTCAGCAAATGCCCAGGTGTGATTATATCTGTTACTGGACCAAAAAGAAAGACAAAGTAAAGTGAGAAATGAAATAAAGAATTTAAAACAAAGCTCCTTTGCAAGAATCTTCTCAAAGCTATAGTAATGAGCAACCATTAGGCTCACAGTATCGGATAGTACAAATAAAATCTAAGCTTATGGCAATGACCAAAAACTTACGCCAATGACCTGCTTTAAAATTACAGACTACCCAAAATGAGACTATTTCCAATATGCATGTGTGTGAGTGTGCATTCGTACGAATGTGTGTGAAAGGCATACACGCATACACACAAATACACATACGCACTGCACACAGACAGGAGGGAGGAAAGGCAGGACTGAGGGGAGGATTCAGTGAATGGAAACTTACCTGAAATAGCCTGGTAAAAATATCAAATTCAAAAACCGAGATATAATCATTACAAGTTAAATCAATTGTTGATTTTAGAGCCATTGCTTCCAGGCCAGAGCTAATTTGATGGACCTCATGAAGGCACTGTCTGAATACTTTCCATGGTACGATAGTTCTGTACAAGAAAAAAAAAAAAAAGAGTAATTGAATCAAGTGTCACTGAAGACATACCTTCCATCCAAACAGCACAATTCAAGTCATAACATTAATATAATTGCATTTGTACTAAAAGACAAATAGTTGAGAATGTTGTTCCTAATTCAGAACACATGTAATGGGTTTTGCTGACTGGATTCTTTTCCATTTGCTAAGAATGTGACAAAAATCTAAATCAATTTTTCTCTCAAACAGCCCTTGGCTATCAAGATATTTCTAAAAATACATCTGAAGGAATGTATTAGGTCAAAGTCCTGTGTGTCCGACTTCTTTGTGTACACAAGATTATTTAATTTTAAATCAACTTAAATTCTTCCCCTCTATTTATTTTCTTAAAATAATTACAAGATGATGGGCTCATATAATAGTAAGAATTCTTTGTTCATTGCACCATTCATCCACCATTTTGAGAAAGGTCAGGTCATCAAGACATTTAGGCCACCACCTTTTCTGCAGAGATGAAAAGCACATGTTATCTAACCTTTTGTATTAATGCACGACGAAGTTTCTATACTTTTAACCTACCACACACACTGTCTATCACAGGGATTTTATTTATTAAACATTTATTCGTTAATTTATATTAAATATCATGTATCAAAATTCTTATTAGATAATGCACTTACATGGTTCAAAATTTAGAACAGCACCGATTGGTATTCAGGGAAAAGTCTCCTGACCTATCTCCTACCTGACCAGTTTCCAACATTCACCCACCTCCTTCCCGCCATGAAAAGTAAGAATTACTCATTATTCATTCCTTAGTTAATTTTCCTCCTTTTGGAATGGTAAATGCCTACTCATGAATGGGTGGAAGAAGGAAGTTTAAAGCTCATCTGTACAATTTTTAAGCTGTGGTTTTCACAATAAGACAGCATAAGAGCTACAGACACACCCTCTTACAAGGTTGCTTATGTTTAGATCTTAGGTTTTTCTTTACCAGTGTCTCTTGAGAAGTAAAACTCAGGCAGAATAAACTGGCTCATCCTATACGAACCCTCCCAGTGAAGCATCACCATAAATGCACAACCTGCACATCCATTCAATAATGACCTTCTGCTTTGGGTGTCACATTCGAACATGCATCAGAATCGTTGCAGAGGTTGTTTGCACAGAAATCGCTGATCCTCAACGCACCTTATTCTGATTCCCTGTGACTGGGGTGGCGCCTGAGAACTTAGAGTTCTAACAAGTTCCCCAGAGATGCTTGATGTTCCTGGTCTGGGGACACCACTTTGAGAGTCACTGATTTACTGTATCTATTAATTGCTCAGGCAAGACACTACGGAGAAATGTAACTATAGAAATACAAAATTTTATCTCTGTCCTTGAAGAACACACCCTTGCAGGGTAGAAATAAGATTTGTAATGCTCAAGAATACAGAGGCAGAATATTTAAGGAAGTGCTGAAGGCTTTCCAGAGAAGAGGTCTGTAGCAAGATGAATAAATAAATGGTGAACTTACAATACTAGGCAGTAGTTATAAGAAAGTTTAGGTTTGATATACCATTAAAAGAAAAAAAAAACTGTGAGGCTGAATACATCAAAAGGCTTTTCTCTATGTATGAAAAAAACAGGAAACCACAGGGAACTGAAGAGAGACACCACATCAGACACCATTTAGAAGAAACTCGCGTCAGGCTCTGATTAAGGTTACCAAAATGCTGCTGTTTTAAAAGAACAAGAACTTTTGATAATATTAGAAGGCTACTGATTAATGGTGAAGTGTAAATATACATTATATCCAGCTGCATGACAGTTCCTGTGGAAACAGTGCTTAAGAAGCACATTTTCCTTTTCTAAATTAAAGTTCCAAGTATTCAACACACATAAGGGATGCAAACCATAATACTGAAAACAAAAAAAAATTGAAGAACCGATTAAACAATGGTATGTTTTATGTTTTGTATGGAAATGTTTAAAAAAATTGTCTGGGGACGGCCGAGTGGTGCAGTGGTTAATCGCTGGCTTGGGAAGCCAGGGGCCCTGGTTCGGGTCCCATATATGAGGGCCAGTGACACTGCCCTCAAAAAAAAAAAAAAAAAAGTCTTGTGTGTAAAAGCATAAAAAGTAAATAAATTGATCAAATAGATACCTTTCTATTACTATTAAAAATAACTATCCTCATCTCAATATTTAAGGTACATTCAGAAAATTCTTTTGAATATTTAATGATTTCCCAAAGCAAATTAATAAAAAAAATATTGTAGTCTAACATAACACTTTGGAACAACAATTAACAAAGGAGCAAGCTACATTTCCACAATACTTGCATAAATGAGACATTCTCATAGTTCATCTGTCATAAACCTAAGGTCCAAACAAGCATTTGCTGGAACCTTAATTAATAGTAACAGGAATTAAGAAGAAAGGGCAATATTTGGTTAACTGACTATATACAAAAGATCGTATAACAGATATCCTTCCTTTGATCAGATGAGTCAAATACCCACCATAGGGAGCAGGTGTGTGTGTGTTGGGGGGGGAAGGGGACGGGGTTATGAGTGAAAAACAGAATGATAGCTTTAAAAAGATTGTTTTAGAACTGTTAAACTAAGAATCTAAACTTTCGGAAGAGGATTTCAAGTTGCTTGCTACCACATTCTTTCCTGAGGTGTGTGAGAGTGGGCCGGATTTTTACATCTTTAAATTAAATCGTAGCAGTAACACACAGCAGTGGTTTACTACCTCTTCCCCTAGAGATAAAGAAGTGAGAGGAAATATTAATGGCAAATTGTCTTACAAACACATAGCAGAGATCTGGGAAAAGGAAAGAGGAAGAGAAAGAAAAGGAACAAAACATAAAGAGGACACCTAAACTTCAAGCTCTCACCAACCCAGGAATATTTTAATCTGTCCTTTAGCCAATTACAATTATAAATCACTTCAAATACAAGTTGAATAAACTTGAAAATCCACTGAAAAGCACAAGTAACTGTCAATCCACAAAAAATGGAATACAAGACTAATGCCAGGTACTTGTAATAATAATGATTTCAGGATCTTTAGACTTCCAATAGGAATATTTATGGATGACTTATGATCTGCCAATCATGAAGAACTTTATATATACAACCTAAATCTGTCAATTTAACACAATAAGGCACATTAATATACTCATCTTCATCATACAGATGGGGAAACTGAGGCTTAAAATGGGTGAAGTGATTTGCCCAAGACTTGATATGTGCCAGGTGTGCTAGGTTCAGAACAGAAATACAAATGTCACAAACTAGTAAGTGGAAAGACTTGTAAATAAATTATGTTCTGCCATGTGCTATGGCTATTACAGAAAGAGATGCATGCACCATGGGAATCCCATGGGATAGGAATCCACAACAGAAATTGTATCTTATTCCTCTCTGCCCAAGACAAACAAGGCATGCTACTACAGTTTGTGTTTTTAAATTAAACTGTCTAGGGAAGTCAAGGGTGTGTTTAATGGGAGTGTTTCACAGAGAAGCCTAGAAATTTGGGCTACCATTCATTTTACTATACAGAAATCTTTTGATGACTTAATAAAAAGTGATAGTAGGTTCATATAATGTCAGAAGAGTTAGGGACTTGGGAAATAAAAAGGCCATACTATAATTCTGTTATTAAATAATGGGCCCTGGTATGTCTACAAGACAAACAGAAGTGATTACCTTTTAAAAATCTTAAAAATAGGGCATGCTTACAGAGAAAATAAGATCAAACTGATACCAGGAAACAAAACTGCAAAGTTGTCAGCAGGACAGCAACTGACAAATCACTCAAACTTCAAGGCTTGTCACCTCCTCTGGAAAAGTGGAGGATAATGTTAGGGAGGATATGGAGCAACAGGAACCTTTAAGCACTGCTCATAGGTGATGGAAAACTCTTTGGTGGTCATAAAAGTTACTAAAGTTAAGATTATGTATTAACTAGGAGAAAGTAATCACACACCTAGATATATATCCAACAGAAACAGATATATATATATATATATATATATATATATATATACACACACATATATATACGGCTTTGTTTTTTTTTTAATGTACAAAAAAAGATCATAGCAACACCTTTGATAATAATCCAATGGAGGAAGAACCCAATGTCCATCATCTGTGGTACAAACTGTGGCACAGACATACAATGGAGCAAGGAGAATAAACAAAGTACTGTTAATGCAAGAATGTGGCTGAATTCCATCAACATAAGAATGAAAGAAGCCAGTTTTTTTTTAAAGTGTGTAATTATATGATTTTTTTTTTTAAAGATTTTATTGGGGAATTGGAGGCGGGGAACAGCATTGGGGAACTGGAGAAGGGGAACAGACAACTTGCTATCCTTTGGTTCTTCAGTCTAGTTGTGGAGGACATTGCTTCACTGGCCCATGTTGGTATTACTGTTGCGCTCTTCCTGGGTGAGGCAGATCAGTTACCAGCCTCTGGACGGCCACTCACAGCAGCTCTTGGCATCTCACACTGGCTGCCAGCCACTCACTGTAGCCTATGGCAGCCCACTGCAGCAGGGGCTGCAGCTACGCTATCCCCGGGGACTCACAGCAGCCCAGCTCTAGGTAGAGCTGTTGTTCACCATCTTAGCTGTAGAGGGCAGTGTCACTGGCCCTCATATGTGGGACCTGAACAAGGGCCACTGGTGTCCCAAGCCAGCTCTTAACCACCGCGCCACTCGTAAATCATAATTATATGATTTTAATTACATATGAATCCATGATGACAGGAGTTAGGATACTATGGGCAAGCAGGACTGCATGGGGCTTGCTGAGGAGTTGGAGGAAAGGAGGATTTTGAACCAGTGGTAATATATTATTATCTTATATGGGGTATGGGTAGCATTTACATTGGTGTGTTCATGTTATGAAAATTTCTCACCCTACATTTATGATTTGTGCGCTTTTCTCTATATTTTTAAAACTTTTTATATTAAAAAAAAATCAAAGAATAAAAGGATAAAGAGATGTGGGAACGGACAAAGTTCCTGCAATAATATAAACAAGGAAATCAACATGTTTGGTTTTTGGTTGTTGGTTTTGTTTGCTGAGGTAGTTGTGGTGGTAGCTGTTTAAAATCCATTCTAGCTCAGGGATATAAATACCATCTTTACTTTAAACAAAATGAAAATCTGTTCTCCATTAACCCATTCCTATTTTCAATTTCATCTGACTTTTGTCAGAAAATTCACCTTGATCAACAAAGATTGTTCAGTGTCATTATCTTTCAATTGAAGGCTATCTTTATTCAGAAGATAATAGAATATCTATCAGATATTTGATGTTTTGATTTTATTATGAATGTAAAATATTAGTACTGTGATTCCTAAGTCTCCTGATATTTTTCATATAGTTATTCCTTAAATCCAATCTTTTTTTTGTATTGACTATTTGGAAAAAGACATGAAAATAGAAACAGGCTATTACTGCTCCTATTCTTCCATCACTAAGAGAAAAACAGTTGTTTCCCAGCAACCCACAGAAAGAAGATATCAAAACTACTCTAGTCAAATAGTCGCCTTACAAATAACAACACATCATGGATAGGATAATAACCCTGGTTACAAAGCATATACATAATTAGATCTAACTATTCTTCCTCGTAAGTGAAAATGTCTGACTCTCATGCACAAAAGACACAAATGCTGGGTATTGGTGACAGATTTCTTAAAAGTCAAAAAAGTTCACATTTTGTCTCTAGTGTAGATGAGCATTACTTCTCTGTATAATGGACAAGTGTCACTCTCATTTTCACATTCTGAAACGTAAATTTAGAATCAAACGTTTTTTTGGTAAATTGCAAAAACAAGAATAGCTTCTTTAACATTATTCCTGATTTCCTCAATAACCTCATTCATGTGATAGATTTGATGCTTCCTAATTTCGGGTCTCATAACCTAACTTTTAAACGTAATAAACAGTAAATTTCCTGTAGCCATGAAATTACTTTGTATGTAATTCCATTTATTTCCCAGCTTTGAAAATACAGTTTATTGGTGGAAACGGATAGGAAGAAAAACTGCAACTACAAGCCATGTCAAAAATCCAAAAACATGTCAAAATTTCATTTTTTATTTTTCCACTTAATAGTCATTGACCATAGAATAGAAAGACTCTGGTCTTAAAACAATGGATATTGCTCTTTTCTCTATAAAGTAAAACTGTGGTTCAGTATATCTTCTCTGAAAGTTCAGCGATGCTTGGTAAGTGCATAACAAACGGGGTACAATAGCTCACAGATCACAGGAAGGTGCCTTTGATCTGCTGAGGTCAGATTAAACAAAATTAGAAAGTTATAGACCCTAAAATTAGAGAGTCCTGCGATAGAAGGGCTTAAGTAAGGCTTTAAAATCATCTTTCCTTTGGCATCAAGGGCCCAATCTGTCTTACAAACAAAACAAAAAAAAGTCAGTAATAACACAAAATTCCTACATCTCTGTACCCAGGTCAATTAACACATTGTGGGAAACGAGTAAACTCGTCATATCGCTCAAATGCCCACTTACAATGTGAATGTGGGAAACGAGTAAACTCGTCATATCGCTCAAATGCCCGCATACAATGTGTTAGCAATGGGTGAAGTCTGCCAGATACATAAGTTAAATTGAGGCAAAAGAAATATTCAACTTCCAATTACACTTCTGAAACCCTCACAGGAGAAACTATATGCATATTATTATTGCGCATAAGTCAATCCCCCCAATGCCTTTTATTAAGAGGAACTAGATTGCAGAATAACAAAGCGAAAACAAAGCAGAATACAAAGAAGAATGATTAGTAGTCTATTAATGACAAATAAAACCCTACACTTGAATTTTAAAAAGCTTTGTTTACCTTGCTATTAAGTCACAATTTCTCTACCAGCAGAACATGGTTCTAAAGAACTGTGAAAGGGGCTGAGATTCGACCCTATTTGCAAGCTCACAAGTTAGCCTATCACAGTTTCAGGGATGCTAGCAGAAGACACAGGATGTGCGGACTTGGCAACTCACAGGAAGCACAGTGGTCACAGTATAGCATTTTCTTGGACTTGCTCCCTGAGGTCTAATATTACCATAAGACAACACAGAGAAAACCAGGTGACATCTGCAAGCACACTGAGTTTTGTAACTAGAGAATAACCTAAAGCTCAGGGTGCCCAATTATTTTATAATGGTCAGTAAGAATATCTGTCATTTGATCTGCAGAAAAATACTACCTCTATCTTACAAGGCTGTAAGCAAACATGCTCTTTGCTCCAAGAGGAGAGAAACTCTCTCTCTCTTTACCTACCGAGGGAGAAACATCTAGCAGAGAACAAACAAACGCTCGATTGGGATTAAGAACCAGGGCCTTCTTGAATCCAAGGGCACATTAAATACTTTATAAGAAGTTAATTATTTCTCTGAATACAATCTGAGTACTTCTAAGAATGAGGATGTATATAAGTGGCTTACAATTTTTGTTTTAATGAATTAAATCAAACTGATTAGCTGAGAAGAACTAAAAAAAAATGAAGAAATTTCATTTTTTAAAAATAGAGCCCTGCACAGGAGAGTTTTTTAAATGTTACTTTAGAAATGTAAAAGTTCGGAAGTTTGAGTGATTGGCTTAGTATTCAGAATTATACAGGAAACACTAATGGTCTCCGCAAATGTCATAAATGTCTTTTCCTCATTTGGCAGAGCAAACAAATAAAAAAATTAACTAATTACTTCTTTAAACAGTAAATTAAAATTAGTGGCCAAAGTCTGGATGCAAGAACAAGTCAGAATTGGAGGTCTAGCTTACAATATTATCTTGCCATTAGGGAGCTTAGAAACTTAAAATACAACAGAAAAGATACTTTGAGACTCTATCTGCTAGGATGGTTGGCCATAATTCACCAAGTCTTGGTGGAAGAGAAGAGACACATTAAGTCTACCTACTCAGTGCACAGCAAAATCCAATGCACTCAACCTACTCAGTGCACACGAAAAAACCCAGCATACCTACTCAGTGTGACACATGGAGCCTACTAAAGCTTTGGTTAGGGCCGGCCGAGTAGCGCGGTGGTTAAGTGCTGGTTTGGGAGGCCAGCAGCCCGGGTTCGGGTCCCACATATGAGGGCCAGTGACACTGCCCTCAAAAAAAAAAAAAAAGCTTTGGTTACAAAGGAGACTTGCAGAATTTAAAATAGAGAAAATCAATTAGATTGCAAATGCTTTGTTGTTACAACATCTAATGAAAACTTTTAAGTCTTTAATTTATCTAGGTGACCTTTAAGCAATATTATCTGGTTCATCTTCCTCATTGTTTGAATCCTATCTCCCTTTAGCATCTATAATACCACATCCCCCAGGAGACTCCTCCATTTCCTTAGATTTCCTCTGTGCAACTACTTATTCACCAGAATTCTTTAGGGATCTGTTCTCATTCTCCCTGAACATTCTTCATGGTCTACATCAGTTAATCCAATGGCTTCAATAGCTTTCAGAGACTATGAGAGTCAAATATCTGGGGATCAGGCACATAATGTAAATGAGTAAACAGGTCCAGGTAAGAACTGTAATGAATTGGAGGAGAGCACATCTAAACTGGGCAGCTGGCAGGCAGGTCTAGCCAAGTGTTGCCATCACTCCCAATTGTTCAACCAAATTCAGTACAGTTCTTTTTTGGTAAAATACATAATTTTTAAAAGTTACCAACTAATTTTTTATTGAAGTATTACATGAAGCCAAGGAAAACATTCTACAGGCTGTCAATCTGCAAACTCTCATAAACATACTATTGATAGTATGTTTAAAAATCTCTATTTCTATTCTACATTCTTTGCACAGCCTCAAGGTTGTATATCTAACTTACTAATAGATATCATCACATGGATTTATCTAGGTGGACACTGACCATATGCAGAATTGAATTTATCTGGTTCCAAATCTATTCTTTTTCTTGCCTCCGTGAATGGTATGCAGTTGTTCAAATCAGACACTGAGGCATCATATTTGACTCCTTTCTTTAACCTCATATTATCTTAATAATCAAGCTTGGTTAATTGTATTCATATATTTTTTATTTATACATAGATTATTTTATATATTGATTATATTTTATTTCATATATTATTTTAAGTACATTATTATTATAATCCCCACCTAGTTATCTACCAGCGCCTCCTACCTATCCCTCTCCTATTTCCCTTTTACAGGCTCTAAAGTGTGTTTGTGTGGAGGGGGACAATCCTAGTTACAGATCCCAGGTGGCACACAAGATGATCCTTCCTGTGAAGGGAAAGAAATACAGAAATTCTACTTGCATTTTTACTTAAATTCTACTTAAATTTTTAAAATGTATATTATGTGCCTTGTATAGTAGTAGATATGTATTTCATATCTATATCTATCTATATCTATATCTATATCTATTAGGTATACAGACGATACACAGTGACAAGAGAAAGGTTCTGAGATGTTCTACATGAAATTACATCCGGCTGAAGAGTGAAAAGAAAGAGAGCAATTTACAAATTAATAGCTGTGGGCCAACTAACAAAAGACGTCTAACATTCCTGAATGGTGAAGCTTGGAATCAGCTCCAGTAGGGACCACCAGGCAGTCACAGCATCCTGTGTATACAAGAACTTTCAGGACTGTAGGCTGTAACCATTCAAAAGTAGTAAATATTGGGCCGGCCGAATGGCTCAGTTGGTTAAGAGCTCGCTCAAGAGTGCAAGCTGAGCTCTGAGCAACAGCGGTTCGAGGCCAGCCCGAGCTGAGTCAATATTTCTCACTTACAAACTGTGCACCTAGCATAGAACTGACCCTACTTCACCTTTCCCCCCACTCCCCCATCTTTAACTAATGTAAATTCTTCCAAAATAACACCTTTTTCCCCAAAAAAACATAACATATAAAAGAATAACATATAAAAAAGCGCCCATCCACTTTAGGGACGGTGGACAGGTTTGTCTTTTCTACCTAGACCTGCTGCTGGTGGTGTAGACTTCATGCCCAGGATATGGTCCTTTTTGGGATAGCATATGACTCAATAAGCCCTTTCTTTATTAAAAAGAAACAAAAGAAGAAAAAAAAAAGCTTTCAGCCATGAAATCTTCTTTTGGTTTGTTTAATGATAGATAAATGATAGATAGCTCAAAAAGTACTTAGTCATAAGGACTACAATGAAATGGGTTTAGAAACCACTGCTCAAACTCATTATCCATACTTCAGCAAGAAGAGTCCCACCTAAAATGCAAATGTGACCACCTCCCTATGTAAAACCCATCAGTGGGTCCCCACTGTTCTCAGGGCTCCAAAGAACACAGTTTTAAACATGCAACTTTGCATACAGAAAAAGGAAAGTCCAAAGGGACAGAAACGGACAGAGCTTTCAGAGCATCACGCAAGAGAGAGAATAACAATTTCCACTACTTTGGTCCTTGAGGCAGACGGGGTTCCAATAGTGGGTCATAAACCCTTTATTTGGATTCCATGTTCACCAAGGAATGTTCTGGATATGATATGGCTCCACATGTAATTTATTTACAGTGAACCAAGCATCCTCATTTGCCTGAGAGTAGCATTAATCACTGTAAATTAAACAAACGAACAAAAAACATTGTTCTGGGTTACAGATCAGTTTGTGAGTTCAGCTAAATTGAGCTAAACGTACTCTTTGGTTCTAACATAAGGTTTCAAGGATGAGAACCAGAGCCTAAAGGATGGTGATTTCACTGAGCTAAATGTCATATGGAGGCATTCGCAGTGAAGAGAGATGAAGGACAAAATGATGGGGAAAAATGAATGGCATTTACGTTCCTTTTAAGTTATTCTCTACCTTTCTCTACTGCAGACGCCGTTAACAATTCAATCCCAACCACAGCACTGTCCACTGAACACACTATTAGACTCCTTATTAACAGGTGCAACCCAGAAACAATACCAGCTCCTTTGTGGAGCTGAGTGTTCCTCTAATTGCTCTAATAAATAATTAAGTTACTATCTGTGACCTTCCTTAGGCACTTTTCTAATGGGACTGAACTGATTTTAAATATTAATTTTTTAATATACTGTCTTCCTCAAATTGAATACATACTGCTTAAAGGTAGAAAATTATAATTTGCATTTTATTTGCTTTTTGAATTTAGGATCTTGTCACAATGAGTTGGACAAAGCAGACTTGCAATTTTATTTTCCTTATTGATATAAAGATACTTTAATTTTTTTAAAACAGTAAATAGGTGTTGACTAACTAAAAGAAACACTAAATAGCATTCCTTGAGACCTATTTCAGTTCTTTTCTCTATCTTTCTCTCTAGAGCTCCTGCTGCAGAGTTTCCTTGTAAAAGTCTTTAATTTCTATTGTGCAACCCATCCTTTAATTAAGTGTGACTAAATTGCCCTTTCTTTGACTAGAGGGAAAACTGATCTAGTTAATATGCTAGAAAAACATGTATCTCACTCACTGGAAAGGTAAAGAAACCATTGTCCTATGTTTCTTATTAAAAGTGAAAGGAAAATACAGGAAACCAAAGAAGGTCCATACCACTTCCCCAGGAAATCAAAGGTAGAGGTAATGAACCGAGCTTTAAATAGACCATGTTCTTCCACAGTAAGCAGGACAGTTTCTTATATTCTACCCTACTTTTATATAGACGTATACATAATTTTAGAAAACTATTTATTTGGGCTTTTTCTTTTAGATTTCTAGGGACTACAGAACCTCCATCATACAAAGCTGAATATTAATTATATTATTTGTAGAATTAATAAATATACTCAGGGGGTTTTGAGCAAGATTAAAGGTTTAAGTTGGTTCATTAGTCCACCACATAAAGTACTTATTATGTGCCAGACACTGTTCTGTGTGCCTTGTAAGCAGATTTCAGCTCTTTTAATGTTCACAGCAACCCTAGTTAGTAGGTATTATTATCATCCACATTTTTTAGATGAAGAAACTGATGCGTGGAGAGGCCAAGTAGCTTCCCCAAAGTCACCAAACCAGTACATGTTGGAGTCAGAGCCTGAACACAGATGACCCCTGAGCAAGCTGTATCCGTCTCTCTCACTCACATGTGCACACGCTCACACGCATTTCTGCAGTCCTCAACTCATTTGAATGAATTGAACAACAGGTCTTGAAAGTCTAAAACATGAGACATTGTGTTGAGCTACCTCAGGAAATACAAAGATGAGTAAATAGGCCTGATTTCATAGAGCTTATAGCCTAGTGGGGAATAAGATAACTAGACCAACATTCTTAATGAAACAATGAAAATAATAAATGTCTGAGGGTAAGCAAGAACATAGAGGAATTTAAGAAGAGGTCTGGTAAAAAACAATAAGGATAGAATTAGAAGTGAGATGAACACTGAAACATTAGTAATAACTCTGATGCCGAGATTATAAACCTCTTCAAAGAAGGAGCAACATGAGCAAGGACGCAGAAACCTGAAACTGTTCATGTGTCAGAGAAGAGCCAAATAATCCATTTGACTAAAACACAGGGCATAAGTAACGGAAAAGGGAACTTAAATGCTGGAAAAAATGTCATGAACTCAACCAACAATTACTAAATGTCTGTTATATCTACAATACTCACTCAATAACCACTTAAAGAATGATTAAAGATTATTTTGAAAATGGAGTTATCTTTTTTTGAAAACTCTGGCCACAGAGTACAACATATAACTCAAATAAATGTATCTGTTTTCATTCATTTTTGGATAAAAAGTCAAGAAAGAGCTTCATAGTCGAGCTGGAAAGACCCACATAGTAAACACACTTTCAATAATATAAATATATCTAAAATACAACAGGAACACAAAGAACGCGGTAATTAAAACTGAATGTGTGGGAGGGTATATATCATTGAGACCAACCCAGAGAGAGGAATTTCTGAACTAGATTCGAAGAAGGGTGTCAAAATTCTGGGATGATAAAAAAGAAAGAGAGAAGACAGGTATTCCAGGGAGAACTGTAGAAACTGATGATTAAAAAAAAGAAATAAAAAAATGTAGATAATAAAGCCACTGAAAATTCTGAGCACAGGGTAAATATCACCCATCTATCCACCCATCCATCCAATTATTCAGATGGTCTGTTCACATTTATTAGTGTCTATACAAACCAGGAAAGGTGCCAGGCTCTGAGAAACAAAAATCAGTATCAGTAAGGAATCCTCCTAGTCTCCTGGGAAAAGTGACCATGTCATCAGCTCACTGCAGTCTAGTAACACAGACATGAGCACAGGTATCTATCTGGAAGCACAGAGTAGGGGTGTTCACCTTAGGTGCACATTGTCAAAAGAAATAAAAAAATGAAGCTTCCAAAGTGGCAATACTGGGTAGGCAGGGCAAGGAAAACTGGCTTTCATGCAGTGGCTGCATGATAGAGAAACAAACACACTAAGATGTAAGGGTGGGGAAAGCACATTAGGAAATAAGTATAGAGTGTTGAGGAGTTTGGTTCTCTGAGGATGAACTGAGTATGAAGAGATGACACTGGAAAAAACAGTCCCTAAACCTTGTCATGTTAATGGGATTTTATACTTTGAGGATCAATAAGGATTCACAGAAGCACTTCAGGCAAAAAAAGTTATAATGGTTATGATTAGTTCTATTTTTTAGAGAGTTCAGTGGTCTCACCAAGGAAAACAATTGGATAGATTGTTATGAAGATAGGGGGAACAGTTAGAAAGCCAGGGAAAAATTTGAACTTGAACTTGAAATTGAAGAACAGAACATGAAATAAAGAATGGAGAACAGAGAAAACATAAAATGATTCAGTAGTTCGAATCCAAGGTTCCTGCTGAATTATAATTTGGTCAAAAATGCATGTCTAAATCACCTCAAAGTCAAGAAGTACTTAGCACAAATAGCCCAGTAACTGTGACCTGACCTGCTTAGAAAAATGACTGTCACCGAGACTCTAACACATTAATGGGTTTGTTTGTTTTTTAACAGCTAGTAATATATTTTTTGAGCCTCATGCTTTCAAGTTTCTAGATTATAAACTACTAACGGAGTGTGAAAATTCAGTTTGATATTGGTTTCATTTTGCCGAACTTAGACACATTTATTCAATAATGCCATTTCTCTGTTCCTACATAATTCTACTATCTCCTGGTCAATAAATTAAGAAAGCAAAAGCAGGATTCAATCATGAAGCCACTCAATTAATTTGCATAAAAACCTAACAAATACAGAACTTCGCAACCAGTTTACCTAGGATACATGATGCGTTACTGGTCCCCTCAGAACTCCAAGCAGCCAGAGCCTCTTGACAGCTAGGTCTGGGTTCTGAGAAGAGAGATGGGCCCTGCCATGACTTCAGAACAGTATAGCAGCACAGAAATTCATCATTAGGTATATGACACCTAAAGGTAATTGTCTGTTTTTATAAGGTCTGAATCTTAAAATTGTCTTTAAGAGTTTTACAAAGTCCTTTGAAAAATAGTTTTTTCCCCAATTTTAATTCAATCTTAATATTCTATTCTTGCTGACAATTCCTTTTGGGGAGAAAAGTCACAATAATACTCCTTAAGCTAAAAGTTTATGATTGGCTATTTTTAGAACTAACCTCTCAATAGTTCTGTTTTTTGGGGAAGAAATACTGGTTTATGTTCAAAGGCACTGGTTAGGTCAAATAAAAAAAAAAAGCATTCTCACATGACCTTAATGTGTAGTGAGATAAAAGACAGGAATACTTCCATGTAAGAACCAAGTTATGTGAAAATACAAACTAGTATTAGAGCAAAAGGAAGACAAAATAATTCAACCTTCTGAAAGGTTGTTCTCTCATTCAATAAAATATTGTAGTACTATAAAGTGAAAACCCATGGAGAATATAAAGATGGTTTCTCCAAAGATCTATCAAAAGAATCATTAATTTTGATGACTATAGAAATATGTTTGAGTTCAAGAAGGAGCTTTAAATGTGGCTCTCATCCCAAAAGTAAAAATATTAAAGAAAAATTAAGTAGCTTTCCTCAAGAAAGTGAAAACAGGAGACATAAGTACAAAGATTTGGATGGTAGGGAGAGTACGTAATTGGTACTTCAAGAATCCTGTTTGATTTAGTAGTGATTTCACTCATCTAGCAGTTGAACAGAAATTTAAGCCCCTTGATGCGTATTGCTATAAATAAGGAAAATAAAGATGCCTTAAACGCATAATTCTCTGTGGCTTGAGGTGCCAGCGAAACAAACTCCTCTCTTGAAAAATGTATAAGCACTCTTTCCATTTTTTACTGACCTTCTGACAAGCAAACAATTTCATAATTCACTAGAATTTTCAGTTTTCAAAAAGAAATATAATTTGTCCTACAGATTTTCTTAAAATTTTAAGATACAGTTTATTTTAAAGGTTACCAACTAGTTTGCATTAGGCTCACAGTATTGATATGTGAACTGTAACTTTAAGAAATTCTCTCAGTTCTTTCTCCCAGAACTCAGCAATGCCTTTCTGCTTTCCACCATTCACAAATATTTAATTAGTACACTTTTGGCTGTTATTCTAATTCAGATGAGGATGAACCCTTTTTTAAATTCCTCATCTGTGATTGGATATTGGAGTATTACAAATAGCTATATTTCTGGAACACAGATGATGGCAATAATGGCATTTCCTCCCTAGTGCTTAAAAATAATCCAGAATATATTTTATTAAGAAGTGGGAAAAGGACTTTAACATTTTCAAAGCCGAAACATTATGTATGTAACAAAATATGCATTGTTCTATGTAAGTATATTCTAAGTATAGCACTTCCTAGAAAAAGAAAAGGAAACACAATGTTACAGTTAATTTACCAGCATTAGAGGGTTAAGACCACCCAGAAATGATCTTGTCTCATTTCACCAGTTAATGTGTAAATATAGACTTTTAAGTACAGATTGAAAATAATAATCGATGTGTAAGCAATCACTCTCCCCCACATAATACTCAGCTGGGATTCTGCCTATATTCTAGGACATCCTTAGGTGCTCTTTCATCAAAGGCTCTTAAAAGGTTACTGCAGGGCCGGCCGAGTGGCTCAGTTCGTTAAGAGTTGGTTTAGAGTGTGAGCACTGAGCAACAGGGCCGCCGATTTGCTTCCCACATGGGCCAGTGAATGCTGCGCCCGAGCTGAGCTGACGCTGAGCTACCTGGTGTAACAAGATTGCCTGCTCCATGGTGGACTACGCCCACCCGCAACTAAGACTGAACTCAGCACCTTGAGCTTAGAGGCCACGAGCTACCAACAGGAAGCCAGATGACAACTGGAGCCCTCCACAACAAAGATTGAAGAACAACTTGGCCAGTCCCCTTCCCCAATTCCCCAACACTGTTCCCCTCCCCCAATTCCCCAATAAAATCTTTAAAAACAAAAGGTTACTGCAGAACGGTTTGCCTCCTGATGCTCAGTTCTTGATCATCTCACTGAGAGATTCCCAACAAATTTTTTTTTTTTTTTTTTTTTTCTGGAGGGCAGTGTCACTGGCCCTCACATGTGGGATCTGAACTAGGGGCGCTGGTGTCCCAAGCCAGCGCTTAACCACTGCGCCACTCGGCCGGCCCCCAACAAATTTTTTTTGTTTTGATGTTTTATTTAAGTTATGCTGGCTTCAGACATTCAATTCCTATTACTTACTAAACTCACCTGAGTTTGTATCTGCGCCGGAAGCCCCTAAAGGAAGATATCTTTACCTAGCTACTTTGTGACAGAATGCAACTTTGTGATGACATTATCCTTGTTTCTTTGTGCAGTGACACAAAGAAAGCCTGAATCGGGGTGCTAAGGCCTCCTCTCACTGTAATTTCAGATCTCAACCAAGCTTACCTACCACCTCCATCAGGAAGCAGTCCCTGATTACTGAAACTCTGAAGCAACTGTTCACTTCTGTGAATTGTCAGAGCAATTTATTTATGCCACTTTTAAAGCATCCATTTCTGCCTCTTATTTTGTATGTGTCTTGTGAGTTTACTAAATCATAAAAAGTTATGAGTTTCTCAAGTATAGAAACTCTCTTCACATATGTCTGCTTCTTAGAGCAAACTACTGCACTCAATGAATGCTCATCAAATAAATAACTGATATTTACTTTGTAATAACACGAAACCATTCAGTTATTGATATGTATACTTTTGGTGGCTAAACAGAAAAACTAGTGATCAAAACAACTAAAAACACTCAAGTACATTTTCAAAATACTAAGTAAAATCTATACCATATGGGACTGGAGGCAATACTAGGTCATTCTTCAAAGAGGACTCCAAACTATAAAATGATTTTTACTTACTTGTCTCCAAAAAACTTTCTCCAGAATTCAGCAGCATCTGCTTTCGTGATACGAAAGTTATCTCCCTGGAATTGCCCATTGGGAAAGATTGCTTTGATTTCTGCCAGCATGTGACTGAAGATAAGGGACAGTTTTGTGAGATTTCGCCTGTAGGCACAAAGGAGGGAAAAAGGAAGGAAAAAATAAATATGATGTGCATATGTTTTAATGGAACCAAATATTATGAAAAGTAAAATTATGTACAGTATCAACCTAGGTCTTGATGTCGATCATGAATCTTAACTTAATAACGCCCCTAAAAACAATATTTATGAAAGGTTGTCATTGAAATTTGTAACAGGATTTTTCACTTATTATTAATCTAGACAGTCATGTCATATAAACATGAACAAGATAAAGTACATGAGTTTAATGGGCACCTAAAAAATCATAATCAAATATAAACGCTAAACACAAAAGAGAGAATGACTATTTCAACACGGGGGAGTAAGGGAAGATTTGTAATTAGAGGAAAAAGTAGGAAAATAAGCAATTGTTTGACAAATGAAAGAATAGAGAAAGGGGAGAGAAGGAAGAGAAGATATTGTGGAGAGTAGGAAGAGCATGTACCAAATTATGAAGGCATGGAATAAAACTATTCGCATAATATCTAGGTTTAGGATGGCTAGAGAAGAGCAGAAGGTGACTGGAGGAAATGGCACGAGGAAGGAAGAGAAAGTTTGGTTGGAACATGACATAAAGAGGCATCTTAAACAGGGAACAAAGTTTTTGTCAAATGCACTTTCCACTCCTACCAAAAAATCAGTTTCTAATGATGTGTTCCAGATAGGTATATATTTTAGAAGCAACCTGTCTGTTCCCCTTCCCCCATTCCCCAACGCTGTTCCCCTCCCCCAATTCCCCAATAAAATCTTTTTTTTTTTTAAAAAGCAACTGACACACAAAATACTAAAGAACTTTTCAGTTTTGAACTGGACTTGCTTCCTTTATATTCCTGTTTACTCAGAAAGCATCAGAGCTCAATATGTTTATATACAGTTTTTCCATTTTGAAACTTCAGCTGCTTTTGTGTGTTTGTTGAGGGATCAGAGCAGTGGAGATGGGGCTTCAATTACTTTAGGAATAAAAGTAGAGAGGAAAATTAACAGAGAAGGCCATCAAATCTGCAATGTATTGTATTTAAAGCCCTACAATGTTTCAATAGGACTTTGACACTGAAAATTATGGTTCTTCACTTCATTTTTACTCATATCCCTGGGTTTAATGACTCTCAAGTAACGAGCAAAAGCATGTTAGGTACCAAAGAGATCATATAATATGTACCTGTCATTAAAGTCAATAGGTTTCACTCTTTCTAAAAACATTTACAAAAGAAACATGTAACTGCCTACATAAGATGAATACAGAATAAATGAAGGTACCTGTGATAAAAAGTGGAAAAAGTACGAATGAAGAGAAAGCAATAAAGTATAAAGTAATCTACATTTCAATAACTCCTCTCTAATGCAAAACCCAATACTTCCCAATTTCCATAACCTTTATTATCTATGAGAAGATTTATGAAAAAAAGGGGTCAGAGCTTAGGCCTTACTTTAGTGCTTGACTAGAAACGATAAACAATCTGCAAAATCATTATCATTATGCATAATGTTTCATCATTTGCTTAGATTGAGCCACACTTCCGCACAACTCAAACTAATTAAAATGTAAAACGTCTTTAATTAGTTGAATCTTTGATCTTCTCATTTATGTCAACACATCCTCATTTAGATGATGGTAGATGTAAGAAATTCAGTCTTAGGAAATGAAAAGTAAACTGCTGAACTCTATCAAAGGAAAGAATTGTGGCCAACACAAACGGCACACTGACTTTTGAAATTTGAGTTTATGGCAAAGCATAAAGTCCCTTTAGAAAATCTGCAACGAATTTATTTCTATAATTAGGTAAAGGGGTTAATTTTCCACCAAACTTTCAATTGATACATACAGAAGAAAAAAGAAAAATCAAGATGGCTATAATTAGGGTGAACCAGTTGTTCCATATTTTCTGAAATGGTTGCTCTCCTTCCCCTTGCTTCTTTGTTCTTTAATCATATCCAAATGTTTTTCATTTTTCACTTGTTAGATCTAAAGTCTGAAGCACTATATCAATGATTACCCATTTTGGATATCTGATCTACCAGCTATGTAGACACTAAGCTTTAAAACAGAAATAGTAACATTTTATCTTTATAATTTACCTTCCAGAAGTTCTAGTAATCACTATATATAACTAATCACTGTTAAATTATAAAATGTGTGTATAGTTCAATTTTCTTGTTCCTAAACGTGAGTCACCACATTTTTATTTGACTTTTTGCATACTAAGACAAACAAAATATATATATTTTGCCTTTGGTCTTTAAAAAAACTCAAATTCGTTGTTAAAAATATGTCAATGCAAGAGTTTTGTGTTACTTTATTTTTCACATGTAACAGGCTATATATTTATGTTATATTTAATTTTTAAATGCACACATACACCATACATACATAAGTGATCATTTTGGAAATCCATTATGTAAAAGATTAATTTACAGAGCTTGCAATCCATACAAAGATATGAAATGAATTGATAGCTAATTCTACTATCTGGTATCATTTACATTTATTATCTCAACAAATAGGTTTTGTCTTTTATATGATTGTTTGGGTTTCTTTTTTTGTTTGTTTACTGTATTTTGCTATACGTTATGTGCTTTAATTCCTCACCCTACTATGGACCTTGAAATATCCACTTAAAAAAAAAATAACCTCCAATTTTGAAAGTAAATTCCAAGAATACAGTCTTCTCTAGCCATCCAGACATAGCTGGAAGAAAGGCAATAGCCATACATCTTTGTAGCTGAAACATTTTTTCCTATTATGGAATTTTTCCATACTTGGCCAATTTTCCCTAAGTGCACTTGATTGTCTCTCATCATAAGACCAATGATGATGACTGCATAATAAGGATTTGATGCTTACTAATGTTTCCATCACTGAACCTCTCCTACCTCAAAACAATGAAAATAATAAAATTTTGTCTATAAGGACTCAATAATCTCATAAATTTAATTAATTGTACAAGGAATTTTGCAATACTTTTTACTTTTAGTAATGAGATACTTTATTTTGACTAATGACTAACATATATTTCCCATTAACCATCACAAGCTAAGCCCATTTAAAAAATTTGTTTTGTGTGAGATTCCATTTATAAGAAACCATTATGGAATAAAAGTATTTTGAGGGCCGGCCAAGTGGCATGTTGGTTAAGAGTTGGCTTGAGACATCAACTCTGAGCAGCAGGTCCCCGGTTCAGATCCCACATGAGGGCCAGTGACACTACCCTCTACAGCTAAGATGGTGAACAACAGCTCCACCTGGAGCTGGGCTGCTGTGAGTCACTGGAGACGGCACAGGCTGCAGTGAGGCTGACTGGCCACTGGAGAGCACTTTCGTGAGCTGTCGTGAGCGGCTGTCCAATGGCCGGTGAGCGACTGCCCCACCCAGGAAGAGCCCAATGACAACACCAACATGGGCCAGTGAAGCAATGTCCTACACAACTAGACTGAAGAACAAAAGGACAGCAACTTGTCTGCTCCCCAACTCCCCAATAAAATATATAAAAAAAAAAGCAAAAGTTACATGAGGGAAACAGCCCGTGAATGAAGAAAAATAAAATCCAAAAATTATTTTAAAAAAAAACGTATTTTGATATACCAGGTCATCAATAAGTCACTTTTGAATTTCAATACTGGGTAAGCCAATAAAAATGTTAATATTAGAGGAGACTTGAAGAATAGGGAGTGAAAGAGGGAGGGAGGAGTAAAAACAGAGGGGTAAAAAGAGAAGGAAAGCTATCTACATGAAGAAAAATGAAGAATGAGTAATGCATCAGCAATGTCAAGACTATCACCTAAGAAGCAAACTACCTCATTTATCCTGGATTCAATCACCTAACACTACATTTCTCTAAAATGGTATGATTCAATTTCTCCAAAAGTAAAGTTACATTTGTAAAGTAAAGTTCAGAATGTGAGGTTCAACCAGAGTGAATTGACATGACTATTGAAATGATGGAGCTTCACTGTTCCTGAATAAGTCTGTAGCTTATGGTGGCTACAGGGAACATCATATGGAGACTAGACATACACAAGGTTTGATGTAGAATGACACAATCCTACCCTTAATAAAGTTATGATGCCGTATGGGACAAAAAGACAGATTATTACAATACAATACGGTGGGAGCAATGCAACAATATAGGCACCTTGATGAAATGAATTAAATTTGAAAAATAAAAACCAAGATTTGATGAGTAGCCTCCACTAAATGTGTGAGGCATATAAAGAATATAATCTAATTAGACTGCATGTAGGTTTTTTTGCATTTTCTCCATTCAAAAAACAAGAGTGTCATAAATCAAGGAAAATAAAAAGCTTTAAATGCTGAATTAGTGGAAAACTTTAAATGACACTATATCAATGAGGTCCAAAGTCTGTGAGAATGTGCTGCTCTGGGAGAAGAAAGGGGAGACCATTTTTGTTTTTAATTCAAAAACTATTAATAATTCGATTCTCACATTTAAAAGCTAGAACGTCTTCTTAATCTTTACAAGGCGAAACGAATTCAATACAAAAAGAAAAGCAGGACATACAGAATATAAACAGTGGCACTTAAAATGAAACCTACATCCAGTTAAAGAGCTATTTTCATTCACTGTATTTCTAATGCAGTGCCCTCCAAACAGGTTTACAGTCACCTCACACTACTTTGACCTTGGGAATACTTTAGTTCCTAAGACTCTAGGGAGACTAAGCTGATGTAAGCCTCATCTTTCATGTCTCCCTCTTGGGAATAGACTATTATTAAGATGGATCCTGAGTGTCTTAAATAAAACTGGATCTTACCCATTGCCCCTGCCCAAATGCTTTCAGATTTTCAATATTTCTAAGGGGAGCACGAAGCACATCTTAAAAATCCAAGTACCAACAAAGACTCAGTCTACGCCAAGTCATAAAAAGAAGTGAGAATTGTGTGCAGAAATGATCTAACCTGAGACACAGAAAGTAGGACAATTTTTTAAGCTGCTCCATGTTACCTTGTAGAAACTGAATAGCTCACTTCAAAAAGAATTTAGCACATGATATCAGTCCAAAAATTACACTAACAATAGGTAACCAAAGAAGGTATTTTTCCTATATTAAAGAATACATAATCCGGGCCAGCCGAGTGGCTCAGTTGGTTGAGAGCTCGCTCAAGGGTGTGTGCTGAGTTCTGAGCAACGGCAGTCTGATGCCCAGCCTGAGTTGAGTTGTTTTTAGCTGATGGTTCAGCTAAAAAAAAAAAAAAGAAGAATACATAATCCATGACTGGGGAGGTGAAGCCCAAAATTGTGACTGGGAAAGATTCCCTGGGCATCCTTTGATCTCTGTGTAGTATATTCTCCAACATGTTGCCTACAAGGGTCTATTAAGAGCAAGAGGATGTCCCTCAAAATAAGGGTGCTGTCCTCAAGGTAAATACATTTGCTTTTTTAAACGGACAATTTACAAATGTCCTACTTACACAGAACTCAAACAGGAAATATGCCGGTCATGTTCAAATGTAGTACCCTTTGACAAGTTCCCAGGAGATATTCAAAAGATATTCTGTTTAATTTCTCAACTATCCTATGTTAAAGAGTTTGGCTCTGAAGTACTGGGTTTATATCCTTACTCTGCTATTAGTCCTGAACAAGTTACTTAACTTCTCTCTGTTTCCTCATCTCATGAATCAGTTTCCTCATCTCTAAAAAGTTTAAACAGCAATGCCTGTCTCACTGAGTTGTTAAAAGTAATTCAGACCTGGAGGTAAGAGCCTCACGCACCTAACTTTAAAAACACTCAACAAATTACTTATCAATTCTACCTACCACTTCTGTTTAAAAGTATATTTATCATAGTAGTGTTTCTTATATAGTCCATTAAACTGATAACCATCTTAATACGGTAAACTCACTTATCGCATTATTAGGATCATCAACTGCTATGGTGGGCTTTGTAATTGCATAACAAACAATGGACAAGTATTTGATTCATCCATTCAGTCATTTATTCTGCAAATCTTGATTGTCTATTATACAGTAGGATTGGTTTAGGCACTGATGGTACAAAGATGAAGATGACATAACCCTACTCTTAATGAATTTAAAGGACTTAGAGATCTCCAAAGGTATAGAAAAATGTAGTGAGAATAAGGCTGAAATAGAACCAGAAAAAGTTGGTAATCAATGACAGACAGAGGAATTTATGATGTCTGGGTTGACACAGTTCTGACCAGAAAGTGTCCCTTCACTGTGTAGGTAAAGGTGAACTAGGCTACAAATTAGATAACTCCAAGGTTGAATGGGGCCATTCATGTGGATTTTAAAATCTCCTATGATTATGAGAGCAGTCTGCATGAAGAAAAGGCCTGTAATAAACCTTATCTCAATATATGCAATAAAGCTTCCCAAATAATTTTTTTTAATGTCAGTTATTTTAACTTTGTGGCAATGCCAAAGTAGGATTAACAACACCGCTTTGATGATTTCAACAAGCAGTTTTACATGGAAAATTTATTATGAGAACCCTACTACAGTATAATTTGATCACTCGTACTTTCATCTGGTTTAAAAGCTTAACAATATCTACTTCAATAAAGAAAACTCTTTTGTCTTTGGTGTTAGAGGTCCTTTGATTAAACCTAATCTGTAACAAGTAGCCTTTTGTAAAGTAAATCTTAAAAATATAGACCAGTCTATTACTTGAAAGAAAAAAGAAAAAAAAAAAACCTACTCCCGCAGTCCTTTTTATTTAAGATAAAATACAATGCGAGTTCTGTGAATAAGGGGAAAGTAATCATTGGTATGAGAATCACATGAAAGCAACCAAAAGACTGAACTTTGTTTTGTGTGATTTTCTTTGTTAGGTTCTTTTCCAAAGAAACAGAAACATTAGAAGTTTATATTCTTAAGTATATTGATAAAGGTAATTTGACAAAAGAAGAATCTCACCAACAAACAAAACAAACTTGACCTTGAAACATTTTTAAATCTAGATTCACTTTTTTTCTTTGCAATTCCCAGTACGCTGCCATAGAAATATATATAGTGAAACAAGAATCTAAATTATGTCAATTAGTAAGCATTCATTGCTTCTAATGGAAAAATCCTTAATTCTGTTTTAGTTGTTACATGCCCTAATCCACTATTTTAATTTTCATATTTGACACTTCAAGGCTGGCTTTTGTTAGGTTTTTACTCTATAGAATACATTTTAAAATTCTCCTCAAATACTATTTTCTTCAAGGATTTCTACCTTCCATAGAACCAGGCTACCTTTCCACCACTTCTCACAACACTTCTCTCTGGGCTTCCTTCACGCTATCTGAAAGGTCTCCTGCTTTTCCTGATCCATGCCTCAAGTTAAGCCATCTCTTCCTGCTCTCTGATCCCAAGTTCTATGCCTCTGCCTGTTTAACTTGCACCTGCACCAGTTTTATGTCAAAGTACTCCCGTGGCATTATTTCCATACCCTTTCCCCAAGGTGATCTTTCAGGCTCTCAAATGCTACGCCATGTCTGCCATTTCACATTACCAGCCATGGCACAGCGGATTCTCTGAAGAGCATCACGGTTATTTTATATATACATTGCATTGCATTTCTATCACAGCACAAGTCTTTTTTTGTTGGAGAAGAAAAAGTCTAATTTTACCTGTAACAGCTTCTTACACAAAGCAGATATCAAACAAATGTTAATTTCAAGGACCATGAAAATATTTAAAAAACTGTAAGTAGGAAAGGATTTCCTGACTCCAAATCAGTGCTAATGGAACAGACAGATAGAAACAGTATATAAAAACCGTTTACAGAAACTACGTTCAAGTAAGGCATCAACTTTCTAAACCTTGATGAGGAATTTTAACAAAAGCTGTTTGAATAGACAATTAAAAATACAGAGTTTGACTCTAAATTAGAAAAAAATCTCTGTCCTGTGAGTTCTGAGATCTTTCTTTTCTTTCCCATTTTTCAAAAATTTGATTTGTGAATGGCAAAATATAATAGCAGTAGGCTAAAGGAAATTAATGCTGCATTCCCCATGCGTAGTTTCCAGAAACTCAACTACACTGAACACATTTGTCATATTTCCTGAGGAAGCATAACATAGTTTCCCTTCACACTATCTGTTCCCTGAGTTACTTCCTCCTTGTAGCTCTGGAAATGTTTCTTATTGATACCTTTTTCCAACTTCAACCCTGCTGTCTTGGACTGGAGTAAGTAAAAGACAAATGACCACAGAAGGAAGAAAGATAGCTCATCACTCCGGTACTCATGTTGTGTGTTACTGACAGGAGAAAACTAAAATCATGAAATTGATTCCATCTCTTCCCCTGGGGTAAAAAATTATCTTTATTCATATGGCAGGGCAAAATAAAAACAAATGCAATTTTGCCAAGACATTCTCATTTATTTTTGGTATACTCGGATATGGATACCATAGTGTAACACTTTATGTGTATGAGTACACACATACACACCAATGTAATAAAAGTGTGTAGCGAGAAAAGCAAGATAACAAATGGTATGCCAGTACAGTATCAGTTCTATTAAAAAGCTATTATAGATAAATAAAAAAACCATGTTGGCTATATACAAAAAAGACATAAACAATAATCTCTGGATGGTTTACAAATAATTTTTCTCATTTTTTTTCTTGAAATTTTCCTATTTTCAACAAAAAACAAAAATGTCACTGAAAAGTCATTATATTGATTTTCTCAGGCAAACTTACAGTGTATATGTAGGACAGTAAATAGGTTTCCAGACAACCCCCCCACCCCCATCCTCTGACAGGCCCCTGATATCCAGGCAGGCTGCTTGGACTATCAAGTTGAGAAGGCATCTCTGGTGCAGTCACCCCAAACAATTTACTTAACCATTTATTCCCAATTTTCTCAAGGATTAGCCCTTCCTCCATAGCACATTCACCAGTGGCAGAAGACTATTTTTCCAAATCCTTCCCTAAAAGAAGGACTCAATTATAATTTCACATTTTTAGAATAAGATAAAGCAGGGAATACAAAGATCAAACAGTTCAGAGACTACTTAAATAAAATGAAGAGTCTAATTCTAATTGGCGACTTTAAATCCTGTCTTTATAATAGTCTCCTAAAAAATGCAACTTAAGTTGAATTATTTTTAGGAGCAAGAAAGTCCCTGATAGTTATATAAATAAATCAGCATATCACATATACTCTTTGTCATACAACAGCATAAAATAAATTTATAGTCGCATATGAGCAGAGGATTCAATTGCCCACATTTTTCTTCAGGTTACCAGGTATGCGACATGTATGTATGATAATGGTTCAGGACAAAGGAGTAATTTAGATGTCTACAGCCCTACAGAAAAATGCTTTCTTCTTTTTCTTTTTTTTTTCTTAAGCAGTAAGACTATATTGAGACTTTTTTTCTTTCAAAATGAAAAACAAAAAGGTAAAGCAATCATAGAAAAACATGGCTGTAATAATTTACCAATCGTTAGCAGTAAAATTTTCCAGGACCACCTATAAAATTCGTAAACATTCTGAATACAGCAACAACAAATATATTGTTTTACAAAATAGGTCTAAGATTTTTTTAAACTGGCCAAAGTTAAACTGGATGTAACTTATTCTGTAGCTGAGTGGTGGTTATAGGGCCTTGCTAGACAAGTGGTTTCAACATTGCCAACAAAAAGCCTCATTCAAGTAATACTGGGTTAGAGCGGAGGGGAACATGGAACTTGTTGCACAGAGGTCTAGACCCAACTCTTCCTGTCTCATTACTCCATGATGTGAAAATGAACCGAAAGCTTCTCTTATACCAAGTTTTTCCTCCATTAACATGAGGTGATGGTGTACGTTAAGTTCTGAGGTCCCATAACCTTCTATGGCGCTATCACCACTTTCATACTGGATGGTAGGAGGCGATTAGATAGCTCTGGCATTAAAAGCCCATTTTGCTTCAGGCAAAAACTCTGAATCCATTTCACAACCTGCAACTAATATGTAAGTATAACATGCTACATAACCTTTTCAATTTCTAGACATTCCTCAATAAGCCTCAGTCTGAGACTGCAGAGATTCTGAAGTCAGGATACAGAAAGCTAACACAGAAAACTGAAATTACAGTAAGTATAAAAAGTCATTAGTATATTTGGAAGGCTTGATTTTTATTTTGTTCTTTACCATAATAAGCATCTCTTACATTTCTTTTTCCAACAAAGGAAAATCCTTGAATAACATCAGCTCTCAAAACAAACAAAACCACAAAGCAGAAGAAATTTTTAAAAATCATAATAAAAGGCAATTTAAAAGCTCTGTTTAATGTTAATGAATAGTAAACACTAGAATATTGAAGCCATATGAAAAATGCAGACTACTAGAACAGAGTATGCCCGTTGGGAAACTTATGGTTTAGAAAGTAGGTTTTATTTATTTGTTCTTGGTAAGGAAATGTGCTAATATGTGTAGTAGGCATAGGATACTATCAAGTCTAAGAATTTTTAACTTTCATCTCAACCAAGAGTTTAGAAATATCCAAATTTAGGGAGACTGTTATGTTTACCACATGATGGCTAATCAATAACATGAATCAAATCACTTAACTATTTCTGTCTGTGGGAATAACCCACATCAATAAAACCACCCATATGATACTGGCTTTAGAGCAGAAAGACAAATACATCTAATCTGCCTACATACACCCTGAAGGCAACATATTATTATAGTGAAAAATCCCAGCTGCAGAGTCAAATTTACCTAAACTGGAGCTTAAGCCATTTAATAACTGGATAACCTTGGGTACTAAATTAACCTCTCTAAGCCTTAGTTGCCTCCTCTCTAAAGTGTGAATTACAACAGCGCTTATCTCAGAGGATACATGGAGGATTACAGATGGCCCAAACATTTGTGCAGCTCTTTCCATCATGGAGCGGAGTCTATTTCCTCTCCCCTAGTACCTGGCCACAAGGCTGTACACCTTGCTTTGATCAACAGGATGTGGTAGAAACGACACTGTAAATTCTGAGGCTAGGCCTTATGAGATCTGCAGTTTCTGCCTTTGCATCTTAGAAAACACCCTTAGAATTTAGTTGCCATGCTGGGAGGAAGCCCAAGCAGTCATGCACGAAAGGCTCTAGTGATTCCCCAACTGCGTGACAGCAACAGATGTTGAGTGAGGCCAACTAGACTCTCCGGCTGAACCAGAACCCCAGCCAATAACACATCAAGTATTATGGAAGCTGCTCTCAACCAAGAGAGGTTTTTACAAGAAATCTGGACTGCACTAATTATAAAGCACCTGCCACTACAATGAATTCCCCAATCATATTTATTTAGATAACCACACAATTAACTGAACTGTAAAAACACCGTTAGGCTAACCCACTGATTTCTACTGACAACAGACTTAATTTCTGTAAGTCTTAAATGCTCAGTCAGTCAAAGGGAGAGAATCCCCTTAACATTCTATGTATGGAATACATAAGCAAAAACCTGTAATGTTTATAGGTTTTGTGGAAGTCTTTTTTTTTTTTTTTTTTTTGAGGGCAGTGTCACTGGCCCTCATATGTGGGACCCAAACTGGGGCCGCTGGCTTCCCAAGCCAGTGCTTAACCACCACGCCACTCGGCTGGCCCTGGAAGTCTTTTAATTGAGCTGCCATTTAAACCACATGTTTTCTGAAGACAATTGAACAGAAATACATTTGACGTATGTCTAGATAAGAAATCATTCTGGATGCTGGCTTGTCTAGTTCTATTCACTAGGTCTCTGTTTAAAACCCCAACACTATTAATAATCCCTTACTTATCAACACTGAAGTATACATACTGATTTTTTTTAGTATCATTCTTTTAGCTTCCAGCTGCACCTAAACCACCATTATAATAATTGTGAGAAGACATTTTAAAATACTGAAAAGATCACTGCACCTGTCTATCCATGTAAATTCTTTTAAGTGAAATGGTTGTTCAATAGCTGTATTGCTATACCCATACTTGTAGGATTTAATCTATACACTAAGTACAAGAATCAATCTTTATTCCTCCCCTGGAGATATCTATCATTTAAAATTTCATAGTAATAAGAAAATCCAAATATTAAAAAAGGAGATATTTTTAATATTCAGATACACATCAGAATAACAGAAGGATTGTATAATATCATACAAATTTTATTTCCTGCTTAATCAAATAATTAAATATGAAACAAAGAAAAGCTACAAATAATCCACAAAGAACAAGCTATAAAAAAGAAACGCCAGTTAATCTTTTCATTTTCTGACATAACTTTACCTCATGATGCGGCTCACTGTCTAAAAGTCTAGCTTGCTTTCACAAATGTCAGTTCTCTCTGTTTTTTCAGAATGATTTTATATGCACAGAAATTGTGATCTACATATATAGAAGGCCAGTGACTTGAAATAAAACGTATTCACTCAACAAGTATCTTTTGAGGCTCCGCTATGATCTGCCACTACAGTAAGTAATGGGGATAGTAAGACAAAAACCAGTTACAGCCCTGCCCTTTAGGGGCTTATAGTCTAGGTGGGTAATTACATACAATAACACAATTATAACACTGTGTAACTGTATAACTGAGGTATATTCAGGAACGCAGGAGCTAAAGGAAGAAAGTGCTCAACTCTGGGCCTCCTAAAAAAAAGCTCACAGAGGCAGTGGAAAAGCAGAACACGCCAGAGCAAAAGCAGCAAGCCTGTTTGACACAGACATGTAAGTATAGATGGGTCCGGCAACGTGACAGGCTGCAGGGTCAGAAGTGCCTTGTACTCAGGAAGAGGCAGGCAGGGTAGCCAGACCACACAGTAGGTGTTAAACTGCCTCCCTGTGCAGCAGGCCTGCCCCTTTCACCAGCACAGGCCCACCATCTAGCCAGGCTGCTCAAGGATGCTGGGGCCTACATACTCAAACCTGATCCCCTCAGAGAGGACTGCATGGAGGGGCAGCTTGAGAAAGAAAACCATTTTCAATAAAATGTATCACAAGGTATAATTTAATAACCAGGAATTCTTAGATCTTGATCCAAATTTAAATGCTTGGGTTGAAGTTTTCTCTGTTGTAAGATAATAATTGAATTGTGAGGGTTCCTTCCCTAAACCCTTGATGGAATCTAACCTGGGTTTAACAAATCGAGTAAATAACAGCGCACCGAGAGACATGCCCCAGAGCCTCTGTCTTAGAAGCAGATGTTGTGCCCTGGCAGGCTCTCAGCCCCCGGTGGATTACCATTCAAAACAGACTCAGAGATCACATTGTGATGCACATCTGAAAAGATGCGTTTCCATTTCAAAATACCACAATAATTCCCTCACTTCCAGAAATGATTCACCAGATAAATATTCGGGGTAGTAAAGAAATGTATCATTTTTCCATGATCTAAAACAGAATAGTCGATATGGACAGCCCCAGATACCACATTATCAATAGCCAATCAAACACCACACCACCAGGTGACATTTCTGTACATAATTCCCTGCATAGGAGGTGCCAAAGCTCTCAAGAATAAGACCCGTTGGATTCCACGGAATGCACTACAATCTGCTCTTTAAAAATGGACTATAGTGAAGCAATATATTTTTCCATTAACTTTTATGGAGCCTGATGTATTTCCTGTGTCAAAATATGCCACAAAAATTTGTGTCTCAGACATCTGTTTGGTATAATGCACATGTGAATATGGTGCTGCATGACATGAGTGCAAATAGTAATGTGCACCCTAGAATTTGGTTTCCGATCAGAAAGAATTTCCAGTATGTTGGTTAGTGGATTGAATTTGGATTCTATTAATATCTATTATTATTACTATTCCCATAGTTCACACACACACACACACACACACACACACAGAATAATAAAGTATATCTTTTTCATTGTGAATAGTATTTTCATAGTCAAGTGTAAAGAAAGAAAGGCTAAACATGAATGAGTGATAGTATTTACTTTGTGGGCCTTAGATTTCAATTTGGCATTCAAGATCTAGGGCAAGAACGAAAATAAATGTCTAATAATTAAACTGAAAATTCGATCCATGTACCAGCAGCATAAACATCACTTCATGGTTGTAAAAATTCAAAATCTCAGGCCCTACCCCAGAACTACTGAATCATTATCTGCACTTTAATGCAGTTGAATAGATTTAGGTGATTCATATGCATGTTTAAACAGCTGAAAAAACTACAGGTTTAGCAGGAACCTCAAAAGATCTTTTATTTTACCCTGTTCTGCCTCCAGGTAAAACTGTGTAAAGCAGCCCTAAGACCTAAGTACCTATTTAAAGACCTGTGGAAGATTCCACTGCATTTTCCCAAACCACCCATCTATCAGCCCCTCTCATGACCTTACCAGTGTGCTGGGAGTCAGCTCACATCACACAGGGTTGCAGGCATCATTGTTTTAGAACAATTCAGCTTCTCTTTCAGGACAGAACTCAAAGGCAACGACTGATGGAGCTTTCATGTGTCAACCCTGTTGCTCAATAACCCTAAAGAACTGACATCTAGCTTTTGATGGCCCAGTCCTGGGACACTCTGTACTTTTCATATTTGTAAATTATCAACATTAGACTGATCGTAACCTCATCACCACACCCCAGTTTGGCCCCACATCTCTATCTTGGAGAAGAGCTCATTTCTCCAGATTGGTTAATGCATTGCCAGAGGTCAGGGAGAGGACTTGCTCCCTCCTACTACAGGAAATAGAAGAGGACCACACACATCACTAGTTCAGTTAAGTGTGACTCACCCATGCCTTAATTTGAGAAAGGAGCAAATTCGTTTCCCCTCAATAATCTCCTTCAATCATCAATATCCTTTGAGATTCCTAAATGCCAGCCATCCTGCTATGTCTGGGTCTAACTTCAAGAATAGCAGAGTGGTGAGAGTTAAGACCTGCCAACTGAGATATAAAAAAATATCTTCTCCAAATGCTGCAAAGGTGCTTTTTTCACCTAAAACTCATTTTTCCCACTGCTATCTATCTCTCTGTAACTTAACAATTAGAGAGCTCTCAGGACCTCCCTGCCTACCCACCAGCATAAATATCCTTGGAAAATGTCCATCAAGACCAGCTAACTAATTTTATCACCAAAGCCTCCAATCAGAGAAGGATCTTGGTGCAGCCTGTGCTGGAGTGAGAAGGCACCACCACAGGCTGGAGCTAGGCCAGGGAGTGTGGAAGCTTGAAAGGAGCAGCTGCAGAGCCTTCAGGGCAATGCTGCTCTGTTCTGGCACCTGAGGGAAGGAAAGAGAAAGGCAGGAAGAAGCGCTCTGGGCAGAGCACACAGTCATGCCCAACACTCCAAGACGAGGCTCAGAGTCGTAAATCAAGGGCAAAATTAACTAAGAGGCTCTGAAAAACGGATGCAGAGAAGCAGGCTTTTCAATATAAAAGGACCAATGGAGGAAGGTGTTCTATAAACCACTGGTTTCCAGATGCTTTTATTTAAAAGACCTTGAAATGAGGAGCAACAAAAATAGGGCAAACTAGCATAGGATTGCAAAGGGGCATTAACACAAAACCAATCATCTATTGGACATTAAATAATATTTTCGCAACACAAGAACAAGACGGACATACAATTTCAGGGGGAAAAGGGTACTACATTAAACTACATAAATTCTATTTCATAAAGACTCCCTACAATGCCTGCTGTAATTTCCAGTTCCCAGCCATGGACAGGTCTGAGGGAAAGTGCAGAGGATCACTGGGACGGTGGAAGTTTCACCCTGTAGTACCTCCAACATCCTCTAATCACAGCTGAAGAAGTGATCTGGGGACACACTACAAGCTTTGAAAAAGAAATGAAGTTGAAAATGTCAAAGAAGGTTCTCACAAAAAAAGAATTAAATATGGCCTCCTAATAACTAGTTATTATTCACCTATGAAATATTAGCTCCTTTTTCCAACTCTGAAACTGACAGGGGAATACAGATTATACATGGAAAAGGCCATGAGGAAAAAGAATGACTTTTAAAATATAGTCAGCCAACACTAAAAATATTAATACTGCTGAACACAACTGTTCCCATTTAATCCATTTAATTCAATGGACAGGTTAACACAAAATACAAGGATTTCTTTGGACATAAAAGTCTAGGTTATCAAATTATGTATTTGGATGGTAAAATTTAGTGTTAAAAGTCAATTTCAAATATTCTCTGTTAAAACTCCTTGACAACTATTACCATGAAAAAAAGAAAAATTCATGATTTTAACATGAATCTTATGTGAATTAGCCTATTACTGAAAGTCATGCCTGTTTACTGGAAAAAAAAACAGATTTCTGCATATCCCAAAATTATTTATTGTGAAAATGATATGATCAACATTACCCTTATCAGGTAGTTTGGTTCTCCCTGAGTTAGCACATCTCACAAAAGCATACTTAGGCAGCATTCTTTTATGACATTTCAAATTAATCACATAGAGATGAAGGTATCTTGGAAATCATATAATTATTTGGATCTTCTCATTTATAGAAGAGGAACTGCAAACTCTAAAAGGTTGTGACCAGGCCCAATGTCACAGACCAACTACACATACATTTTGCCCCAATTGAAACAAGTAATACTTTCTTGTGAGCTAGGCTAACCAACTAAATAGCCATAACTCATTTTTAAATGACAAAAAAAAAAGTTAATAATAAATACCATGTAAACATATTACAATGTTAAAAATATATACACGAACTCTACTAAAATAAAACACATGTGCCCTATGACACTGCCATTTCTCTGTTAGGTATATACATCCATCAGAAATGCATACATGCGCACACCAAAAGACATGTTCTAGAACCTTCACAACAACATTACTCAAAACTAGTCAAATGTCCATTAATAGCAGAATGGATAAATTGTAAAATTTTCACAAAATGGAACAATAAACATTAATGAAAACGACCAACACGCAGCAAATAGGATGACACCTACAATCACAATGCTGAGCAAGAGAAACCAGACTCAAAGTGTACATGATTTCAGGTCTTAGGTAATATTTACTCATTTAGATTAATATATGGGCATATTACCTATTAATAGATACAGATAATCATAAATACGTGGACAGTTTTCAGTGTGTAATATATATATACACACACATAGGTGTATACATATACTATATGTATATATTCATAGACTATATGTATATGTGTGTATACATAGAAAACATATATACCTATATATACATTATATATATATATATATATATATATATATATATATATATATATAAAATATATAATTATATATAGAATATCCATCCCCATGCCCTTCTCTGGGTAAAGAAGGAGGAAAAAGACTTCTGCTCTTTTCTGTACATTCAGTCCTTGAAACACAAGCTTATGACCTCAAGAGACTGATCTCCCCACTGGCTACTTTTCAGTCCAAGTTTATCCCCTGTTAAAAATAAAACATCAGGTTCAAAATGGAGTTGCTTATGCTAAGCCTCACATCCCCAGACTCAGCCTAATTGGTTTCAGGTTCCCCAGACATTAAATCTTAAATCAGTCAATCAGGAATCATCTGATCAGCACTAGTCAGGAAATCTGCCTAATAGGCCCCTGTCTTTCCCTTACAGGGAAATAACCCTGGAAAAACCAACCCGCTTTTTTTTGCCTAGTATAACTTCCTCGTTCCCACATCCTTCTACCTGTAAGTCTTGCCTTTTGTATAGCTCCTCAGAGCTCCCTCCTTTCCTCTAGGTTGAATGCTGCCAGATTTGAACTGCGTTTTCCTCAAATAAAATCTTAAAAATTTTAATATGCCTCAGGTTATCTTTTAACACCCTGAAAGCTGAACATGAAATTGCCCAAGTCCAGGAATTGAGGCTAATATCAGAAAAGAAAGCTGTTTCATCATTTCTTCAACCTGTCATTGTGTATATCATACTACTATGTGTTGTTGTTGGGTTTTTTTTCATTTAATTCACCTTCCTTCCATTGAAAAAAACACCACCAACTTCACAAAATAAACTCAGGATTTTTTTAAAAATCAACTTATCCAATAAAATACTTTCAAGTCAGTGTAGGTAAAACTAGGCCTAATTTAAGTTTGTAATTTTTAGATTCAGATATCAAGACAACTTGATTTTCTTGGGATAAATTCCTCTTCCTCAGGCATTCCCTAATGCTACACATCAAAGCAGAAAGAACAATAATGGAAAGTGGAAGCTCTCTCCTTTTCATTAACCTATTCAAAGTGGAGTAAGGCAGTTCCCACTGGTTATTTTTATTACAAGGATAAAAGCAAGATGAGGTCTAATTACTGAGCTGCATCTCAGGTACCAGCTGAAGAGCAGATACAGACTGTATGATTTTGATTTTGGTCATTCCAAATTTTAAGGTGACACCGATTACCAGAACAGTTACACATTTAGTTTTTGTAAGAGATAAGCTAATGTACAGAGATCTCAGAAAATTAAAAAAAAAAAAAAAAATATATATATATATATATATATATATATATATATATATATATATATATATATGTCTCTTTCAAAAGTGCTACTTTAGGGCCGGCCAAGTGGCTCGTTGGTTAAGAGTTGGCTTAGGAACGTGAGCTCTGAGCAGCAGGACCCGGGTTCAGATCCCATATGGGCCAGTCACTCTGGGCCCTCTACAACTAAGATGAACAACAGCTAGACCTGGAGCTGGGCTGCCATGAGTCGCGGGTAACGGCACAGGATGCAAGCCCTGCTGCAGTGAGCTGCCGTGAGCTGCTGTGAGTGGCCGTCCAATGGCTGGCGACCAATCTGCCTCAGCCGGGAAGAGCGCAATGATAATACCAACAAGGGCCAGTGAAGCGATGTCCTCCACAGCTAGAATGAAAAACAAAAGGACAACAACGTGGCTGTTCCCCAATAAAATCTTTAAAAGAGAAAAAATGCTACTTTAGGAGCCGGCCGAGTGGCTCAGTTGGGTGGCTCAGTTGGTTAAGAGCACAAGCTCTGAGCAATAGGGTCACTGGTTGGATTCCCACATGGGCCAGTGAGCTGCGCCAGACCTGAGATGCCGTTGAGCTGCCAACAGGTAGCAGGTTGGCTCAGCTAGTGAGAGTACATGCTCCTAACAACAAGGATGCTGGTTGGAATTCTGCGTGGGGTGGTGGACTATGCCCACCCACAATTCAGAATGAACATGGCACCTTGAGCTGAGCTGCCGAAGGCGGGCCGGATGGCAGTGGACTTGGAGCTGAACTAGCTGTGCCCTCCACAACTAAGATTGAAGGACAATAACTTGGCTGTTTCCTTTCCCCAATTTTACAGCGCTGTTCCCCTTCCTCAATTCCCCAATAAAATCTTTGGGGAAAAAGAAAATAAAATGCTACTTTAAACTTGATACATTGAACAGAGATGTAAAGCGCTAGTTAAAAAAAAGTGGACTTTTAAAAATAAACAGGTAATTCACAGCACCATTTGAATTCTGCCCATGTGAATACCTACTCCCAAGTTAAAATAAAATATCATCAGTAGATGAATTTAATATGTCTGTTTTTTTGTTGTTGTCTCTAAAACAAGACATTAACATAGGGGATTTAACAATAATTTCTTTCCTTCAAAATTTCATTAACCCCATGATTAAATTTAACCCTATCCAACTATTTGAAATGTTGCACGTTACATTATAATCACTCAGACAAATGTAAGGGTGAGGCACAACCTTCAGCTGTTACAAGTCATTAACCGAAACATCTGACCCTACAGGCTACAATAAAATAAAAATGTTATCAGAAAGCAAACTGTTTAGAGGCAAGAGCAAGCTGAATAGGGATTTAAGTCATTTTTTCCCCCTGTGGTCAGAACCAGATGTTACAGATTGAAAAAGAAACTTCCTCTTTTAAAACTCAAGAACTACCCATTTTTTCACCCTAACTGCTTATTTTGAGTGACATGAGTTTATGCAAACATACAAGGTTTCAAATAAAAAGTTGCAGCCTAGAAGTCAAAATCTCATGTTAGTGAATGTATATGTGTGAGAGTGGAGGTCAGGAATTTAGAGAGGCAGTTATGTTTTCGTTTTGTTTTGTTTGGGGATAGCAGGGCATCACAGAACAAGCCAAAAGTTGATTAATTTAGACTCCTTAAAAGAGCACAAATAATGGTAGAGCAAAGCATCAAGGAAGGACCCACTTCCTTTCTAAAGTATCAATACTTCTAAAAAGAAGAAATGGTGAAAGATAAAATGAGATCTCCAGGGCAAAAATTTGTTGCTAATGTCTCAAGATCTAATAAATAACACGTCTAGATGGAAAAATGAAAAGTATAAAAATAACCAGAGTAATAAAAATGGAAATGTAGGAAAGAATAACAATGGGAGAAAAGAACACATGATAACAAGAAAGGAAAGTCCCTTCAACTGAGAAGATGAAGAAAAAAACGGGAAAAGACCAAGAGAGGGTTAACAGAATAGACAAATTAACAAAATAAAGAGTAGGAAAAAACAAAGCATTTAATGTAGAAGTTATGAAACAGGACATTTAAGTGTGGAAATGCTACCTACTGGCAGTCTACATTTTTATTAACTACATATAATAGGCATAATTAGTATGCATTTGTTAAATATTAATAGATTAGGCAATGGTTGCATCATGAAATTTTAGTACCTCATGAATAGACTACTCCCATACAAAATTAAAATACTTGCATATAAGAAAAAAGGGCATTTTAATATTTGATTCAGAAAGAGCATTTGTGCTGTTATCTCTAGGTGGTAGGATTATATACATGTGATTTTTATTTTATTTTATTGTTTTGTATATACCTATACATCTCCAATTTTTCTATAATGAATATGTATTCACCATGTAATTCAGACAAGAATAAAATACATTTTTAAAGATTCAGTTTTGAGGTCTGAGGTGGACACAGCATGAAACAGTATTCTCCTAGCAAACTAGTATTTTACTACATACCTTGAATTGGTATCCACACTAATCACACTCCCTCCACCCCTCAAATACACAAACACACATACATATACTCAACTTGAAAGTGGGTGTATATAGTCTTAAGGCAATTGTTATGACTGATAAACGTACTCCAAGGAAGACCCCCACCAAGACCCGAAAATAAACATCTATATAATCACTTTTTTAAAAGAAAAAATTTGCTGCATTGAAATATCTCCAAAGTTGAACCTATTATGTGTTGTACCAATTTTTGTTACAGATCCATATACAAAAAAAAAACCAAAAATGTCCCTAAAGACCTTAACATCTGCAGAAGGCAGGAATAAAACAGTACTCCATGATAAAAAGAGCAAGATGTTAAATAATCACAAAGGTAATTTTCTTTAAATGTCCTTTTTGTTTTCAAAGGCTATCTATCTTGTACCTTTAAGCCATTAATATTCTATGAACAATAAACAAGTTGTAATCTATCAACAAATAAATATTTGTAACTAATAAGTTACAAAGCAGCCACAAATTCCTCCCATCCCTGCACATACCTTTGCAATGTGACTGCCGTGTCCATCAAGAGATGGAATCTTTGGCTCCACCCCTTTAATCAAGGCTTGGTCATGTGTCCTGCTCAGGCCAATGAGCCACTAGTAAATGCAACAGATCCTGTGCATTGGTGGGTCCTCTTTCTTGTTGTTGGGAACCATTATGCAACCATGAGAACGTGCCCAGACTATCCTCCTTGAGGGTGAAAGACATGGAGAGGACTGCAGCCATCCAGCTGAGGCTCCAGACTCAGAGTAAGGCCATTCTAGGCTGCTCAGCCACAGGTGCATCCCAGGCCACAGGAACCACCCAGCCAACCCAAAGAACCCTGAGATGTAATTATGGTTCCCTTAAGCAACTAGGTTCACTATGCAGCAAAAACAAACTGATAGGGATACTAAGTGCTAAACACTGTGGCAATATCTGTGAAGCTCCCAGCATAGTACCTGGCATCTATAATTACTTTATAAACGCTACCATATTATTCTTCATTCCAGCACCTTCAGAGAATACAAAAAGGTGTGGTAATCCTCACCTGAGCCAGTGAGCAGCGAGTAACTGGAGGCTAAGAAAACACCAATGACTAAACTCTACCTCCGGAGTTTCTGATTCAGTAACTGGGGTGGAGATTACGAATTAGCCTTTTCTACAAGTTTCCCAGGAGTTGTCGCTGCTGATGATTCTACTGGTCAGCAGATCACATTTTGTAAAACATCACCTTAAGAGTTTGCAGCCTACTTCTTTTTCATTCAACAAATATTTCTTAAACACACCCTCTGTCCATGAAGATGCTAGGCTAAGGACTACAGAAAGACAACACGTGTAGTGAGTACAGCGAGGTACAGGAGTTATGGGAGCTAGAGATGCATCTAAAGAAAGGCTTATTTATGTGGTTAGGGAGGTAATTAGATATGGGCTGAGAGATAATAACACCCTCCCTCTGCCCTAAGAGTGCCAAATACACGTGTTCCCCAAATATGTAACTAGATAGTTGGCCTATATATGTTTGCAATATTTCCCCTTTTCTGACATTTTAAAAATTATACTGGGTTGTAGGAAAAGTCAGGACGTATTTTTCTATGTTTTTCGTTGCAAAAATGAGTATGACTTTTCCGACAATCCAATATTTCTCAACCACTGCTCTAACTTTTACCTTTGCTACTAAATGCCATTGATAAAGTACATTTTGTAATTGTTGTAGTTAGAACTCCAAGCACATAAGGCCTATGCAAACTTCTCCTAGATAATAACCCCTTTATAAACCCAAGCGTTATAAACCAATGCTACAGAAATAGTAACGTGGGGTTCACCTGGCATAACGCATTTCAGTTGGGTTATCTTCTTTGCCTAATTTGCTTCCAGGTAGTGTGTGTGCAAGTTCTAAAATGAAGTGTCTAATTCCTAGCTCCTAATCTCTCTTATGCGATAACTGAGGTAATGATTAAACCTTGGCTAACATTCACATTTCCAGTATTAAAATAGAGAAAGTATTTGTCATTTTCTCGACTAAGCAGCTAAGGAGCATAATCTGTGGGTTCTTCCAACATGCCAAAACCTTCACTTTCATAAAAATATGTGATGTCCTGGTAAAAACATTGGACTACAAGTCCAAAAATCAGATTTCCGGTTCTGTTCTGTGGATCTCGGACAAGCCACTTAATCTCTTTGGTTTGGACCTCGGATTCCTCATCTGAAAAAAAGAAGTTGATGACCAGTGGTTCTAACCTTACCTTTGTATACATCCACCTAGCTATTTTATAAAATCCTATGCACGGGCAATATCCTGTAACAATGAAATCCAAACTTCCAAGGGTGGGGACCCATATATCAGAATCGCTGCAGCTCCCCAAGTGATTGCAATGTGCAGCGAACACTGAAAACCACTGAGAAGTGGGCGAGGTGCCTCTAGTAGCCCATGGCTCCCAAGGTGGGCCGCGCAGCAGGGTCCCTGAGGAGCTTGCAGAACACATCACTGCCAAGGCCACCCCAGCCCAAGTCAGCCAGGGCCACAGAGGGCATGCGGCCACTGCTGTTGCTTTCAAAGCTCTCCAGGGGATTCTGATGAACTGCTGTGACTGGGAAGCCCTGTCAAGGCTGACAGGCTTAATTTACAGAAACAGTAACTTTAGAATTCTTTAAAACGCAAGCTCTTAGCTGGTTACAGGTTTGTTGAGAAAAACCTGGAATTACATACCCATTTCTAGGAAAACAAAACATACATTAAAACCACTAACCTTAATCCAAACTGTGAGCCAAGTAATATTCCAAGAACACCTATTGATAATTCTAGAATAAATCCCTGGTATTATCTGACTATTGCGAAATTACAACTATAGTATATTGGTATAGAAAAACAAGTGTAAAGACATTTGGGTTTTAAAGAACTGCACAAATCAAATTTAGTACGCAAACATAAAAAAATAAATTGTGAACGAGAGTCAAATTCACACTTTATTAAAAAAGAATGTTGACCCATTTGGCTTATTCAACCACGTGAAGAGAAAGAGGAGAGAAAATGCTACCTTGGCAGGTTAAATTTTTTTTTCCCCTCCTTGGAAGAGTTTTAAAACACATTTCTTGAATGTGTGACTAATGAGTTTTCGTAAAAAAAAATTTTAATCACTCAGAACTTGAGAAGGTTGAAAGCCAAATTTTAGAGAGGATTTATCCTCTCTCTGGCACTGAAATACTGGCCTATTAATAAAAATAATCCTTAAAGCACTCAGGAAAATAACACAAAAAGCAGCAGCCATTATAAACACACCAATGGTCTAACACGTAAGCCCAACAGTTTGCAATACCCAGGTATACGAGGCGAAAATGATACATAATCACTATTAACTACAGTACTTATAAAAGTGAGAAAGTTTTTTTCATGAGAACTTATATTATTTTTTTAATATTTCAATGTATTATATAGATGATTTAAAAGATGTTTAGCTACTTTAAAGATAATGAACTCAAAGGTTAACGTGAGTAATGGTCTAACAAATGGCTAGTCAAATTAGTCATTTAGCCTTTATGTAAGCATTAAGCCCTAAGACAGGTCTGAACAATTAAAATTTTCCTTTTATAAAGAACTCTGTTGTGCTTAACCACATCACTGAATCCATTTACATGAAACGGTCTCTTTTCTTCTTCGCTCCTTGTGGTGCAGTGAAAAGCTCGGGGACTTCCCAAAACAGGCTCGGCCTTGCCCGTTGCCCATCTTGGAGGTACCTTTGCAATTTGTTGTTTCTGCTGCTGCTGCTATTGCTTTTTGGGTATGGGTGAGACACAACTCTACATTAACCTACTGCTAACAACACAGCAAGTTTGATAGAGTAAAAGTCCTAAGTGTAAGAATTAAGAATAATAGGATTTCCTCAAAAACAGGCTTCAGAAATAGTGACAAGCTCAGGACGCCACCTCTGTGAAAAGGACACAGCTTCAACCTAGGACAGAACCCCAAGAGGTCCCAGGGATGTGTGGGGGAAATGAGCAGGTTGCCTGGATTGTAAGAGAGAACAGAAACAGCTTTCTTCAAATACATAAAGGAAAATATACATATTTGAACCAGAGACGATAAAGGGTATCAACTTGCCAAAAATAGTAAGCTGAATCATATTAATAACTTTCAAGATAATCCCAAAAGCATGTCAGTAATGTGACATAAATCTACAATACCTCAAGGAGAACCTCATACCCCTACATACGCCACATCCTACTGGATGTCAGATCCCTGCCCGTCTTCATTGCTTGGCCCTGTCTCTGCCTCAGTCCTTACTGGAACCTTCACACACTGGTCTGGCATTACCTAAGCAGGCGGAGCTGTTTCAGGCTCCACTGGCCCTTCTCACTCCTGGTCCCCTCCAGCTGGAACAGCTCCCAGATGCGTCTCAGTCTCACTAAGTAATTCCTCCTTGGCCTTCTGCAAAATTGTTCATGTGCTTACGTACATCTTTCCGGAAAAAAGGATCCATAGATCTTTACTAGATACTTAAAGGTGTCTGTGAGCCAAAAGAGGTTAGGAACCAGCAGCGTCGCCAACTAAAAACTTCAGTGAAAGTTCTGTAATGCATGGGTGCCAAATGCCAAATCTAAGTCACAGACACTAACGCTCGCTACCAATACAGGTCCCACTCAGCCTCCAAGGGACCCACAGCCCAGGCCAAAAGATGAAAATAATGTTCCAATCCTACCAGAGTCCATCCATAAAAATTATTCACTTGTCCCCATCTTTTGGGAGGGAAGGTCAAAAGAAGGGAGGAGGAAGATAAAGTTTAGTTGGCTCCATGTAGATACGCCTTCTAACTATATACTTCAGGATGCAACTATTTTCAAAGCAGCTCAAATATTTTATAGGATCAGTGGACCATAAAATTAAATTAACTGCTTCTTAAAACAGGAGACATTGAAATTTTCATTTAATAATGGAAAAAAATGTTAATGAAGTTAGCAAGGGGATTGACGTATGAATGAAGAAGTTAATATGTTCTTGGAATTTATAAATATATGAAGGTATGTCAACATATTATTCTAGTTCACCAGTACAATTTAACTGCTCTACTTAAAGAGTAAGACTACTCATTGACTTAGACACTGAGGCAGGTAACATTTAAACCTGTAGTCTTGATGAAAATTAAATTAGAGAAATCAGCAAAGTCTTCACACCAGCCAGTGGTAAAAAGCATTCCATCATAAATAGCATTCATGCATAATCATTTTATGTACAAATTTTGGATACTGATATTCACTGAGAAAGCAATTCCAGGTAATTTGCTAGTGGTGATTACTGGATTGTGTAATTTTTAGTTCTGATAATTACTCAAGAGATTTAGAATGCACAATTTGCACAATAATTATGGAACCTCTATTTCTTTAGTCTCAGTATTAGATGCAAGGGACTGCATTTATGAGGCCTGAGGTTTATTTTTCAAGCCTCCTACTGAATTACCTCTATATGGCAGTTTGTAGGTCTCCAATTCCCCACCATAACTGTGATATGCTGTTAAGTACAGCACCTTTCAAAGTATCATTCAGTTTATTTTCATGGAGTGAACCACCTCCTAAGGATTCTCAAAGCTCAGTAAAAAGGAGCCTGCTTTGGGCCGGCCCAGTGTTGCGGTGGTTAAGCGCTGGCTTGGGACACCAGTGGCCCGGGTTCGGGTCCCACATATGAGGGCCAGTGACACTGCTGTCTAAAAACAAATAAATAGGGCCGGCCGAGTGGCGTGGTGGTTAAGCGCTGGCTTGGGAAGCCAGCGGCCCCGGTTCGGGTCCCACATATGAGGGCCAGTGACACTGCCCTCAAAAAAAAAGGAGCCTGCCTCACAGCCTCCTCAGCTGTGTCCTCTAATTCTAGTTTTAATTATTTTTTCTATGTATTCCAATGGGCTGGAGGGTGAGGAGAGGGAAGCAATGCATTCTTAGTGGAAAATCAAATTTAAATCATCTAAAAGTTGATTACAATGACAAAGTGAATAAAGCTGGGTATACAGTAAGACAATAGAATAAACTTTATTACATTATTCTCCTTGAGTGATGACATGTTTTTTCATTATAAGTTTTTTCCAGTTACATGTTTCGTTCAAAAATGTACTGCCAGGCCGGCCGAGTGGCACGGTGGTTAAGTGCTGGCTTGGGAAGCCAGCAGCCCTGGTTCGGGTCCCACATATGAGGGTCAATGACACTGCCCTCAAAAAAAAACCAAACAAACAAACAAACAAACAAAAAAAAAATGTACTGCCGGATTAAACATATTTGAAACCAGGAACAATTATTGAAACTACCAAGACATTCCATTACAGGAGTGCGTTTTTAAGAGGAAGTGTTTTCTATTCACCCAAGCGCCTGTGCGTTTTTTGCTTTTGCTACAACTTTATTCCATGAAATTAGCAATTCTCACACAATGCTCTGACAGCACACTTAAACTCCCTAATTCCAATATTTTTCATATATATAAATTATGGACAACTTAAAAAAAAAAAAAGACTTCCTAAACCTTCACTATCCTCTATAGTCAACACTTCAAATGTAGTTCGTCCAAACCGAGGTCTGCTAAAACTGCAAATACACACTGGATTTCCAAGGCTTAGAATAAAAGAAAATGTAAAATATTAAGAATTTGTTATATTGATTACAGGTTGAAATGACAACATTTTAGCTATTTCAGGTTAAACGAAACATAATTAATTTCATATGTTTTTTTTTTACTTTTAATACTTACTAGATAATTTAAAATTGCATGTGCCTTGCATTGTGTGTGTGTGTGTGTGTGTGTATGTGTGTGTACTGGACATCTTTGTCCTTCGAGCACATCCTCTCCCATTTTCTGTTATATCCACTGCTTTGTTTCTATTTTTCTTTTGTTTTTGTCTCCTCTTTAAGGATCCTTGAGTCCACTTAGACTCTCTTCCCCTACAGAATAGCTGTTCCTCTATCATCACTCCACAGTGAGAGAGCATTCCATCTCTATCTAATACCCCTCACAACAGTAACTAAAAAAAATTACCAACATTATGTCTATCAGTCACCACACAGTAACTTCCACACCTACCATAACAACTGTTTTTCAGGCCAGACTCTCACTTGATCTCTCATACAACAGGTAGCCATAGGCACCTATTGGTTTCCCTGCCTCCAGCCTATTTCCTCTGATACATTTCCATACTGTGCCCATGACCATCTTTCTAAAGCACAAGTCAGATCACTTTATTCACCTCCTGAAATAAATGCCAATGTCAGCCTAATTCTTATAAAGTCCACATTTCTGAGCATGGCAGTCATTCTTTCTACCTGAAGTGATGATCCCAGCCACATTTTCTCATTACGTCTTTCCTGGAAACATATGACCCTTCTGGTACTTTTACACGGAATTCTCTGGAATGCCAGGTACACTGAGAACCCCCTATTTTCACTCGTGCTATTGTGTCAGGCTGCAAGGCACTCCCCTTGCACGGATGCTTATGCAAATCCTACTCAGCCCTCCGTGAAGCAATCTCCAGTCCAAAAAGCTGCAAATATTTACTTTACTCTCTGAAGCCCCATATCAACTTTGCCAGTATCAATAGTGCAGCATTTATAGTTTTTTCTTCCCTTAAATTGTATTCACAGAGGTCTCCTCTGCTGTGATTATTTCTAAAACAGAAAAGAATGAAAGGGAGGAAAATAAATAAAATAGAAAAAGAAGAGATTTTTAAACGTAGGCCACAGGTCATGTTAAGCACCATGTTCCCACAGTACCTAGTCCTGTGATCTGCACATAGCAGGGACTGAATAGGATAAATGTTTGCTAAATGAAGAACCAACATGAATGAAGTTCATTCTGATTTTAAAACCTCAGGAATTCAGAGATTTTGAATTTTTACTTTACGGTGGCATTACACAGTATATCACATGTGTTGAGCTCATGAGTAAGTGAATTAACTATGTTTACCCTCAGGTCCATAGATGCCTTATGCCTGGAAAGGTCTCAGCAAACATAACCAATCTTTACCTCTCCAACACCATCTCAGGACAATGACCAAGGTCCTCCAAGGGAAGCTGCCTGTACTCTCAGTCACCAAATTCCACATCCAAGCAAAAGGAGAACTTATTTTATTTATGTGGTCTAATGAATTGACTCATTAAAACTTCTCAAAAAAAGGCAGAGACAATAAATAGGAGATCCCTATCTGTTATCAGCAAGCGGATATTCTTTTTAAAGGTCACAAAGATATGATGAGCCTTAACCCCTCTCACTAAGCTTTGCAAATAGCTGGCTGAAAAGCAGCTCAAAGAAACTAGATATGCCACAGGAAGCACCACGTGTTATACCAGGTTATTTTTACTTTTAGGTTAAAAATTAATGGGTAGAAATTTCCAAAAAAGAATCAGCGGGAAAAAAAAAAAATCTGAAAACTGCTAAAACATAGATCAATAATATAGAATTGTTTAGAAATAAAATCTCAATCTACCAAAATTAAAGAAACTTAAACAAGGACAATTCTGACTATGGGTTTGTGTAAAACATTCACTGATTTTTCCAAAAATTTTTTAGAACTCATTTTTATTACAAACCTAAAAATGGAACCATATGATTTACTAAGCTATTGTTATTATTAAGCTGTTCAGAGACAGAAATCAAGATTCATTTAGGCTTACTCACTGTCTAACTGTGGCAATGAGTTAGTCTTCATTTACAAAAATAACGAACTAAATATTTACATCAATCAGTACTTAGAACAGTGAATCACCATATATCTAATAAAACACCATTCATTCTACAAAGGGAAACTAACTTTTTAAGTAAATTTCTATCGATACATCCAAATTTCACTGAAATAAATTTTACCAGATAAAATTTTACGGAAAGATGAATCACTTCCCTAAAGATTCTACTTCTCATCAAAAAATGATGATGGGAAAAGACTTCTTTCATTGTCAGCAGTTCAATGATGGTACTAACTAGCCACATAATCTTGGAACAAATCCTGAGCATTTGGAATGTGTGCTGTAAGTATTTTTAATAGTTCAATATATAGTTTTATTTGTGAAATAACATCACAGTGTTCCAAGAAACACATACAATTATGGGGAAAACATACTTCACTGTATGTATGTACACACACACACACACACACACACACACACAGCACAATGAAAATTTACAACCAAAACAAAAAATTTTATTTGCTTTAAAGAAAGAAAAAAAAAATCAACTGGATCCTTCTCAAAATTACGCGGTTGGTGCAAAGATTATTCAGAATTGCTGATTTGAAATAGAATCTAATATATCAGTATAGAGCTGGAAATCACATGATGCAACTCCATGAATTTAAAGATAAAGTAAAAAGGCCCAGAAAGCTTGCCTGACGACATACAACTAGTTGAAAACACAAAAAGGACTAGAACTGGAACTTAAGATACCTTAATCAGCACTCATTCATTACACTATCACTGTATATGGAATAAACATGTCACTGCTTTATATAATAAAATCAGAAATCAAGTCACCAAGAAGGAATCTATGTTTACTGAATTTTGGGAAAATTTTCAGAATTTTTCCCAAAAGATTTTGTTGATCCTTTGTCTGTTCGACCAGCTTAGCTATTTAGGTTTCAGTACTAACATCTTTCTTCTGTTGAGCCTTTTAAAATCGATAGGAAAGGATTTTCCATATAAAAATTGTTTAAAAATCAATTTCCCATCCTTCTACAAAAATTATTCAATTTTTCATCTAAAATGGTTTTTGTTAAAAACTTAAAAACCCTAAAAACATAGATTTTATCATGAACATCCTGAGCTTAACATTAAAATTCCAGAAGACCAAGCTACATTATTAATATTATTCTCCCTTCCTCAATTATGTCATGCCCAATCACTGTCCCATCCGCTTTAGTAAGATCTATTTCTCTACGGATCCGTAGGTGAATATGTTTTGCAGTCTGGTTTGGTGGTAAGCTGCTCAAGTAATCATTCATTCACCAGGGATTCCTTTAAGGCACACTCTGTTTTCATAATATAAACTTTGTATCAGTTTCACGCTATACCATAGACTCTCTAAGTCATTGTACCGTATTTAGCCAACTATACTCTTAAGTTCCCTGAAGGACTCATAAATTTCTATTTCTTTTGTTTTGCTCCACATACTTTGCACATAGTAAATGTGTCATAACTGTTCTTAGTTAACATAAATAACAGAACCTATAACCTATTTCTCACTCTTTGAGCCACCAACCATAACATACATTCAGGTTAGAGTACTTTAAAGCTGAGAACAGTCTTAGTAGATATCACTTACTGCCAATATTTCCAAAAATTAAGTTATTTGTTGTTGTTGTTGATTAGGATGCTTTTCTTTCATTTACTGAAACTAGTAATTAGTAATGCAATGCTTTCATGTGACAATTTAAAAGATCGTTTTAGGACAAATCCAAGACTAAATTATATCCAAACACCAGAAGCACAGAAAGTAAATTCAGAAAAATTCCTATGAATATATAGAAAGATACTTAGATAAAGGAATGGAGAGTCTGGTGAAAACAAATACATACAGGAAACAAATTTTTAAAAAATAAATTTGGTTTCATTATACTCTTTTAATACAATAAAATCAGTAGTTTAAAAAAAAACACAAAAAAACGATATATAAGCAACCCATATTCCATGTATGAAAAGCTCAGGAACCAATATACCCAACTTTTGAATTCAATCATAAGAGATTATTAATGTAGTCCAACTGAATGACATGAACGGAATATCATTACTTGAAAATTCTGTCAGTAATCATTTGACTTCTATGTGGAAGCCCAGAAACTGACAGAATGATAGCAGGAAACCATACAACCAGCTCAATATGAGCCTTCTGTCACAGGATCCCTCATAAGCCTACCAATAGCTACTTCAGGCTTTTTCTTATTGTTAAGCAAACATACAGTCTGTCAAGAATAACAAGCAAAGGGATAACCTAAGGCAAAACTATGAAGACAAGAAAAAGATCAGTGGGAGTGAAGGATGACTAGTCCGAGCATGGAAGATTTTTAGGGCAGTGAAACCCCTGTACGATTCTCTGATGATGGATACATGTCATGTATTTGTCCAAACCCACCCAATGGGCAACACAAAAGTAAACCATGGTGTATACTATGGCCTGTGGGTGATTATGGTGTGTTGATGTACGTTCATCAATTACAACATATGTGCCACTTTGGTGGGAGATGCTGATAATGGGGGTGGGGGGGTGGGGGGTGGCTACCTGGGAAATCTGTATCTTCCCTCAGTTTTGATGTGAACCTAAAACTTTTCTGAAACTGTGCAGTCAAGAACAAGAAAATAATAACCTCACTGCCGTCTTGTTTTGTTTTGTTTTGTTTTTTAAACGCCAATATATGTACTAAAAGGTCTCCTTTATGCTCACTCTGGTTTATGGTTATCAGAGTCATAAAATCAAGGATTGGGAGGTAGGAATGTGTACAAATCTCAGGCTGACCCAGCACACTTGCCAAACACTGTTCTTATTGTTTTCCTTTGCAAATCCCGGTTGATTAACTGGTTTCTCAAACAGGTGAGTGCTCAGAAGGAGCAAAGGTCACACACTGTTTAATGGTATGCCGCAAAACAACAAAGCAAAGGCAAACTATCCACGTGGTCTTAAGGTTCATTATTCTGATTCTGAAATGTAGATTCAGTGAAAAGTGAAGATGAGACATTTAGAAACCAGGAACCAGCACTCACTAATAACTAAGTATAAGCTAGGATAGCAAAAACAGCAAGTCCTAAGGAAACATTTAAAACTCTCTATTGACTTCAAGAAGAAATATAAGCTAATACTTCACCAAATGCAGAAAGCATACACCCAGAAATAGGCTTTAATCCTTGCTAGGAGCTCTACAAATTAAGTGTAACTGGTTTTGTTATGGATATCCCCCCATTTAAAATCAATGATTGCCTGGAAATAGTGCCATGCCAAAGACACTTTCTATTGGGAAATGTTTTTTCCTCATTTTTAATCAATGAAATTAATGACACAGTTTAATTCTAATTATATTCATTATACCATTCTCTATTTTATTACTAAAATAAAAATTTCTTGGCTCAAAATCTTAAAAAACCTTTTTATGAAAAATTAAAACATTCAATTAAAATACCCAGAATTTTCTTTTATGAATCAGATTTATTTAAAGCAATACAATATTTTTATTTTAAATTCATAAGAATCACATATTTTAAAATGCAAGCTATATTCCATAATCCACTAACTAGTTTATCCTTCTGAAATTACAAAAACAAATTAGAAGCTACTCAATTGGTATAACTTGAATTTTGGGGACAAATAACTGATCCTAATAAAATTTTAGTTCTAAACCTTAAAACTAAAATTTAGAGAAAGCCTAAACACTGTGTTGGTCATGTTAAATGCTAGAAAACTTTACCTCCCCAATCAAAGATATTTCATAGTTTGAGAAGGTAATCCTTATTTATAAGCCATTTTTGCTACAATCAGAAAATGTAGAAAGGATTTTAAATAGAATTGCTTTCAATACAAGAAGAAATTAGACTTTTTATTAGATTCCAATACCAAATCAAACTCTCCTATTTCTTTCTTTATACTTTTTGTTAAGAATAAAAGGCCTGCTACTTCCAGAAAATACTATGGTTGCCCACTGATAATTTTAAACCTTAAGTACATCATAGGTATAAGTTTAAAACACTGCTTAATGCATTAAGTATACATATACTATAACATATACAGTTCAGAAATCACACGTTTAAAATCCATTAAGGCTCCACTTTTATTACTACTTTTTATTATCAAAGCAATTAGTTACTAGAAGAAAAGCATTAGCAGACATGTATGTGATTAAAAACATTCTTTTTTTAAATTCTAATCCAAGTGATTAAAAAGTAGTTTCAGGGGCCGGCCGAGTGGCGCGGTGGTTAAACGTTGGTTTGGGAAGCCAACAACCCCGGTTCGGGTCCCATATATGAGGGCCAGTGACACTGCCCTATTAAAAAAAAAATTTAAAAATAAATTAAAAAATAAAATAAAAAAGTAGTTTCAGGAAACCTTAATTAGGCCCTCCCTGAATATTAGAGGGCTCCTGATGGGCAAAAACAAAAGTAGGGCTTTAATTCCAATTTTTGACATATATCCGAGTTGATAAAACTAAATGTTCTAAGTATGGACACAGTTGGCTACGAGGCATAGTTAATATCTTTTAATATAAGAAGATTCATCAAATTCTAGCAATAATGCTACTAATGAACAATCCTGATACTTGTAGAATTCTATGGTAGAACTCTTGGCTGGTGGACAGACAGCAACATGGAGTTTAGGAAGCAATTATTTTGTCTCATGGATTGGTAACCTTGAGCAATTCACTGAAGGGAGTCTAGAAACCTCTACTTTCTCATGTTAAAAATAACTGGAGAAATCTGAATGAGCTCTGTGGATCATGCCAATGTCAATCTCCCACTATTGAAATTGTGCTACAGTTCTGTAAGACGTTAACACTGAGGGGGACTGGATTACGTTTCAAAATAAAAAGTTGGAAAAAAAAAAAAAAAGATTTGCCTAGATAAATTCCAATATTCCATCCAGCTCTGAAATTCGGTAACCCTGTGAAAATCACTTCCTTTTCTCTACTTGGTTTTCCTCCCTTTTTTCCGTTCCCCCTTCTAAAACTTGTTTGTTGTTTTAACTTACCTTCAAATGATGTAAGCCTACCAGTAATATCCACATTACCACTTTGCTGCTAGTGGCACACAGAGTAAAACAAGGACAGTAGATAAATGCAGAAACCAACAAAGATGACAAGCTGATCATAAATACAGTTTATTACAATGATAGTTTTACAAACCTATCCACTCACCCAAACAAATGTTTATAGAGCACCCACATGTCTCAATGTCTGTGCTTGTTACTGAGGGATACAACAGTGAATAGAAATAGACCCAGACACATCAAGTCATCAGCGAATTTACAGGTCAGTGTGACAAAGGCAGGGATCAAAGTATCAAATGAAAGTAACACTGCAACTGTGCAGTGGGCTATTCAAAGGAATTTCACCCAGTGAAGTCAGGAACATCTTAGGAAGGAGAGATCTGAGGAATAAATTGGAGTTAGTGATACTGAAAGGAAGAAATGACAGCTCCAGGCAAAATTGAGCATGGGCAAGAGCTCTGTGGTAAAAGGAACAGACCAATTCCAAGGGACTGGGAAAAAAGGGTTGGTGTGGATGCAGCGAAGAAACACAGGAAATCTGGTGTGAGATGAAGCTAGAGGGGCAGTAAGAGATAGATTCGAGAGGACCTTATAGGTTATGGTTAAGACCTAAGACCTATCAAAGATTTGAGATTCTTATTCTTTGTTGTTTCTATTACTATAAAAATTTTATGTAGGGGCCGGCCGAGTGGCTCAGTGGGTTAAGAGTTTGCTTAGAGAGCAGGCTCTGAGCAACAGGGCCACAGGTTCGATTCCTACATGGGCCAGTGACGCTGTGCCCAAGCTGAGCTGATGCTGAGCTGCCAACAGGTGGCAGGATGGCTCAGTTGATGTAACAACAAGATTGCCTGTTTGACGGTGGGCTATGCCCACCCACAACTAACAATGAATTCAGCACCTTGAACTGAGCTGCCGCCCGGATGGCTCAGTGGATAGAGCCTGTGCTCTTAACAACAGGGCTGCTCGTTCGACTCCTGCATGGGATGGTGGTTATGCCCACCCGCAATTAAGAACTGAACACAACACCTTGAGCTTAGAGGCCATGAGCTGCTGTTGGGAAGCCAGATGGCAACTGGTGCCCTCCACAACGAAGACTAAAGAAGAACAACTTGGCTGGTTCCCTTCCCCAATTCCCCAATAAAATCTTTAAAAAAAAAAAAAAAAGAAAAGAAAAATTATGTAGGGTAACTGCTAAACTCCTCCTTGACTACTGTTTTAAATAAAATAAAATATCTTCATTTCAGAATCCTAATTTCTTATTTCAACTTAGTCAGGTAACTTACACTGGCATTCAATTAATTTTCTCACCTATAAAATGTAAATAAGATCATCAAGCCCATGTATGTCTATTGAGAGAATTAAATGGCAAATTGCATTTTAAAGGATAAAGTGAAGAATGAAATAACATATGGATTCAAAAATGGTATTTCAAATACTATTGAAACTGACCTAACAAAAAATATTTTTAAATGGGTAAAATTCAACTAACTCAGCAAACACAGAAGGAAACAATGGTAGGTCATCTTCTCTGGAAGGAAGAACAGTGACAACATGATTCAGAAAAAAATTCTAGAAAATACTTCACTATTATAATAACACATTCTTTCTAAATAACAAATACACATACAAAACAGGAAGAAGTCAAATTAAGGAGATCAAACAAAATCTCTAACATAGGTGTCTTGGGGCTTATCTCTGTTGGGTTGTTTCATGGAGGAAAATATTTTTTAAAATTACTGATGACAGATATGAGAACAAAAGAAAAGCCACTTTGAAGACAACAGTTACTGATAGAATTACTCTAAGTTATTACTAAATACAAAGTGGGTACTCTTTAATCACTGTATTATATTTACACTATTTTTATGCAGAAGGTTTTTTATAGTAAAGTTATAAAAAAGCCATCATTTCTCTTCCTCTTAAATATTAGTATTTTTTACTATGAAAATATGAGTCCAAAATACAATTACACATTTGTCTTCTAAGGTCTATTAGGTTATGCCCCCGAAGGCCAAAAACACTGTTGCACTGATAATTTATCACAGAAGTATCAGAGAACATATAATTTTGTGGAGAAAGACTCAGATCTAAGGCACAAGTGAGCAGCTATGCATAGAGAACCAATACTAGGACATAACTGTGAGACCTATACCAAAAAAATAAAAAATAAAAAAAAAATTAAATAACAAGAACCCCAAGTCTGGTATCATTCAACCCCTCTTAGAAAACTATTTGTTTTCCCTCCTGGAAATCTGCTTTTCTACTCCTCATCATTGGCATCAATAATAAGAAAAATATAATTTGATGATAGAACTCAGATATGAGGATTTGTCAATACACCTAAATCAATTAACAAGCATCACCGAGGCTAAGTAACTGTTGCTTTCACTTTGTTCTGTTTTATACAAAATGTATATTTGATTTAAATTCTGTAACAACTCTAAGCTATTTCTCATAAGAGTAAAGAGACTTTGATGCTACCATTAATATCTTTTAATAAATGAAGTACTTCCACCATTGACCATATTTGAAAATAATATAAATGTATAGTATACGCATAAGGAATAGCTAAATGTACTCATGGAATCATAAAGGGATGTAGCACCAACTTTTGCTGATTTTTTGAAATCACTCGGGTCCATTCCTTCTTTGCTGTTCTCACTGACACTATCGTAAAATTTAGCCTTCCGTTACTTCTTACTTGTACTACAATAACAATCTCTATAGAAGTGCCCTGATTACTCGTTTCATGAAACTCCAATTTTTCCTGCACAGTGGTGTCAAATCTTCACAAACATCCCACTGGTCATGTCAGAGCTCTTCAATTATTCCTCCGTTCCTAATAAATATGAGACACATTCCTTAGTCTAAGATGCAAGATCTGGCACCACCCATCTCTGGATCTGTTTTTCTACCCTTCCCCCACCAGCACCACATACCTCATATCTGTTGTCTTGTACCTTGCCCAGGACAGTTTCTCCATCTCCCATCGTCTGCCCACTGACATCCCCCCACCTGTGTCTGGGGACAGAATCAAAGGCTCACTGTAAAACTCCATCATTATATAGCCCTGCCTGGCAAAGGAATGCATCTTCAGGAGTTCTTTTCTGTACTTTTTTCAAAGCCTATCCCAGCACCCCTCTTCTGTAAAATCCTAATGCCTTTTGTATACCTACATTATTTCTCTAATTTGAGAACTCCTTCAGGGCACACAGCTTTGAATCCAGGGAGAATGCCTCACACATCTATAGGTACCTATGTCTTTGTTGAATGTATGGTAAAAATATCTTTGTTCCCTTTGAGTGTAATAGTGAAAAGAGATTCAAAGGATGATAAGCAAGAAACCACAAGAAAGGCTACTAATGGCTTTATATTACAATGGAATATCCATAATAACTTTTACCAGTTCCACTGAAACATGCAAAGATTGCATGATTTAATCTTGTTTTCCACTTTGCTAAACTATAATTAATAAGAGCATGCTGACTGCCTCAAAGCCTCTTGAAACAAACCTGTTAATCAATGTCATTGAAACCATTTAGACAACTGCTAAGCAGGTTTGAACAATATTCATATTTAGCACTTAAGTTTCTCTTTCTTAAATTTGCTGTTAATTTTCTTGGGTCTACATAAGGTTACAGGTGTATTAATGGAACTCAATTCATTAATTAAGGAATACAATTCATTAATCCATATGCTAAAAAGTACATTTTTTTTAAAGAACTAAAAGCACTCCACAAAGTAGTCTACAAAAAAAAAAAAAAGATAAGAAAAAGAGAAGCAAAAACTATCTTTTAGAATTACCCACAGGAGTAAATGATACATAAACTGAATTCTACTTTATGTGTTGTTCACCCAATGTCAAGCTAAGTACTTTTAAGAAGCAAAGTCTGTATTTGAAAGTTAAATTATCATCTCCTTAATCAATTCAATCAAGTTTGCTTAGCATCAAAATATTGGTCCGGAAAATATCAAAGTGAATACCAAAAAATAAATGATTTTCACCAAAGGAATCTAAATTTCAACAGAAGGACAAGTCTACCACAACTGCAACCAGTGTAAAACAAGAGTATACTTGGGCACATGCTGGTGTCTAGCTCTTAAGAGCTAAAACAAGTTCAGGAAGCGGAGAAATCAGCAAGGTGAAAAGACTCATGGAAGAGCTGAGACAGGGCCTGGGTGTGTAAGATGAAGAGATTTCAGATGGATGGGAGGGGAGATTGTGACCAAAGGCATAGAGACAAGAATTAACTTGACAGGTTTCTAGGATTAAGAAGGAATGAAAAAGAGATGGAGACAAGTCTAGAGCAGTGACAGATGAGATAGAATATATAAAGTAAACCAGATTACAAAGACTTTTAATCTTTTGCAACAAAGGCAAAAAGCCCACAATGGGGTTTAGACAGTTCAAGACAACTTCTCAAGCTGTAGCACCACAGAGGAACAAGACATGGGGAGGCCAGCCATTAACAGTAATCTAGCCACAAGTGAGGCAAGGCTGAAATAACACAGCTGCAAGAACAGGGAAGCAGCAGCAGCAGCAATGATTATTTTTAAGGGAGAGGAGATTCAATACAACTGTGGACTAAATGAAGAGGGGAAGCAGATAAAAAGGATGAACAGTCATAAATAACTGGAAGCTTGCTGACAGCAACAGAAGCAAGGATGTTGGGGAATAAGAGGAAGAGATCAGGTTCATTAATTTGAGAAGCTGTTATGAGTTCCAAGCATACACATTCATAGACAGTATGGAACTAGAGTTAAGTTGAACAGAAAGAATTAGACACAAGAGAACCACAAACGTGACAATGATAATTGACAGTTAAATGAAATCACCAAGAAAAGATTAGACTTGGGTCAAAGACCAGGCCTTGGGGAATTACTGGCATTTAGGAGGGAGAGAACCCAATGCAAGGAATGCAGATGGAATAGTTTAGAGGTAAGAAACAAATAGAGACAAATAATGTTACTGAAAACCAGAGAAGTAAATATTTCAAAAAACAGTGGGAGGAGCAGTAGACGCTGAGCTAAACAATAAGGTCAAAGGAAATCTTAGAGCAGCAAGTTCTGAAAACTGGAATATGCTGAAGACCAAATCCAGGAAATAACAGAATGTACTGTTTAGGAAAAATTAAAGAGTTGTGTACACCACTAGTTCGGCAATAAAAGCAGGCAGAAAAGTGACTAATTCAAGTTTTCGGATTGATGTGGGAAAGAAGCTGGTATTTAATAAGCATTTTGAGTGCCCAACATACTATTAACATATATATATATATATATATATATATATGGCAAGGTACATTGTCACAACCAATAAAATCTAATTTGCATTAAGTTTTATGTTTATCAATTTATACTTTATTTTAAATCATTATGCTGAAACTTGTTTCCAGGAATGAAAACACACTTGTGAAAATAAACAATTATTATTTCAAAAGACTTAATTATATTATCTCTTCAAATATTCTGGTTTTCAGAAATCCACGTTCTTTCATTTAAATGTCACAATACTTCTAAAGTGGCTTTTGAAAAAATACCACAAACTTCCTCAGAATTACTGAAAACTTGTACTGAAAAATTCTGACAATTATTCCAAAGAATGGAAACTAATAAATTGGTAATAATCAAATGTATTTATGGGCATAATCTTGTAAAAATCAGCTTATAGACTTAAACACAAAAACCCTTTCTTTATTCCATAATAATTCAATTTAGTAAACAAGCTATTAATTTTAATGGTTCATCATCAGAAGCAATCAACATGAACTGAGATTACATTCTTGTACTGATAATAGAAGGCTTGAGACATAAAATCTCCAGGTATTTACAGTGCAGTCACAGAAAATGGAAAGACATTACAAAGGTAATGAAATGGGGTTCACGTTCATAGCACTCCGTATTGAAAGAGAGCAATTTAAAAATAAAGCACAATGACTACACAGTTTTCTCACATCAATAAAAACGTTGAGAAACAGCACCGACATTTGTAAGACAACGAAGTAAATCTCAAAATTAAGTTAAAAGTTAAAAAATCATGTATGTTTTTGATTACTTTTGATAATACACCATAAATGCAACTGTGTATTACCACTGCATTTAATTCACATACTATTTCAATAATTCTAAACATAACAGAAACTGTAAGAATTCTTCAACCAATGAATTATGAAAAACCTATAGAAATTTAGAAAAATGGGTAATCGTGAAGGTTAGTTTCATTATACAATTAATAGAGTATACAGTTATTTTAAGCTACTCTATCACTTCAAGACCTTTAGTAGTTTATAAAGTATACAGAATATAGAAAAACTAAAGTCTAGAGATGTAGATTTAGAAAAGTGAGGATTTGCCCTGTGCTACCAACTTACAAAATAAAATTTTAAAAAAATCCTCAGAGAAACTGGTTATGTCGATGAGCAAAAGGAAACTGAAAAAAAGTGTTTCAACTCAATTCTCTCTGACTTAACTTCACAACTGCACCTGTCAATCTGCAAAACAGACGTTCTTCTACTTACAGGCGGACAATACTTCCCTTATGCTTCAAACACACTTGGCAAAATGTCACATAAAACTGGAGTAAGTCTAGACTCATATATCAGCTAAATATAGTCAACCATTGTGAAAACCATTTGAAAAGTATAAATATAAATATTTAAGTTGGAGCACGAAGTTTCTCTGAAAGTCAAATGAAAAGATTTCATCAAAATATATAATGAGGTGAGAGGAGGTAATACAACTTAGTTTCTACACTCAACTGAATTGTTCGACAACTCAACTTCTGGTCAAAAGTAATCAATAAGTATAGTTTCTTTATTGTCATGTTTCTTGTGTCTTGGTTTCCTTGCTCCTGAAAAGTTTCAACTCTCATTTCCAGAAATGCAATAATATCCAAAACTTTGTACTAACTGTTATATAACAAAATTCTCTCAATGGATGTCCCATTTCCTTTCAGTTTTACTCACTTTGCACATAAAATACCAAACAATTCCAAAATTCTGTTGATGCACTATTTTCCTATTATCACACAGAAAAAAAAATTGTAAAATGAAACATTACCTTTATATATGAAGTCCACTTATCCTATCTATATTAGGGTTTGGAAAAAAGAATCTAACAGAAAGAGTTTAAAGTAGCAGAAGAAAGATGGGGGAGAGGGGTGCATTTAATTTGGTTCTAGGGAAAAAACTGCCCAGATATCCAAGTCCATGTTCATCAATTAACAGTTTTCTTCCCCTGCCCCAGTCCCTTTTTTTGTTCTTCTAGTGACTAAGGAAAATAAGCCATTCCAGCTTCAACACTGCAACTCCTTTGTTTTAAAACCATCACACAGTTAAGTTGTATGAATTTCACATACACACAAAATTAACAATGTAAAACCTCAAAGAGTACAGAAAGAAATTCTTTAGAATAATTTTTAATTTTTTTTTTTATACCATAAGACCAAGAAAATCCATACAGATAAACCAGGCTTTGTTCCACTGTAAGGAAATCAACAGAACTAATAACCTAAAACATTCACTTGGCTTAAAAAGTTCTAGAAAATTTGTTTCCCCTTTTTGCTATGCTCCCCACTCCACTGTGTTCTTTACTAGGGAAAGTGAAATTTTAATTTTTTCAAAAACTAATAATTCAACAATTTTAATGAAGTTTCATCAGGTCTGGTTTAAAGAAAATATTTTACCTATATTCTTAAAGATAGGACATGAAGTGATGGTTGTGAGGTAACATAAGATGCTATGATCTCCAGCAATTAAATTTTTATACAAATGCCAAGTAAGCATTATATATTCCATTGTTTCTATTTACCTAATTTTATAGGATTCAGAAAATTGTTCTAGGTACTCTTTCTGTCCCTCACATCCAAACACAAAATAATTGGCTAACATTATTCAACAATCCTAGTCCCTAAGAGATACGAGACACATAACCTACAACTCAAATGGTAAACATCTGCCTGAGAGAACCATCAAGATTTCAATGCTAAACAGTTCACAGGTTTACACATTCCCCTTCTAACTCCAGTACCAGAGCAAAAGATTTAACTAGTAAGTCCTTTCTAGTTCTGCCAACAGGCAGTATGCTATCACAGAAACAAGCATATAGGCAAGGTGTTAACATTTCACAACAGGAGTACATGTTCATATAACTGGTACAGGGAAGGAAAGAAAAAAAAGAGGGGGAAGGAGATGATGAAGGCCAGGGATGATGAAGGCCAGGGTGAAGGGAGGGAGAGAGAGAGAGAGGGGAGGGGGGAGGAAGGGTGGAAGGGAGGTGGGAGGAAGGGATGAAGGGAGGAAGGGATGAAGCGAAGAAGGGAGGGGGAAGAATTATGCAAGGTAGGTAGAAAAGGGGCCTGATTACAAAGGTCAGGACACGTCAGCACACTGGTGCCAAGTATGCATTTGTACTCTTCAACATGCAATGGTCCAACCAACCAATGGCCCTGCTTTCTCAAGATTCCCAGGTATTAAAGTGTGCATTTTCAAAAACACGTAGGATTTGTGCTCACACACTTCCCTTCTTTTTTTCATGATTTCAATATTTCTCTATATCTTTGCCCAACTTCTTCTTCCCTCCTATCTCAGAGGAAGAGAGAGCTTCTCATTTTCAAGGTCATGACTCCACCCTTTCTCATCTCTTCTCATCAAATATCAACAAGCGTAGATGTGAACGTGTGTGTCCGTATATGTGTCCCTGTTCACATCGTGTTATCATACTAAACACGTCTACATCTTGTATTTCCTTTTGTTAGTGTAAAACCTCGAAACTTGTTACACACCAGCACATATAGATACAAATCATTATTTTTACAAACAAAATTGTTCCATTGTATAGATGTAGGATTTCTTTGATTCTCTGTCACTTGCTACTATAGATTACAATGTTTATTTATTACATTTATTCATATGCATTTATATATGAATACATACAGCCGTGTGCACACGCTCACACATATCCATAGTGACAGTACTGAATTTATTTAACTACGAATTACTCTTTTGAATGGGATGCAAGAGGCACAGGAAAGATCTCTAAATGCAAGAGGCACAGGAAAGGAAAGCCACTCCACAAAAACTGGCAAATGTGAAAGAACTAAAATGCCTTCATACTTCTCAGGACTGCTAAATTTTTGAGCAACTCCAAAAGTCCAGGTCCTATTCTTAGGATGAGCATGCTACCAGGCAAAGATTTTAAATCTTTCCACAACTGGTTAATTCTGGAACAAACTGGGAGTCTCTATTTTGGGTACTGTGAATGGGATCTCCTCCCTTTCGGGGGAGCTGAAATAATGTTCTCACTCAGTTACATGTGCTGGGAGGTTAGTATCTCTTCAGGCACACTCAGAGCCAAAGTAAACACACCAATTAAATCGAAAATAGAGTGAAGGGAGAACAGGAGGATTCTTTCAGACAAGGATGGGAAAATAAATCTCCCATGTGATAGGATTTAAAATTTTCTTCCAAGTCTCCTCTGCTATTCTTAGTACCTAAACAATTCTATCCATTTTGCATTTTTGCCTTTCCATCTTGTGGTTTCTATAAAAAGCAACATGTGTTTAATCAACATATATTATTCACATATCACTCAGTAGCACTGTCTAGAGACCTGAAGGATGGGGGCTAGGTACATCAGCTTTCTGTGATTTACAACTGCACTGCTCCTTAAATCAGAGACAGCAGAGTGGCTTCCCCAGATAGGGGCAGAGAAAGCTCTGCAGGCTTGTCCCTCTCAGCACATTCCCTATCTTGTTGACAAGCTATCTTTGTGCCACTTGTGTTCCTGTTTATGGCTCAGACATGTACTTGTTTATAGAACCCATTCAATGCCCTATTCATCCCCAGGAGTTAAGTGTGTTGAAATTAAAAGGCTGCAATTGAGTTTGATAAGTAAAATGACAGAAGACAGACGGTCTAAACAGCTTTATCTCAGGCCCTTATAAAAGGCCCCAAAATTTAAACATCACCTCTGACATTCTTCCTGCCTCTGCTGAAAACAGATGTCGAGTTTGAACTTCACTGAAACAGCTGTTTCTGGCTAGAATATGCGTCACTGACGAAGAAAACCACACAGGCTCCCTGGCCTGCTCTCATCTCTGCTTCCCTTGGAGACCTTCCATCCACACGACTAAGGGGAAAGGAGGAGAAGGACCCGCTCCCCTCCAAACTGAAACACTCAGTTTTGCAGTTTTCTTGCTATACCAGACCTCCTTCAAGGCCACAGCACATCAGCATAAACATCCACAGACTATTTTGATACTACAAGGAAATCTTGAGTTCAAAGTAATCATGTTAAGAAACATACAGGTTTCATGTTAGATCCTATTTCCAAATCAATCAGTCTACTCCAAGTTCCCCCTACACCGTTTGACAAACAGGCTACTGCCTTTCCTACTGGGTTCCTCTTCCTGCTGCCTGCGGAACATGCACCAAGCCCTGCATCTCAGCAATCTTGACCTTTGAAAAAGAGGATGCTTTTCTATCTTGATAACAATTACCCTCTCTGTTTCATGTTGCAACTAATCTTCTCTTGTGCTGAGCTCTAACTTGCCAAGTCCTCTAAATTCTGAACCCAGAAATTCTCCCCTGCCCAGGGAAAAAAGCACCCTATAAATTTCCCTTGAACTTCCATTTGATCATTTCTCCATTAGCCTACTTCCTCAATGCCCACCTGCCCAACTCTGGCCCTACTACTAATTCTAAATAGCTGACTCTTGCTCTCTCCCACTATGCTTCATTTTCTGCTTTAAAAAAATCCAAAGAAGCTCCTTTCTCTCCATTTCTCCCCACACTGTCACCGTGCCTACATTGCCTGTTGAATTCAGAGGTTCTCTAAATTCCCCTTCTTTCATAACCTATCACCAGTCCTCCTGAGGAGCTGGCAGTTTGGGAATCTTAAACTTAAGCCTACTGGTATTTTCTCCCTATGGCCTCAGAATCCCCCCAACTCCAGGTTTACAGGTTGCCAAATCCATCAGAACTCCCTCTGAGGCTCTGCTGGTTCCTCAGGGGTGAATGTGAGAGAGCAGCCTTCTTTCTTTAAAGGGTAATTTTATGCATACGGGGGCCTTGTAAAGCGTACTATTGTGGTGACTGTTACCATAGCCTCAGACACAAATGTCAAACACCAACCCTGCTTACGCATGTAAAATGGACTACAGGCTGGCTTTCTGTTGTCCAAGCAAGGTTACTTTAGGTAACAAACACGTACCTAGAGCCTAAACCAAACGCAACATGTTTCTGTACCTTAAAGAAGGTTGAACACCACAAACACAGCCTTGGCTCAGGGGACCTGTGAAGTAAGCAGAGGCTGTCTTTAGGGAATTCCACCCTCCCCTCTCAGGGTCCCTTTCTTCTTTCTTTGTATTCTTCCCTGGTGCCTATCACAGAGCCCATTCCTAGTCACAGCTGGCATAAGGTAATAACAATTGAAAAGAGGAGTTTGAGACCAACTGTGGAATTTCGGGTCGTGGGAATGGAGGAGGAAGCTGACAAGTCAGCCTGGTATCTAATGAGGGGGCAAGCACGCTGAGAGCAGGGGGCAGTCTCCTACCTGCCTCCACTTCACACCAGCTACCGGGAAGGTGACTTCTTCTACCTTCTCTCTTTCAGACTTCAACCTACAGGAAGAAGAACTATCTCCACTCCTGGTGAATGTGTCAGAGAATGACAGCGCCATGCACGTAACACTGGAGTGCAACCAGAATAATACCCAAGGACATTACTATAATATAAAGCATCTTCTTTTTCTGTCCTCTTATACTAGGTTACGCCTCTTTAAAGAACTTCCCACTAACTGAAATTATAGCATTTTGTATATGTTGATTTCATGGTCTGCCTCCCCCACTAGAATGTACGACAGGTCCTAGAATAACATCCTTTCATTCAACGTCATTTCATTAATATAACATTGATGACATGCCATGGGAACTGAAGTCTTATTTATATCCCTCAGTCTGCGGTAAAAATTGGTTTCAATGTATGTTGTTTCGCTTCAAGTCACAGAACGTACTGGCAACGCTAAGTGAGAATTCACTGTATATACTCCAGGGCTAGGATACATCTAGTTTGTTCACCACTGAGTCTTTGGGGCCGTGGAACAAGGCTGGCACCCTGAGAGCCCTCAATAGATAACTGATAGATAACCGTGGGATGAAAGGATCAGCCTAGTCATGGTCATCCTTCACGGTTTTGCAGCTAATGTCTCATCAGACACGGGGCCAAGATCCAACCTCAGAGTCGGAAAACCATTTCCGTAAACCTGTCTCCCACTCCCGAGTCCCATCTCCTTAAACCCTGAGATGGGATAGGAAGCAGGAGTGAGGACGGAAAGAGGAAAGGGAGGAAGAAGACAAAGGGAAGAATGAAAAAAACATTCAAAACAAAATGTCGCTATTGTTTAGTTTTCCTGATATTTTCTGTCTACTCTCCAATCTAATGTGAAAGAGGAATTCGGCTCAATAATTCATAATTATTCTATGTGACTAAATCAGGGACAGGACAAATATGTGTTCCACAAACCATGTTGAAAGAATCAATGAATAAATAAAGGAATAAAAATATGAGAGTAACGTAAATTAATAACAGATTTTACTGTCATGTATCGCTTGTCTCAGCTTTTAGATTAAAAAACAATTCCTCATTCAATTGTTTTAAAGGTACACAGTGATCTGCCATTAGTTGGGATTCTTATCGGCTTCTGGCTGACTGTTCCTGATGAAAAGGTATGAAGCTAATAATATAAGGAGGCATTATGTCACCGTCCTAGGCTGATGTTACACATTCACTTTTCAGGATAATAAATAATGCACCACTCATCATCAAGGAAACCTGAAACTTTCCACTCATGTTTCATTTCAAATCTGAATGGCAACACAAATTCATGGAAATTAGACAAAATCAATTTAATGAGATTTAAATTCTTGAGAAGATTGCTTTAATTAAGCACTTAAACAACAAATCTAAATGCTATTAAAATTTAAAACCAAGCACTTTGGGCTTCTAAATGACTCGAGTATGACATGTCCTCAATTTTGTCTATGGACATGCAAGTTCACTGTACAACTCAATGAGGACAAGACAGTAGATACTTCAAAAGGAATCCATTATCTTCTTGACCAGAGAAATGAACTTACATATACTACATACATAAAGTGTTCTCTATTAAGTCTTTCATAAGGAAGTAATAAAACCATGTGGTACAAAATATAACAATATAGTATAAAACATGATTTACATTAAAAAGATAAAATATTAAACAAGACACATTAACCCAAGAATTCCATAGCTTCAGTGTATGAATCTAAGAAATTTTCTAACTCCTATCCTGTTCTCTAGCCCTTAACACTCTCACATAAAGTGTATTAGAGGAACCTTTCACAGGCATTTCAAATGGTCACTTTACTGCTGAAGAACCTACAATGGTTATCCACAGTTTTTGTAATTTCAAATCTATATTCCTAATGCTTCACCATTTTGTCCCCAACTTCATTCACCCTTTTTTATCATCTTTCATCATGATCTCAAATAATATTAAAGATAAAGACAGCTCACATTAACTGAATAATCACTAATTGCCTTAAACTCTATTAGGCAGTTAACCAAATCCTATATACTCTCAACCACTTCATAGGTGGATATTCTAATACCCTTCTTACAAGTAAAGATATTGGGACACAGGAAAGTTAGGCAAATTACCTGAGTTACACAGTAACTTGGGGAGCTCGAGTTTGAACTCAGATCTGTCTGGCTAATGATTAATGGGGTCCAAATTGGGTATGGAAATGAGTGAAGCGCACAGAGAATCACAAGACCAGAAGTACAAATAACAGAGACTACCGATGAAGTTTATGGGCAGCTCTCATAGATAGAAGGAAATGAAAGGTGCAAGGAGTGGGGGCATGTTTGCATAATGAGGTTTTGGAATTAAGGACTCCAAAACCGTAGCATGATGTGGCCAGGAATACACGTGACTGCGCGGAGTAACATCTAAGAGTCCCTGTCAGTGAGTCAATGGGGTGGGAGTTATGGTCGCCTAGAATGAAGGTCAGTTCTGGAGTGCAAAAACACCGTGCAGAAAAGTTCCCTTCACATGCGGGAGTTTGCCGTGAAGACGAATACTGGCAGGATGTGCCTGCCATGGGAGTCTGAAGATTCTGGAAGCCTTAACAGAAAGGGTTTTTAAAAAGTAAATAGAAGACTAAGAGAGACAAATATCCTATGATCTCACTTGTATGTGGAATTTAAAGAACAAAATGACCAAACTAAACAGAAACATACTCATAGATACAGAGAACAAACTGATGGTTGTTGCCAGGAGGGAGGGAGGTTGGGTGAAAACATTAAGGGATTAAAGAATACAAACTGGTAGTCACAAAATAGTTACGGGGATGGAAAGCACAGCATAGAGAATATGTCAATATTGCAACAACTCTGTATAGTGCAGGTGGGTACTAGAGTAATCGGGGGAATCACTGAACAATTATATAAATGTCTAACCACTATGCTGTACACCTGAAACTAACATAAAATAATACTGACTATAACTGAAAAAATATATAGAAAGAGACATTTAGAAAACAACAAAAAAATGCTAATAATTGGCATATGAGTAATTTGTATGACTGCTAATAATTTCTACAGGAGGAGAAGATAAAAGAACTCATGCTGCTGACTCCATGTTTTCAAAGACCCCCTGTGAAAGAAATTTCAATTTCATTAGGAGAGCTTGGACTAGACAGGATTCGAGCTGGCTTCCTTTCCCAGTCCTAAAACAGATGAAGCAAGGCTGTAGGGGTGATCCAGTTTCCTTAATACCTATCACTCCGTAATTTTGTCACAACTATTGCCCAGTCTTTACGGTACCACCCAATTCTGTTTGTTTCCTTTTTCCATTAACCCCAGAATCCCAGGGCACAAATTAGTACACACTTAGTATGTGAACACAAGTGTAGGCAGCTAAACTCAAAAATGACAATTCAGACTTACGTTCCTTGCGGATGATCAACAATCAGCTAGATGACTGATAAATATTTAAACAGAAAAAAACAGGTAGCACACAACTCAGACACATTTCAACTAATTTCTCCCGATAAACAATATCAAGTATGGAAATGAAGCAGAACCTTTTCCCCTCCATAATATAGAATTGGAGGATGAGATTTACCTTGGACAATTCAGGTGACTCTCTCTTGAGTTCTAGCCTCCTACTTAGGCATATGTTGTAATTCAATAAGCAGTAAATCAAAACTCAGGAGTTCCTGCCTGTCACTCTAGCAGAAAGCAGACAGTCCTAAGTCTCAGCCAAAGGAAACACTCTCATCATTAGTTAGCCCTGTGCTGGAACTCAGAGCACCAAAAAACTGTACCCAGACACACGTACACAAAATGTTTTGTAGTGATGGTTGGCCAAAATTACAGAATGCCAAAAATGATGATTCATCTGACAATCACTTAAAAATGGTTTTCTAGGTAAAGCGACAAAACCATTTATTTGAAGTTTTGATGGTTTGCTCTTATGTATTGGATTGTTGGAAAGTCATGACACAATTTTGTATGGAAAACACAGAAAAAATACGTCACAACTTTTCCGACAACCCAATATTAATTTGTCAAAATTACGCAAGTAAAGAAAACGTCAAGAATTTAGCTAGCATCCAATCATGGCAGTGTTTTCTTTATCTTTTACTATGTTCTTAAAAGGGATTTTGTGATTCATTTTGCTCATTACTGTGTTTCTTTCGTTCATCCATTGAGCTAATATTTATTGAATGGCGTTAAATGCTCAGTCCACTAAATTTTTTTCATAAAAAAATGTCTACGCACCAAATAAAAAAGTAAATCAAAGAGCAATGGTACATAAGTGGCTCCAGTAAAACGCAATTCCAACATCGCTCCACAGATCAGGATATAGACGGTGCTAGGAGGTTTTCTGTATTATTAGGGAAGGAAATGTTCTCTTTACTTTTCTATTCATATAATACAATGAATTTTAAAATGCGAATGAATCACAGGCAAGGAAGATTACATGTGGCCATTCCCCCGTTTTCTTCAAAAAGCAAGATGCATGTATTTGCATGCTGTCATATGTATACATACAGAATGTGATGGGATTTGGCACGGCCACAAATAGGGAGCGTGGGAAGGACACCACAGAAGGACATGCATTGTTCTTATAATGTGAAACTGCCCTGCTTTCAACTTCCCCACCTAGAGCTTCACACAGAATTTACAATGATTCTGCAGGGGCAGAATATTTCAATACAATGACACGTAACTAAATAACTTGGGTAGCAAACCTTATCATTCAGTGAAGCTATATCCCATCCCCGGTGCGATGACGTAAGTTGCCTTTTGGACTGAAAAATGACAAACTAAATGATGCTGTCTGAAAATTTCTCAGTCATCATTTTGAAACTCTTATTTTCCTATCTCCCACGCAAAATTTGGTTCCTATAACATTCACAATTTCTTGTAAGTGGTATCACTTAGTCTAACAGGTTGCAAAGCACAGGGCATTTTTCCACCCATTGTAATATAAGCCCACAGAGTTCCCAAGCAAGTAACTGAACTTCACCAGTGTGTGTGTGTGTGTGTGTGTGTGTGTGTGTGTTCAGGGATAACACCAGGCACCCCGTCTCTCTCAATGTCCAGGAGCTCTGGTGAGCTGGCCAGGCTGAGCGGCAGCAGCGCTTCCTTCCCCAGACACTGACCAAGGATAGAAAGGGAAGAGAAAGACCTGGAGGACATGATAAAATAAGGAAAGTATAGTAAGGCAGACACAAGAACTACAAACAAAGGAAATCTGGACTATTAATAGATAATATCCTGTTTAACCCTTGATGGGTCATAAAATCCAACAGACTTTGAGACAGTCACAAATGGTTTAACACAGATAATAACCATGTAATATAATATAAATCACAATATATAATGTGAAGGAGCCTCATTAGCGGGAATTCAGTGCTTGCTGTTAGCTAAGCAAGGCATAGTTAATAAAGCTTTATTTACATGGCATGTCTTCACTTATTACTATTAAACAAATTTCACACTTAAATCCAAAAAAAAAAGCAGCAGAAATGGTGAATGCCGTCAGAAAGTGGTGGACTTTAGCATGCAGTTCTGGGCGTGTGTGAAAGAGGCACAGAAAAATAGGTTTACACTGATGTTTATTTCCTGAAATAAATAGGAAAAGTGTAGCAGCTCTAGTCTATGCGATGGTCACAGCCAAGGCTGCTTGTCCCATGAAGTCCCGCCTTTCCTATGCCATCATCACTCTTCTCCACGTGGCCCAAGATGACTCAACCATATCCTCTCACACTGGCCAGCAGGGAACCGAAAAAGGGGGAAGGAGGGCATGCAGCCTTCCCTTAAGGGCATGATCTAAAAGCTGTACACCTCACTTATACTCGCATCCAAATAGTCAGAACTTACTCACGGGGCCACACTAGCTCCATGCGAGCCCAGGAAGTCTTTACTATGGGTAAATAAAAATAGGGGGATATGTTAGGACAAGAAAAGGAGCAAAATGAATCTGGAGGGCATTCAGCAGCCTCTAATACAGATGACAATGGAAACTACAAAATTATTTTCATTACCTATTAAATGAAGTTTCATTTAGTGAATTAAGCCAAATTAGATCATCTTTCCTTAAAGGACAAAATATTTAGATGCCAACACACATTAAAGATGTATGAAAAACTAAACATTTTTAAAAATTAATACCAAAATGAATATTTTTCCCATTTTGGCCTCAAACTTTTCTTTAAAGCATAGTATAGAAATAAATAAATATGAACCTATAAGTTTAAATAATATTATTTTTGCCCTGGGGCAAAATACTCTCTTTCTTTGAGTGATACAGTTACAAGAGAGAGATGTTATATATAAAATACAAATTGAAGTATTTCAATAAACTTATTTATCTGAATACGACCTACTTGATTTTTAAAATAATCAGTGGGTCTAAGGTAGCTCTCAGTCCAGAAAAGGTCACAGAAGTTTTTCACAACTTTCTCCAGACATATTTCAAGATATCACCTACATCAGCAGGAAGGAGGTAGTTCACAAAGGTGAGAAAACTGCTCAACCACAATGGACACAAGCTTTTAGGGAACTTGTAAGCCACATTTCTAGACCAGAAAATTTAACATGTACAACTTGCTACAATTCTTTTTAAGTTACAATCTTACTAAACATAAAAAATAATTTAAGTAAAAAATCTTTTTTTTTTTTTTAAATCTTCTATCACCCTACGGAGATACTGTAACTGCTAAGGAGATACTATAATATCCTCTAGTGTAATGATAAAATATTTTAAAATACCATCTTTAAAAAGTCATGAAATACACCTACTTAAGAAAATACTGGTGGGCCGGCCGAGTGGCATGGTGGTTAAGTGCTGGCTTGGGAAGCCAGAGGCCCCAGTTTGGGTCCCACATATGAGGGTCAGTGATACTGCCCTCAAAAAAAAAAAAAAAAAAAATACTGGTTACTTTTCTAACCTGATTTTGTAGTTTATGACAAAATAAACGCTTAAAATAAATGTAATGAATACTGTTTATCTATACAGTTGTTTTCTCACACTGAAGGCACAATATCAGCTCCTACACACAAAACTGTAGCTATCTTTTTGGTATAGAAGCACTCCTTAAAAATCAAAATTTTTTTCTTCTCCACTTCTATTAGAATAAGACCTGATATCAGTAATTCCTAGCCCTGTGTCACTTCACAATTCTCCAAATTATCTTTAGGAAGAACCTAAATTCTACAAAGGAAATCCTCTCAAGTTAATTAGCACTTACTTTAATTTAAACTTTCCTATCACTTAGTCTAGCATGTTGCAAATAAAGTTTTAAAAGATAATTATAATTTTGGAAACATTTGTGCACATTTCTAAATGATTATCCCTCTGAAGGAGGAATTCTTCCTATTGAAAGCCACTACAAGAAGTGCAAATCATTTATTATTGCTGAAAATTTAATTTAATTCAGCCCTAATAACAGTATTTGTTTTAACTTAAAGAGGTATCTCATTTTATATATAATTAGCCAGCATACCTCTATAAAACCAAGAACCCCAACAAACAAGTATATTTGACTTGAATCCATTTTCACTGGAACATTTACTTGGAAATTCTACTGTTGTAGATGTTAAGAAACTAATAATGTAGAGTTATAATCTGTACTTTCTACTCCTCTTCCATAATGCATTGCTGTCGACATCAAAACTTGCAGGGCTGTCTGTGGTAAAAATTACCTTATAAATCCTCAAGAGTCATGATGGGAAAAAGAGTACTAAAAAAGCCATTGAATAGGTGTTCCAAAATTGCCTAATAAGGTTGTCCCTTGTTTATGTGACAGACATTTAAATCCTTGTACTTCATTTCCTAGAGGAAGCAACATTTCCTATCAAAGCCTTTTCCTCTGCATGTAATACTTTCCCAAGTCGGCAATACAAGGATCTGAATGTTTGTCTTCTGTTAGGGGAAGTGCTGGCAACCGTGATGAAGCATCATATAATAACAAGAAAGATCAATCAGATTTTGTTGTGAGAGATAGGAAACAGATGAGAACTACATTTTTTTTCTTTAAAAAAACCCATCTCTGTCTCTAAAATTTTATTTGAAAAAACCTGCAGTCTAACATTAAATTTTAATCTTGAAGTTATAAGAGAGGAAAATATCTGATCATATATTTTTCAGAGACAAAGCCATTTTAAGGTATCAAAGCAAGGTACATACCAGCATGTAATCCAATGCTTATCTTATGAGCCTAAAGTGAAGTCATGTCTACTGCAACTTCAATTAGGGCACAATGAAGAAAAACGAACGAACTTAAAAGTCAAACTCTGTTTTCAAAAGTTGGTCGATTCTTTCAGGTGCTGAGTGCCCACTGTGCATTTGGCACGTGGTCTAGTATAAAGCTAAAAGCAGTGAAGCACTGACTATACAAATCAGCAGCACCTAAACGGCAAAATAAACAGCTAACACATAGAAATACCCAAAATGCAAAACTTCTGTCATTTAAATGTGAAATGCTGTGGTACACTATCCAGAGGAGCTTTCTTTATTGTTATTTTTTCCGATATATACTCATCCCTCCCCCAACATAAACATATCCATGCTCCAATAGTCCAATAGTCAGAGAAGCATAAGAGAAAAAGGAAGTATAAAAAGGAAAACCCCATCCCCAAATTCCCACCCTGCTGAGATACCCCGAACCACAGGACCCAGACACACAATACATTTTCATATACTCCGGATGGTGGTGTGTATGTTCAACTCCTTTAAAAATGTCTTACGTGATATACCCTTGCCCTGCCTATCTAACTGCTACTCAACCCTCGAGTATCAGCTCATGTATTATTTCCACTGGAAGTCTTCCCCTGATCCCCAAGTGGGCTCAGGTGCCCCCTGTGAGTCCAGGGGACCCTGTGTGTCCCTCAACTAGATATAGGACATTCGAAAAACCAAGATAGAACTCTGTGTCTACACTACCAATTACAGTGTTTGACAAAGATGAAAAGCTAAAAAAAAGTCGAGTGCCAGCCCTCAACTGTTCAAAAAATGCTTCAAGAATAAGAACTGCAACTATACCCTGAAAGACAGGTAATGTTAAGTGGGAAAAAGGAGAAATGTTAATAAACATTGACAATACTAATTGGGACAATCTATTTCAGGTAGAGTGGTCAAAGCAGACCCATCGAAGGAGCTCATAAGTACAGTCAGATCGTTTTCCTAAAAACTGTGAAGTGTCCCAGAAAGAACTTTTCTGGAAGGGAAAGCAATTTGAAGAGGCAACAAGGTGGAAAAGACCTTAGCTCAATCCAAGGAATGAAATTAGACAAGTGAGGCTTTAAACGTTAAATGTTATTCAGGAGTATGCAAGAGAGTAGCGTGATAATTTTTTAATTATTTCAAATAAAGGGAACTAAATAAACAAAGCTGTAAGGAGGGAATGCTACAGAATGTGATATTGACTAATGGGTGGAGGCAGAGAACACAGTTCAGAAAAGTAGGGCAAAACTAGTAAGTCAGTCAAAGCAGTTTTGGGTAAATACAACTGGAAATAAGGAACCATTAAGAATGTTATAAAAATAATCTGACAAGCTATAATTATTAAGGATGGCAATTCTTTCAAAGGGTACAAAGTAATGCCTGAATGCTATTCACCTGTTTCATGAAAAGAGATATGTATCAAAGACCCTGTATATAATATATTCATAATATTATGGCCCTTAACTTAAAAAGTTACCACCAAGAAGGCCGGCCGAGTGCTGCATTGGTTAAGTGCTGGCTTGGGACACCAGCAGCCTGGGTTCAGATCCCACATATGAGGGCCAGTGACACTGCCATCTACAGCTAAGATGGTGAACAACAGCTCCACCTGGAGCTGGGCTGCACGAGCCCCGGCGACGGTGTAGGCTGCAGCCCCTGCTGCAGTGGGCTGCCATAGGCTACAGTGAGTGGCCTGCAGCCAGCGTGAGCAGCTGGCAGCCGGAGTGAGCTGCCAAGAGCTGCCGTGAGCTGCCACCCAGAGGGCGGTGACCGATCTGCCTCACCCAAGAAGAGCAACAATGATGATACCAACATGGGCCAGTGAAGCGATGTCCTCCACAACTAGACTGAAGAACAAAAGGACAGCAACTTCTCTGTTCTCCTTCTCTGGTTCCCCAACGCTGTTCCCCTCCCTGAATTCCCCAATTAAAAAAAAAAAGTTACCACCAAGGGACTACTCAATAGCACCTCTATTATAGGAATTTTGAAATTTTACTTTAATTGGCATTAAGAAGAAATATTACGTGTACGCATCAGGTTCCAATTTCATGCTTCTCGGTAAAACTTAAATATGCTAACTTTAAGCAGTAAAGTACAACAAATAATTCACTATTTGGGTAGGGATTTCCCTTGTAATTGTGATGTTTGTACACTATGTCGTTCTATGCTAAGACACATTCTAGACAATGGTTCTAATTACGGATCAACAGGCAGAAGAATGGTGTGTGTGCCTGCAAAGGCCCTTTTCATCCTTTCTAAAATGTCACATGAAAATAATCATCAACTGATTAAAAGAAATATCATACAAGGTTAACAAGCCCAATTTAGATTTCTCTGGACTAAAAATTATTAAATTTTCCCTTCCATCCCAAAAAAACAAAACTGAACAAGGGAAAAACCAACAACAGCCCCTATCCATACAGATGTTTAACCATGCCTGCCAAGCTTCATGATGCTCCTTAGGTAGCATGTATCTTGAGATCAGTGTATATTCATCCCTCTTCTTTTACTACATAGTTAGTCAATAGTACCTACTATGTGTAGGAACTGGAGTAGGCACTAGGGAGAGAGTGGTGAAGAAAAGAAAGACTTTTATATACATTATGACAGGTTCTAGAAAAGGAGAATGGAGTACCATGAGAGAAAATCATGTGCAGAATAATTTAGAGTCATCAGTCAAGGAAGGCCTCTCTAAGGACCTGACATTTAAGTTATGATCTGAAGGATGAGCAAGAGTTAGGTAGTCAAAAATGTTTTCAGGCAGGTGAAGCCGTGGCTATGTGGGGGCCCTGAAAGCCTGAAAAATGGAAAAAATGTTAAGTGGCTGGAGCAAAAAGAGCTGAGGGAAACTGGTTTGAGATGGGGCTAGACAGGCAGATAATGGAGAAGTATAATGATAAACCATTCATATGAATAGTGCTTTTTGTCATGTTTTTCTCAAGGTTATTGCCATCATACTTTCCATTCATTTCAACCATATGGTCTTATATAACGAGAATAGATTTTTGAGGTCAGCAAATAAAAACTGCAACTCATTTGGCAGGCTGGTTCCAAAGAGCATGCCAGGGTCTTCCTTCAAGCCGAACAGTAAAAGCAGACCAAGTACCTTTCTCGGGGACAAATGGGCTTATTGATTCTCATGACTAGTGAAAGCTAAAGACAAAATTAAAGACTTCAATGTAAGATAAAAGTGAATGGTTTTTACTCTTTTTACAACTCAATTTGGTCTACAGACGCTTGGTAGGATATTCTCTTTCTGCCTGTAATCAGTTTCATTTTCTGAGTAAGAAATGGTGTTAAGATTTGTTTTCAGTATCCAGAGGTATTGTAAGTATAAATGTGTGAGTTTAATTCTGATTTGAAAAGAAGTTAAGACTTGGATTCCTAGACATTTTCGTTAGAACTCAAATAATTTTATTCATGGAAATTTCAAAAATCTAATGTTTCTTTTTTAAACCTACTGACATCAATAATGAATTAATTAGAGACAAGGCCTTTTTAAAAATCTTGAAGGAGTATAAGTTTTAAAATGAAAACTCTAAGCTTTAGATAAGTTTCCTCTGAAACAGTTAAACAATCACTTAAAAACAAGTAACCCGAAGAATTTAGAAATTCATACTTAAGTAAAATCTTTAATTTTTTTTTTAAAAAACAACAACTCTGAAAGTTACTATTTTTCTAGATCTTAAAATTGCCAGGTCCAAAATAAACTGGCCTTCTCAAATTATCCACTAAATAGCCTTTCTGTTTTGCTGCTAAATTTTTTTCTTACTGCAAAAGAGATTTTTAAATCTACATCCTTAAAAATTTTTATCAAAATGTCCCCACTGTACATTAAAAGGAGCTCAAGGATTTGAAAACATAACATTTAAGGACTGCATTAAATTCTGATAATATAGTAACATATTACACAGGGATAATATAGTAACACATTACACAGGGAAATACATTACACAGGGAAGCCTAATAAGAATGTCAGGGGCCGGCCAAGTGGCGTATTGGAAGAGCTGCCTTGGGACGCCAGCGGCCCTGGTTCGGATCCCACATATGAGGGCCAGTGACACTGCCCTCTAAAAAAGAATGTCGGGACTCTGCACTTCTTTTACTGTATTGACATCATTTGGAGACACAGTTCTTAAAACTTCATAACTCAACAGTACAGCAGACTTCCTAATGGTAAATTTCTAGGGCTTTTACTCAGAATCCAAGAAACTATTTCTTACATAGTTGTACACAATTGCTATTGGTCCAATAAAACAATGCTAAGTGCTACTTAAACCGACAAAAGGGCTGAAGGAAACACAAACGTATCTCTAGCCATTGAAGAGAAACCACAAGACTAATATAACTAAATGGAGGAGAGATGGAGCTACATAATATTGTTACCAAGTTGTATTTGAAACAAATTTTAGCACAAAATTCACTATGTAAGTTGATTACAAACCCAAAATCAAAATGAAACAAAATCAGACTCCTTAATGTTAAAAAACAAAACAAACAAAACACATAACGTGTGTAGGCCTTTTTCAAAATTCTAATGTTAGCTGCTGAGTTTATACCAGTAAAAGAAAGCTGCCTTCAATTTTAACTTTACTCCTACCATATCACAAGACTCTATATTCCTCAGAAATGCTGTAATCTTGAGGGGAAAAAAAAGTCATCTATTGGACCTTTCACTGGAAGCTTTTCTTAGTCACCAATTAAACTATGAATGCATTCTGTCCCCTGAGCTGATGAGTTGTATAAACTATGGAATATTTTGCAACTAAGGGACAGTCTGCCTTTGGCATATCATTTGTTAACCTCCATGAACTATCAGTACCAGACATTTTTCAAGGCTCTTTATTTTTATTTTAACGGTGAGAAGCAAATGTTTTTCTAAGATCTTTATATTATTTGCACAAATGGAAAGAAATATATAATTCTACAAAGAATAACCTGAGAAGGCTTCATATATGAATTTATTTTCCTAAACCATGAGTAGCCTTAACTACTAGCTTCAATCTGGAAACAATAACTTTGGAGTCATATTTCACAAAAATTCTTTGTGAAAACTAAAGAACTGAATTTTGAATTATTTAACAACTACTATCTCACAGTGAAGAAAATCTCCAATAGAGCTGTGGAAAATTAAAAACAATGACCACAAAGAAAAATGGACATGAGCTTACTAAAAGAAGAGAAAAGATACAAAAGAAATTTTTCAAGTGTTTAAAATAAATCAACTGGATTCCCACTAAAAATTTAAAATGGCATTATTTAAAATTAATTAGAAAACTAGTTTTCCTCTAAGGCACACTGGGGCACAGAAAATTTTTTACACTCTTAAAAATATAACCTACTAGTTCCAGATGAACTTTCAAACATATGTGGCAGATTGTTGACATATTAAAATACTTGGTGTACATTCTGCTTCTGTCCAAGCTTCAATGATCTGCACTGAATTGGAAACTTCCTAAAATAACATCTAATTAAAATACTTCACAGTAGTTTGAAATTGTAATAGAGCAAATAAAGTCCTTTGCTCACCTTGTTTACTTGCCCAATCTGCCTCTCTCTTAAATGTCAAGGACTGAAAATGCTAATAGAATTCTAATTATTTTAATCTCACATAAATGGCAGTTTACAGTAAACGCATGCAAAGAAGAATTGAACTTGCTGCTGGAATGGTGCCACACATACAGCAGAGAAAGTAAATAAAGAGCTGTTACATAATGGAAAGTTATCAGGGACCTAAGACATCTATGCTGATCTTTAAATGTAATGGTTACCTTGGGTGACGCAAGGCAAACACTGTTTGCCTTTTGCATGTCATCCCTAAAGCTTAACTTCCAACCCTTAAAGTCTTATCAAAGATATAGGAGGACCAGCATGTTGCACAACTCCCTAGAGTGCCATTTCTCTTAGGAAACAGCAAATGGGTCAGGACAGATGTGCCGAGCCACCTTCTCCTTGTTAATGGTTTCTGAAATCTGGAGACCCATTCAGTCAAGTCCAGGAGCCCATTCTTCTTTTTCTAGGCTACCAATGACTTCCTCTTCCCTAATCAAAACAATCTATTGTGCTTATCTGTGTCTAAAACCACCTTCCAAGAAATAAAATGTGAACGTGGGAGTGTCCCCAAACTTGCCATATTAAATAAAACTAAATTTTATTCTGTAATAAGAACTATTAAGATAAAAACAACCGAAGAAGTTCCCAGATTAGTTGGTACAAATACCATTTACACAACCAGAGGCAACGTGAAACAAAAAGGAATATATGTCTCAAGGATCAGGTTTTGACCTCCAGGATTATAGGAAGAGAAAAACTACTCGGCAAATATTTTAGGGCAAGTTTTAGGTCTAAAATATAGCCTGGGAAAAAACATGGATCACAGCCAATCAAAATGGTACAGTTGAGATTACTGACATCCCACACCAGTTAACTTACAAAAACACAAAAAACCACCCCCACCTCGGTATAGTGAGTCAAAACAAACTGCTGACAAATCCTTACAGCTATGTGAGGGGGCGCAACAATAATATACAGAGAGAACACACAGGCCTCTGTTTTCCTTTAAAGTCTGTTTCTAAGTCTGCATGGTTGATACAAGAGAACAGAAATGCCTTTCTTTAAAAGCCCTGTCTACATATTCAGAATGTCTGATGTCCCTTAGAGCTGGTATGCGCCTGCCAAAAAAAAAAAAAAAAAAAAAAAAAAGCAGCATATATGGCAAGAATACCAGATCCAACGGTACAACTTTCTTTGAAGAAACAAGAGATGGCAGTTGAGTAAATACATAAATACAAAAAACACCTTAGCTAAAATCTGAAAACTAATTTGCAAGTTTGAAAATCCTTATCTCTATCTGGGAACCTTCACCAATAAGAACACAAGAGGATTACAATACTAAGCCATTTTTTATTTGTGCCCATGTATTTATGCACTCCCTGAAGAGTCGCAAATGCTGTAGCGACCATCTGCTGCACAGCAAGCTATAAAGAGGACGAAGCACTTCTGTCAGTGGTATTTGCCAAATGAAACTGCACTATTCATGTCGAAAGCATACAGTTTTGGAGGATTCCCCAGTTGCTGAAAAGTCCTGTGTATTCAGTCATCAGTACATCATAGCACAGAAACAAAAACAGTCTTTGAAGAAATGTTAAAATAAGAATAAGAGGAAGTGAGAACACTGGTTAAGAGCTCAGAAAGAGAACTAAGTCAGTAGGAAAGCCGAGAAATATGGCCGCGTGTAGTTTATAGGGACAGCCAGAATTGGTGACGCTCTACGCTTTTCAGGGGGTTATTTTATAGATGCTGAGGGTAACTGCAAGGACATTCCACTAAAGAAGTGCTTCCAAACCATAGTAACTTCACCAGCTTTATCCAAAAATGTCACCACAGTAAGGACATTTTATATACATGCAAAATTAAGAACTGCTTTCAAATACAGTTACTCTATAATAAAGAACAATGGTATTACTCCGCTTATGGACATTCTTTTTCTCCTAAACTCAATGGCACTCATTGCCAAATCTGAAGAAGTTGAGATTCAGAGTTCATCTACGAATTCTAAAGGGTGGTCTCTTTGGACACCACCAGGCACTTTCCAACATTACACTTTCACTTTTTCCTGTTTCCAGGCCCCAGGATACCACAATCAAGGAATAAGTCGGGATTTTCAAATAATGCTACACCAATTGTAGAGAAATAATTGTGTATTTTTATGAGTGTGTGCCAACTATGGGACACCGTTCTGATACTGCAGGGGATGCACAGGAGAAAAAGTAATTGTTGCCTTTAAAGAACTTATAATAAGACATTTAAAATGATCTATCTTACCACCATTTTTTTAAAAATAGCAATATTTGACAGTATATAATTAAGTGCCACATGAAACACCTTGATAAATGCTATCTATGGTCAGAGGGGAAAAAAGCTGTTTTGGATAGAGTGATCAGGAAATGCTGAAAGAGAGGGGGATGGGGGCAGAGTAGGAGCTTTAGCTCAGTGAGGTTCTGCATAAACAAAGGGGGCACAGGAAGATGAAGGGAAAATGGCAGCCAACGGGCTAGCACACAAAGGTAAATTCTAAGGACAGCGATTAGGCCAATCTGAAAGAATGTAAGAAGAGGATATCAATCCTCTTTTTCCAACAACATTCCTCCAAAGTCCTTACAGAAACTTATCTTTCTTGGGGATCCTTTGAAATAACTTACAACTCAGAATGGATCCCCACAATGGTGATAAAGGAAGCTTGGAAAACTGAATAGAGTTTGGGACAGATCCAGGATTCTAATCCCATATGTGCCATCTCAATAATCCCTGATAACTGTATCTATAAAAACTGATTTGGCCTGGGGATTCTAAGAGCAGGGAGGTCATCAGAAATACCTAGGGCACTTTTAAAAATGTGGATACTCAGATCCCAACTGGGAAAGACACAGAGGTATTACAGGATGTCAGGGATCTGCACTGATCATTCCAGAGGATTAGAATGTGTCAGCTGTGCACGGACTCTGTAGGGAAGCCACTAGACTACACGACTGCCAAAGATGTTAGTGACCTAGCTTGTGTTAAAAACAAAACAAAATAAACTACAAAACGGTTTAAATCTATTGCATTTTAAAATATCATCTGTATCAGCATGTTGCCGTAAGATAGGAAATGGGAGTCCAACAGGGCTTTGGTTCTCAATCACTGATTACCTGCCATTAACATTTTATTGCCCTTAGAATATCACAATGGTCAGTAATTCATAAAATATTAGTGTTAGAAATAAAGGAGAAAAGAAAACCGAGACCAAGAAAATGTCTTTATATAAATCCCAACTTTTATAAATAACTTGATAAATCCCAAGTTTCTAAGTCTGCTGTACAAGACTGAATCAACAGTGCAGCGGTCGGGAAGCCTTTTCAATAAAGGCCCAGATAATAAATATTTTTAGTTTTGTGAACCATATAGTCTCATAGCAACTGCTCACTTCTGTCACTGTAGTCAGAATGTAGATGTCGTGCCACTGAAATTTTATTTACAGAAAAAAGTGCAGACTGGGTCTGGCCAATAGGAGGTAGTCTACCAAATAAAGTGGAAAAGAATTATTGTGACGAATTAGCAACTTCAAGACTTTGGCTGCTTCATAAAAACATAATTTTTATATACCCAACTATGAGGAAAACAAACTAAAATCAAAATTATACAGGAAAAAACACTCACAAAAAAATTGGTAAGGAGAATTTGCTATTTCTTAGGACTTGAATCTATGCAAACCTACTTTAATCAGACAAAAGAGACCTGGCTGACCAAAATAGAGATCTTTGGTCAAATTTAAAACACATGCTGGGCTGGCTGAGTGGCGTGTTGGTTAAGAGTTGGCTTGGGACGCCAGCTCTGAGCACCAGGGCCCAGCTCAGATCCCACATGAGGGCCAGTGATGCTGCGCCCTCTACAGCTAAGATGGTGAACAACAGCTCCAACTGGAGCTGGGCTCTCGTAAGTCGCTGGCTATGGCACAGGCTGCAGCCCTTGTGGCAGTGGACTGCTGTAAGCTACCATGAGTGGCCAGCAGCCAGCGTAAGCAGCCGGCAGCCGGCATGAGCTGCCAAGAGCTGCCGTGAGCGGTCATCCAGTGGCCAGCGACCGATCTGCCTCATCCGGGAAAAGCGTAATGACAATACCAACGTGAGCCAGTAAACGATGTCCTCCACAACTAGACTGAAGAACAAAAGGACAGCAACTTGTCTGTTCACCTTCCCCGATTCCCCAACACTGTTCCCCTCCCCCAAGTCCCCAATAAAATCTTAAAAAAAACAAAAACAAAAAAAAAACCACACATGTTGTTACAATCACAGGAAATCAATATACCCCATAAAAAACTTTTAAAACAAAAATTGAAGTGTTTGCAGCATCTGCAAAATAAGCGAACGTTTTATTTTCACTAATACAGTTTAGAAAAAAACATATTTATGTAATCTTTCCTATTCCCTTAAAGAAAAAACAACTTTGTTTATCTAGGGAAATTAAATGCTTAAAAAAATCACAGGCAACATTTCAAACACACAGACACACAGACACTCACACACAGACAAACACATACAAAAGGCATGCTTGAGAAATGAAGCTTTAAATAAATAATCCTGAATTTAATGAATATAAGCAATCTTGTTTTAAAAAAAGTTGTATCTACTGACCATTTGACATACAATATTAATACTGGTTTAATGAAGATGAGAAAACACCTCATTTTCACAAGTATAAAGAGTACCAATTGTTCAAATGAGTCCGCCTGAAACAAAGCTGAAAAAGGGTTTACAATGCTGATATCCTTTAGATGCCAACAGCTGCAGCTCACACATGCCAACTGGTAATGAGATGTCATTTAGAAATGTACCACACGTGAATATATACAACTCTTGTCGAGTGCTGTAACCTCCACTCCATTTAGCTTCTCTAGATAGAAAACGGGGTTGGAATATCTACCTCTCATCTGAGGTATAGACACTGATAACAAAGACAATGGTATAATTCTTATAAAACATAATTTAATCTTCCTTACCTACTCGTTATTTGCTTTCAATTATTTGGTTCTAAACATAAGCTTACAGTATTCAAAGTTTTAAAGAGAATGAGGTAATACTCAGGGAAATAAACCAAACAATTTGTTTTTCTCTTTTAAAGGATAATGACTTTGAGATGAAACTGTCTTACCATATTTGTTCTTTCTTTTACTTATTATTGTTTTTTCCTAGAAAGGCAACAAGAACAGAGAAAAACATACATGAAAAAGTTTTCACTATTGTTCTGGATGTCACATTGCTTTCAAGCCTAAGAAGACCTATGAGAAATGAGCTGGAATGGGCAAGTCGAGTGGAAAGGTTCCAGGACAGTCTTTTGATCACTGACAGAAAGAGGACAGACCAGTGTAGGTGGTCTTTCCTCAAGGCTTGTAGCCTTAAAACATAGGGAGCTCCAGCAGGAATTCTACAACCATGAGGTGACTAGAATAAGGGCAAACCCAAATACGATGCAAGATTACAAAGCCAGAAAGAGTGTGGGTGTCTGACATCATGTTGAAAGACACATATCCCTATAGATGTAAACTACTGTGGGTATTGTTCCTTTTAGCCAAACACACTCCTAATTGATGCTATGGCCCAGGTGGCAAATTTAGCCTACCATGTTTTTATAAATAAAATTTTATTAAAACACAGCCTTCCAATTCATTCACATATGGTCTATGTCTGCTTTCCTATTATAAATGCAAAGCTGAGTAATTGCCAGAGACCATTTGACAGTCTAATATATTCACTCTCTAGCTCTGTACAGTTAGCTGGCCCTGCTTTAACCCAATGAATTGTTTCTCATTTTGAGAAACAATTATTTACTCTTGTTTAAACTAAAATCCTTGAATTGATTCTCTAAAATCTTAATTTGAAATCATCCTTGTAATACTTTTTATCTTAGTATTAGAAACACAAAGTGAATGTGAACTGTACCATTCTTCATTCCACCAACACCGAAAATACCTCCCACTTCCTTTTCTTATTTGCAATACAGAAAACTCTGTAAACAGATTTGATGATATAAGTCATAATTTACTATTTTAAACTTCCAAAGTTTATCACATAATAAAAGAACAAAACAGGAATTCTTAATCAAGGATAACAGGGCTAATATTATAACTTTTAATTAAATATGCATAGTTACAGTAGTAATAATTTCTAAAGAGAGATGGCATTTTATACATTAAAATCAGGAAAAATGTTTGTTACATTATAACAAGGTAGTTATAAATTCTCTTATGTCAATGCATAGGAAAATTTTATTATTGATGAAAGTTAAATTCGCCATGCTTTTCAATATATGCTTAAAAATAATCAATAAATTAATTCACCATGCTTTTTATTATAAACCTGAAAACGAAACTACAAACATATTTGAGCTACAGGTCATTCAAAAAAATAATTTTAAGCAATTCTGTTCTGCATTATCTACCAAATAAAGTTTTCATGTTTTCATAAACATACTCTGGTGAATTTCAATTTTCTTCTCCTCCTTAGTATAAATTTTACACAGCCTTATTTGTCACTGTTAGAGGTAGAATTGTGCCCGCTAAAAAGATATGTTGAAATTCTAATCTCAACCCTACCTGTGAATGTGACCTTATTTAGAAATAGGGTCTCCGTAGATATAATAAAGATAGGGTCATTAGGCTAGGCCCTGATCCAATAGGACTGGTGTTCTTCTTATAAGAAGAGAGGAATTTTTGACACACCCACACAGTGAACACCAGCCGAAGACAGAGACTGAAGTTATGCTGCCACAAGCCTAGGAATGGGCTACCAGCAGGCTTGGAAGCATCCTGCCCTAGAGGGTTTGGAGGGAGCAGAGCCCTGCTGACACCTCGATTTCAGACTTGTAGAATGCAGAGCTGTGAGAATCAGCTTACTGTAGTTTAAGCCACTCAGGTTGTGGTGCTTTACTACAGCTGACCTAGGAAACTAATAACCCAGTCACGATCTGTGATTACATGATCACATGATCAGATGTTCACAGTAACCCAGTTTAATAATAAATCTAAATTATTTTTCGGTTTCATCTGTTCCTCAATGGTTCACCCAAACAAGACAGGCAACCTCAATCCCTCTTTATCATTTGAATCTATAAGTGGGAATCTTTTGTAATGACCTCCTACCTGTTTCCTGCAAACTCTATGTATACAAATGCAAACTCAAACAAGAACTCATGTTCTAACAATGAGTTTAAAGAGACCAACAATTAATATTAAAAATGGCCTTAGAAAACAGTATTTCTGAAGCACATTATTTCAAACCAGACACGAATACATTTTTATGACCTACCCAATTAGTGCAGGATGCTAATCTGTTTGGATTCCTGGAAGCTCCACTTTGTTAAACGACTAAAAAGAAAAAGATGCTTGCTTCTAGGGCTAGATTTCCAAGCATTCCGCAGGCTATAGGATTATCACTGCAGCCTGTCTGTTTTATAAACAGACTTTAATTTGGTTTTGTAAAAAACTGCCAGAGGAGCTTTCTTTAACTAAATAACAAATCTTCCACTTGAAAGACATCATTCATCAAACTTCTTTGTGGGAGTATTGTTATTATGAAACTAAAAACAGGCATTCTTTCTTAAGTGCTTCTGGATTTTAATTATCAAATTTGAATGTCACCAGATATTTACTGAAAGGAAAACATCAATTTTAATAAGCTGCCTTAAGACTGAAAACATAAAAAGTATTCAACCATAACGCCAAGTTCACTTGAGTCTTATGAGTTGGCTTACTGTCTTAAAATAAAATGCTTATCACTCTCAGGAATTTATAAACATTTGATAAACTGTAAACTGTAAGGAAAAAATAGGCCAATTTTAAAATCAAATCAAATATCACATGTTTATAATATATGATTTGACTTGGAAGGAAATTAAATAAATTGCAATAAAACTTTTAATAGCTAATAAACCAAGAGTTAGAGGCCAAACCAGTACTAAGACAGGGCTAAAAAAAATGTTAAGCAAAATAAACAGCAAATAGATTAAATGTAAATATTTTATTTTTAAAAAGTGGGTTTCATTTTAAGTTATATCTGAATAATTTGTATCCTTTTGTATTTTGAAAATATGCCCCAAAAGGAGCTAGAGAAAACCCCACTCACTTTTCACTTGCATGAAAATCAACAAGAAAATCATTTTGTATCTGATTAGCAAAGTAGCGTGGACGGAGTTAGCCATAAAGTCCTTAACAGTCAAAGATTCTGCAAGTTCTCACCTGCCCACTCTAACAGACTCTCTTTGTTTAACTTGAAAACATTTGTCTAAATAACTTTCTTGTGGCCTACTTTCATAGTGTTAAAGAGCTAGGCCTCTTCATTTCCAAATTTTTAAAAAGTACATTCACATCTCCCAGATGCTTGAAATGTGAATGAAAGCATTCTTATCAAGGCTTAATCAACTTTTTATTCATTTATGATGAGTCAATTTCAGTAAGATGTTCAAGTTTTCTAAAGAAAATTCCATTTCCTACAAGGCAGACATACTTCTACTTAAAAGGAATAACTACTATTTCTCCTCTGAATCCAAATTATATATCATTTTAAAATAGCAAAAATTAATATTTTCATTCCTTTAGTGTTCCATTGAAAAGGAAAATATAACCAGAATTGTACACAAACATAGAAAATCATTAAACAGCAACTGTACATGTTTATATTAAAATATTTAGGTTCAAAAAAGATCAGTAGCTTATTTTGATTTGTTTAGAAATCATATTTTTCTACTTGCAACTTTTCCCTTGTCCTCATGAAATGCAAAAGAACTGCAATTTTCACCGTATGTAAATAAAAAAAAGAAATAGACTAGGTTAATTTTTTAAATGTAAAACTATTCTTAAAATGAATATAAACCATTCTCTCTCATGCATCATTAAATAATAGCTATTTCATAGAATAAATGGAATTCATTCAGTAGTGCAAATTATTTATAAAAGACGTAACCCTAAGATTAATTATCCTGCAAATGATTATTGTAACAAAAACAATATTTCTACTATATACTACTGAATTTGAAAAATTATTTAGTAGCCTAATGTATCAACAGCAGCATTAGTCTGAAAAAAACTACATCTTCTCTCCATGATGTTGAAATATCTGAGCCAAAAAATATTGTGAATATCGAGAAAATAATTTTAAGGCTGAAAAAACATAGATCGGAGTCAGGAAACCAACCAAGGCTACAGGGAACACTTGGAGCAGAAATGGGATCAGACCCTGAGATTCCTGCCTTCAGTTCAGCAGCACTCTTTCCTCATTTCCTTCTCACAGTACACAGAGCTACCTATCAGAAAAAGTGGAATTAAGTGACATTATAAACAAGGCCATTAACCTGTGAGGTCCAGTAACAATTAAAACTATTACATGAAGTCCAAATTGTGCAAACAGGCGAACCTCTTTATGTGGCTAAACTGAAAACCCATGAGGGATTTCAAAACTACTTCAATGACCATGTAATCAACATGGTTTAAATTATACAAATTTAAACACTGACATTAATGCAGCATTATTCTTTGGCTAAAGTAATGCTTATCATACAGTGTATGAAGAAAGAAAGTGGGTTTGTCTGCAGCTTTGTGTTTTGTTGTTGCTTTTATTGTTCTTGTTGTAGCGAATGTTTCCAATTCACCTTTTAACTTAACCATATATCTTTAATATGTCAGTTCCAAAATGTTCTTGGTACACAATCTCATGAATTACAGCACAGATATAAACAGCAGGCATAGTGATGTGTAGTTCTTTAAGAGGGAAAGGCACTTCATTAATGTAACAGATTATATACATTTTTCTTTTTTCAGCCAAATGGTCAATGGAGAAAAAGATTTTTTCCTGAAAGATTTTAAATAAAAGCTAGCATCTCCTAGAACTAATTTTTTGATGCCAAAATACTTCTTTTATCATCTTAGTTGGAGTGAATGTTATTATACAAGCTATGCAAACTATGATTTGTTTTCTACAACACATGTGCATAAGAAATGGGCCAGGTCTTTGAAATGACATTAATAATAACATTTATCTATTACTCTCTGGCACGAATATTTTAGAAGCCTTCATTTTCTTCACAGCTAGGTTAGCAAACGCGGAACTATTTTCCACTTCAGATGACTTTTGGTTTTGTTTCAGTGGTTGTAAAACAGAGTGTGGGAGGAAAAAGAATGGGTTGTAGCACCCTGGTCCACTGAAGCGGTTCTAAAATATGGAAAATGTGACTACATTAGGCCATCTTCTCAGTGTGTTCTTAAAAATCACTGTCCAACACCAGGCTTTGCCGATCTGGTGATTAATACATAACATTTTATATGAAGGAGTAAATGTTACTATTAAAATTGTTAATGGATGAAACTGTCAGTCAAACCATTGAAAGCAAGGCAGCTCCATCAGTGTTAATATTTGTAAGCTATAACTACCTTCCTGCACGCCCACTTTGCTTTTGCCACTGAAACTTTAAGCAACATGATAGAAAGTTTCTCCTCTGTGTGCCTGAAACTACTATAAATTCTACCTTCTCTACAAGATTCCCAACCCCCACTCCGCACATATGCACAAAAACTATGTGTGTGCCAAAAATCACTAAATTACTCTTCCCAGAAATACCACCACAGAATGGCTTAGACACACAGCTGGAGAAGCACCAACTCGGTGTGAGGTTCAATTGTTTGTAAGGGGGAAAAAAAGCAAAAATTTAAAAAATTAAAAAATAAAATAGGGAAAAGTGATACTAGAGGACGAAGAGGTTTACTGTAAAAGTCAAGCATGGCATGCAACCAGCCTCTACCAGAAATTATTCCACCCATTCTCAAAGTAAGAGGCTAGCTAGCACCACGTGCCCTTCTGATCTATTTCAGTAGTAAATAAATTCATCTAACTTAATTTTTACCTCTCGCCTTTTACACAAGAAATACACTGTGTACCATTTGCTATATTTATATTTCTATTTGTTTTCATATCTATCACATTTATGTGAAATTGTTTTAAAAAGTCAGGCTACTTATATGTTAGCAATCAATTAAAACACAGCTAGTACAAAACTGATACCTAAATTTTTCCCATTTGCCCTTATGTGTAAAACAAATTCACAAAGAAGTTTATTTTTGATACACCAGAAGCTCTAAAATAAACATTTTGATTCAAGTACTCATCCAGCACAATTTTCTTCAAAAAAGCACCAACTTATTAGAGGCATTACAGGTTTAGTCAATTAGCTCCAAATTACTATTTTTACTATTACTGGCCTTCATTTTTAGCTTAAGACTAATGTCTTTAGTGACATTATTTGCAGAATAAAAAAAGATTGTTTAGAGAATTTATAATATTTCCAATATTTAGTTTGTCTTTCATGTTAAATAAGAGTCATTCTACTAAACAGAATGCGGCCTAACAACCTTAGAACGAGAACATTCTAAGAAGTTTCTTTTATAGTTTATAGAACAAAATGCCCACGAGCTCCATGTACAATGGCACACCTTAGCTTCAGTGTGCATTTGGAATCTTAAGGGAAGCTGGAAGTGAATGTGTAAACATATATTACTACCTAAAGAAACATAAACCAAAAATCGACGTCCTTGTTACAGTGTACCAAGAATGGTACATTTGGATTGTGATTAGATATTTATCAAATGCAAATTTTGCATAAACACAGCTGTCCACAGAACACTATCAGAAAATGGGACATGGATGACAGTAAAATCCAATTAGGAATATGCTACACCAGCATAGAAACTAATAAATTTTGTCTTAAGGCTGAATTTAGGGGCGTGACAACATTTACTTGGACACTTAAAACACAGAATTTAGAGTTGCCTCAGTGTGATCAGTCGGTATCACGAAATCTTATCATCATCTGTGGAAATCTACACACAACCAAAAGGTACAGAGACTCCCCCATGATATGCTCCCACATAAAAACCCAAAATATCAAAATTTACAAATGAAATGGTTGTTATAAGACAGCCAATGAAATACAAAATGTGTGAAGTTACCAAAAAAGATGTAAAAGTGGGACACAAGTTTACCACATCATATATTACTACATCTAATTAAAATGCTCTATCAATTCCAATTCTTAGACCTCAAAGTTACACGCCTTCTCACTGCCCTGATACCCTAAAGAGTCAAGGGTCATGGGTTACACTTTGCTGGATTAGGAAGAATTTCAGGGCTACTAAGCCTGAGTAAGAACTGTAAAGGTATTTCAAAAACACCTTAGTTTTATTAGATCGATGGAAGAACTACAAATTGAAAATATGGTTTTAAACATAAACATCTTACTTCCCATAACCCTGGCCATTCTTTTAAAGTCTATAAGAAGAAACAATCACTATATGTTTCCACCTTACTTCTGGTTCCTTGGAGCAATCCCCCCTTAGTAGTTCTTGGAGAGTCTTAGAGCTTTAAAGCTAAAAGGCAATTGGAAGATTCGCCACCTACAAGATGTGTAAACTGTGGTCCAAGAATATTAAGTAATGAGCCGACAGTTACATAAGTGGTTAGATTCCTATGATTATGTTAGGGTTCCTCACTAATTTAGAGAGCAAATTATAAATAAGTAAACATTTATGCCATTTTACATTTGGCAGAGGGTTTTTCTATGTTTGAATTTGATGGTTTTACTTACTGTTGGTTATCTGGCTGGTATTTACAACTTCAGAATCTACATACTAGTTAACTGAATTTTCTCTTATACAATCCTATGTTTCATTAGGCTAGTTTTCCCCAATCTGAAAGAAATATTAGAGGTTTCTTAGAGGTTTTTCTATATGAAAGGAAACTAAAATCCAGAGAGGTTCAATGTCTTAAACTGAAATTCAACTTAACTGTGTTAAGATATATATTTAAATTAATACTGTATTTGTTTTTCAGTTTCGAAATCTAAATAAGCTATCACTATCAGTGAATATTCTAGATATATTTAAAATATCTCAGAAATGACAAACTCTAGTATTTTCTTTAGTGGGTTTAAGATAGACCATACAATTTAACACTGAAATAACCAAACAACAAACTTTAATGAGAATTCTCTAAGTCAAGATTTCTGGCTATAAAATAAGGAGTCAGTTGACGTCACTTCAGTCTTTGCCACCCAGTCTAGTTTCTTACTTAATAAAGTATGGGAATCGAAGCTTGATCTCCCACCCACATGTATCATACCCACACATTCAACCAAGACTGTGTCTTAAAGACACTCTCTCCAATATCAAATGCTCACGGATGGATACAGAGTAACAGGAACTCTCAATCATTGAAGGTGGGAATGCAAAACAGTACAGCCTCTTGGAAAGACAGTTTGGTGGTTTCTTACAAAGCTAAACATAGGCTTACCATGAGATCACACAATCATGCTCCTACGTATTTACTCCAAGCTAAAAGTTTATGCCCACACAAAAACTTGCATGTGAATATTTATAGAAGCTTTATCAATAATTGCCAAAAACTGGAAGCAACCACGCTGTCCGTTAATAGGTGAAAGGATAAAGAAACTGTGGCACACCCATGTAATTAAGTATTATTCAGTGATAAAAACAAATGAGCCATCAAGCTATTAAAAGACATGGGAGAACCTTAAATGCATATTGTTAAGTGAAGGAAGCCAGTCTGAAAATGTTACACACTGTATGGCTTCAACTACAACTTTCTGATAAAAGGCAAAACCATAGAGGAGCACAGGGCATCTTTAGAGCAGTGAAACTATTCTACATGATACTGTAATAGTAGATACATGACATTATACAATGTCAAAAACCCATGGAACTGGGTAACAGAGTGAACCCTAACATAAACTATGAACTTTATTTTAGTTAATAATTCTGTATCAATGGTTCTTCAATTGTAACTATACAATAGAAATAACTGCATATGGGAACTTGGTGCTTTCTGAGTAATTTTTCTATAAATCTAAAACTGCTCTAAAATAGAATGTCTACTAAAAAAATAAGAATATCTATCTCACGAGTTAGATATTATCATAAATTTAGGTAAAACTATAAGGTTAAATAATGTGGAAAGCGAATACACAAATGAAATGACATTTCCCCCCAAACACATGGTGACATTTATGTTGCTTGTGAAGCAAAAAGCAACATAAATGACCTTAACACTATGAGAAATAAAGTCTGAAATATTCTTACCTGTCCTGTGACTGCTCTTCATACATCCTCTCCTTGCCTTCTTTAAAGAGTCTTATTGCCCGTTTTGACTTTTTCATTAGGCTATCAATGTAGATTTTAAAATATTCATTCTCACTGAGTTGGGCAAGTTTCTGGTTGTCATCGTATTTACTCAATATAAGTCTCAAATGCTGATATGTATCAGGTAAAATATCAAGTATATATGGTGGGCTATTTTTCAACTGAAGTTTGGGATTTTGGCACAGTCTGACCTAAAAACAAAGACAAAAATAAAACATTTCATATGAACCACAATGCTTTCACAGAAAAACTGAGAAACTTAGTGAACCATATACTGGGTTGTCAGAAAAGTGATGACGTATTTTTTTCTGTTTCTTGTTGCAAAATTGTGTCATGACTTTTCCAGCAACCCAATACTTTTTCTTCACTTTACCTAATATAAATTTGGATCTTAAAATTACTAATGTGAACAAAGAATTGACAAATATTGGCCTCTATCTTAATACAATTAGAATCCTATTTTCTTCTCTAATTCCATTTTTGGTGTTTATTTTGTCTTTCTTTTGTTTTGTTTTTCCTTTTTTTTTTTTCTTTTGTCATACCTTTACTTTCAACCCCTGAAGTTTTCATTCTCTCTTCTAGTGTCCCATTGTTCATGGCTTAAGAAAACTCCAGGGTGTCAATTAGTGTATACCACTAACAATCTCTTTTTTTAAATAAAAAAATGAAGAAATGGGCCTCTTCTGCTGGTAAACAGTGTCTCATATTTATGTATTATATTTTTACATTGAACTCCCAGCTAAAATGCTTTCACAGATTTTAATTAATGTTTGGGTATATTATTCCTAACCCTGAAGAGAAGAAACAAAGAGGCACAATTCTAATAACAGAGTTATTAACTAATAAAAGGGTGTTAGGTCAGCATGAGTCTTTTCTACCTCGCCTGTTATCTCCCATGCCTATAAACATGTGGTACATAACAGTTCCATCATTCCCTCAGCTGCCACCAAACCACGGGGGTGTTCACGGCGCCTGCAGAACTGAAAATACCTTCTGTTTGCATGAAAGGGTAGTAATTCAACTTCTATATTCACTTCCACATGTTTATGTGACTGAGTCAAAATTAACATACCACATCTCATTCTTACCCCTCAAACCAGGACATAAGGAACCAACCAATTAATTTTTTTAATGAAATCATAGGGAATTGCACAAAACCACACAAGTACAGAAGCGTGGAGGTACACAATCTTACAAAACGCAAAATCTACACAGAGGCAGATTTCCCGAGAAGCTAGTGAAGTGTAAATCTGAGGGTCCCACAGATACTTGCTCTCTTCTAAGGCCTTGATTTTTTTACTTATTTTTTATTTTTTGTAAAATTTTCAAGAGCAAGCTATTTTAAACACAATTGGTGAAGATTCCTATTCTTCTTCAGTATGACTCTCCTTCCATCACATGTAGCCTCCTATTGAGTGGCACTGGACTAACCAGGGGGATTTTTGGAATCTGACTAACTGGAATTTGAGTTGGAAATACATTTAATTTGATTTTAGTGGAAGGTAATTGTAAAGTACACAGTCACTTCTGGAACTAGTTAAATTATTGTCAGCAATTGTGATGAAAGAATGGCTTCAAGAATATTTCAAGTGCCCATGGCGCTAACTTAGCCCAGAGAGCAGAGGGGTCCAGATCAAGTCTGGTAATTTGAATATCTCCAGTGGTACCCAGAATGAGAAGTGTATGCGTACAACGGAAGAGAATCAAAGTATAAAATGTATAGAATTGAGATTCTCTGATGTTTATGGATTTATCAATTTTTAAAAAAATTTGTAACTTGTGACTTTATTGTTATAAAAAATTCCACTCTCATACCCAATTTTGTATTTGTACTTTTATATCTATATTTCTATTAAAAGGACCCCTCCATTTTTCAGATTCCACAAAACATGGATCCACTGCTGAGTACTCATAAAAGTGTGTGGGCCAAATAAAAGGAAGTTGAGCAATAATAATTCAAGAACCAACAAAAAATCAAGGAAACAACAAATGAAAAAGAAAACACTCTTAAACTTGCTATCATACTTGCTTTCTTTAAGAAATAGCCATATCACGGTTTTGTGGGGAGAAAAATCTTGCTCAAACTATTGACCATTTCTCATATTAGCCCAGGACAATTTCACACCTTCCACCGCTTTGTATAAAATGCCTAAAACAGAACTGTGTAGCATATAGTACAGAACTAACAAATGTATGTCCAGAAAGCTTGGTTGATTCTGGAATACTTTTTATATATATTATACATAAAAAGTATATTATATTACTTCTGTATTTTCATAATTGAGAGATACTAGTGTTCAAGTCAACAATCCAAAAGTATAGGCATAGTTTAAATATAAAAACATTATATTGATCTGAAGAAACAGAAAGGTTCAGACAGCAAATAATTTATTAAATAATGCCTAATTTTTACAAAAGAGCTGAGTGGCCGTTGGTTAAGAGTTGGCTTGGGACGCCAGCTCTGAGCAGTGGGGCCCCAGTTTGGATCCCACATGAGGGCCAGTGACGCTGCGCCCTCTACAGCTAAGATGGTGAACAACAGCTCAACCTGGAGCTCAGCTCCCGTGAGTAGCCGGCAACAGCATATGCTGTGGTCCCTGCTGTACTGGGCTGCCGTGAGTTACCGTGAGTGGCTGGCAGCAAGCATGAGCTGCCAAGATCCGCCATGAGCGGCCATCCAGGGTCCGGCGACCGATCTGTCTCATCCGGGAAAAGCGCAATGATAATACCAACATGGGCCAGTGAAGCAATGCCCTCCACATCTAGACTGAAGAACAAAAGGACAGCAACTTGTCTGTTCCCCTTCCCCAATTCCCCAATAAAACCTTTAAAAAAAAGGACTGAGAAGGCTTTTTTCATACTATTTTTGTGATACTTTGAAATAATCAGAAAAGTTCATTCTCTCCCGAAGACTGAGGAAATCACAAACATGTCAAGGATTTAACAAATCCTGGCTAATATATGACATAGTTTTTCAATTTCTTAACACTAAAAAACAGTATCACGAGTTGCACCAATTTCAAAATTATCACTACCAAAATCCTACAGCAGGCACAGTTTAATGCACCAACATAAAACTTGGTACAACCTGTCACAGATTGATAAGTTACTTATTAACTTGTGGTAGGGACTAGGCAGTTTCAAATTCATTTCCTCCACTGGTGAACATTTTAACTGATAAAAAATTTCTCCCAGGTACTTTTTTCAGACACTCCAAATAACTGTTCTTTAATATATTCACACATTTTTAATTTACTATTCTTTACCTGACCTTTTTCTCATTTGCTTTATTTGAATTGTAATTCTATCTGAGATTTTATTGCTTTATTCAGTAACATTGTTTGAATAACTACTATATACCAAGAACTAAGCTTTGTGCCAGGAAATTATAGATGACTAGAACATACTTCCTTCCTCAAGGAGTCTGGCAGAAGAGACCTACCTCTCTATAATTAACTTAGGAGCAATGTAATTCTTGCTCTAAGGGATCTTAGTAAAGATCCTGTCCAATCCCTTCATTTTCAGATAAAAAAACTAAGAACTATAAAGATTAAGGGACTATTAAAAAGTCGTTAATCCAACACAAGAGCCTGCATCTTTTGAATCTCAGGCTGATCTTTCTAACTATATCACAATTTAATTAGAAACAAGCATGTAATTAATGATGCCTAGCTAAACTCATTTACATTCTTATTTTATTCCATTTGCAAATTTACATGAACTTTAGGACCCATTTTTTAATTCTACAATCGTTTCTGGCAGGCATTGTTTCAGGCCGGAAGGAATACAGAAAGAAAGAAATCACAGATCTGTTTTCTGGAAGTTTTCTAGTGGTTCAGACAACAAATAATTTATTAAAGTTAAGCAAATAATTTATAAAAATAAAATTTAAAAAAACGCCAGTGGCTTAGAAAAGAATCACAGGAGAATTTGAGTCCTGTAAAGGAGACTACCAAGTGCTGGAGGAGAAATGACGCAGCTCGCTCATGTCTACAAGGCAGGGTCAACAAAGGCATGCCTAAATTTGTAAAAGGAATATTCTGGGCAAAGTGGTGTGCAAAGGCTTGAGAGGAACCAGAGAGTAGGGGGTGCAAAGAGAGGAGTCAATGAGGTCAATTAAAGAGGTGGGGGCACCAAAAGCCCCGCGTGAGTGCTATAAGTAGATCTCAAACAGGCTAGAGAGTCAGTTCATCAAGACACTTAGAGGTCACAATTTTCTAAATTTGAACTTGAGAATGAACTGGTGTATGATAGGATTGGTTCATTAGCAATGTTCCTCTTTGCTTTTGAACTAAAAAGCAACACATTTAGTATTGGAATTAGGCTAAAAATGCCATTATAGTCATTGACTCAAAGGATTTTAGAGCTAGCTAAAGATGACCTTGGACATCATCACCAAGACCAATTCCCTCCTTCTAACATGACAATACTGAAACACAGAAATGGAACCTGGCTCAGTTTACTGCCCAGAACCCTGATGTCTGGACTGGGGAGTCAGGTACGCTCTCCATAACAGTATGCAACTGCCTGTTGCATTTGTTTAAGTGTATTTAAAGATTTTTAAGCAGGCCTCTCTGTATATGTCTTCATTGTTTAACATACATAAAAATATGCCTAGTTTATACAGACTTTTTGATAAATATATAAATATGTATTCACTATACATAAATATATATTCAACCATATCAAAGCAAAGGCACAAATATAAACACAGGATTTACTAATGCTACAAGAACTGTCAAAGCTATTAACTATTCTTGAAACACACTTGCAGTTTTAAGAGTTTCCTGACTGTGCCCTAATTAAAATTTCCAGCCAAAAGGTAACAGAGGTATTAGGTCACCTAACATATTTATTGCAAACAAAGTTCAAACCAGCCCTTAAAACCTATGAAAGAAATTCTACTGAAGCAAATGGAAACTTCAACAGTAAGGAACTGTGTCTATATAATAGCCAACTTGCATTATGAAACACACCTTACTTCATGGAGCATTCAGTAATATTAAATCAAGTAATGTACCCACAAAGTGAAATATCCTATTTTTTCAAGACAGTACAGAAAACCTGAAAGAATCCCTTGTGTATGTTCCTCATGTAAATGTTGTAAAAGATTCCTAATTGCAGTTACATAAAAGTACATCATCATGATAAAAAGCATCTATGAGTTCTTTGGGTTCTTTCCATTTTAATTCAGCAAATCATCACTATTATACAAAAGTACAAAAATATATACAGCATAAAATATAAAAAATACAAAATTATACAAAGCTTTCTACGAAACAAGGTTCGCATATAAAATTGGTTATGAGTAGAGTGTATCAATTAAAGTAGGATTTGGAGGAAACTAACAATGCCTTTATGGTTTTCAATGAAAGTTTCTTTAGAAGACTGATATAAGAAGCACCATTAAATAATTGACTAGCTGTAATTAAAATGGAAATTGTGTATTCGTTTGTTCACTATCTTTCTTCCAAATAAGAATGAAACTTCCTTCAGGGTGGAGAACCTATCTAATCTCACTGGTCTGTCTCCATCACCTAATGTAGACTCTTGCAGATAGATGTGCAATAAATACTTAATGAAGGGAAGGAAGAACAAGAGGAGAGGAACAAAGAAAGAACCTCTCAGAAGAAGTAAGATAATATTACCAACAGGATATCCATAATATATTGAATAAACCTGCCTAAAAAATGAATATAGGGCCGGCCGAATGGAGTGTTCATTAAGAGATAGCTTGGGACGCCAGCGGCCCCGGTTCGGATCCCACATATGAGGGCCAGTGACAGTGCCCTCTACAGCTAACAATAGCTCCACCTGGAGCTGGGCTGCTGTGAGTCCCCTGGGATGGCATAGGCTGCAGCCCCTGCTGCAGTGCGCTGCCCTAGGCTACAGTGAGTGGCCGGCAGCCAGCGTGAGCGGCTGGCAGCTGGTGTGAGCGGCTGTCCAGAGGCTGGTAACCAATCTGCCTCACCCGGGAAGAGCACAATGACGATACCAACATGGGCCAGTGAAGCAATGTCCTCCACAACTAGACTGAAGAACAAAAGGACAGCAACTTGTCTGTTCCCCTTCCCGGTTCCCCAACGCTGTTCTTCTCCCCCAATTCCCCAATAAAATCTTAAAAAAAAAAACAAACAAAAAAAAGAGTACAAAGTTTGGGGAAGAATTTGATCCTATCAAATACAGGAGGTAAAGATCCTTTCAATTTACTTCTCATGGAAAGAGGTAGAGTCTTATTATTCCATGGAGAAGTGTGCTTGAATCTTCACATTATGAACACAGACATTAGAATCGATCAAACCTACAATGAGGCCTTCACACTCCCTAGCTTTACAACCATGCTCCAGTTTCTTCTTCTGGAAGCGCCTTGGGATGTTCTAAGTCTCAGAAGAGAAAACGTCAAGTGCTCTGCACAGGAGCTGGCACATAGTTAGCACTCATTACTCTACTGTATTTCTTCTCCTTCCATATTTTATATTTTACCACAGCATGGCCAAATCATGACAATTAGACAAAGGGTACTGACCACTTTGTCAGAGCTCATTAAGAGCTCTTTTAGCTCCTAAAATTCTTCATACTGCCTTAAACCTTTAAAACAAACAAAAAAAAGTCCATAATGTTTTGTGCAGAAAAGCAGCAAATAAGGCTGAGAAGCCCAGGGCATTCCTTCTGGTGTGGAATATAGTATTACATCAGTATTTACTGATGTGAATTTTTTTTTTTTTTTAGAAGGTTGTCACTGGCCCTCTTATGTGGGATCCAAACCGGGGCCGCTGGCTTCCCAAGCCAGCTCCCAACCATCACACCACCTGGCCGGCCCTGATGTGAAATTTTTTAACAGATAGCATTTAATAATTATTTTTGTTATTGCTATTGGAAGATAATATGAGTGAGTGTAACAATTATTTAAATATTAATATGCTGAAGAGCTAAAAGTTTAGTCAGATATTTTCAAAATGCTTCTTTCGTTACTAGGAAAATCATCGGAAATTACAAACACATAAAAAAGTTTGAAACCCTTAAAAAATTAAAAAACTCTTATTAAATATATGCCCAAGCAGAGTAGATACAAAGAGCATCCTTGCATCGTTTAAGTCACAACATAGTTTCTAAGATGACCCTGATGTACAGGATGAGAACTGATTTCCATGTCAGTGTTTTACTTATTTACCCACTTAACTGCTATAAGACCAATTAAAATATATATTGTTTACTCTATAACATACTATATATTTCTTCAAGATTCTATTGGGGAATTGGGCGAGGAGACCAGTGTTGGGGAATTGGGGAAGGGGACCAGCCAAGTTGCTGTTCTTCAATCTTCACTGTGGAGGGCATCAGTCTCCATCTGGCTTCCCATCAGCAGCTCGTGGCTTCTAAGCTCCAGGTGCTGTGTTCACTCTTAGTTGCAGGTGGGCGTATCCACCATCCCATGCGGGAGTCGAACCAGCAGCCTTGTTGTTAAGAAAGCACGCTCTATCCACTGAGCCATTCGGGCGGCAGCTCAGCTCAAGGTGCCGAGTTCAGTCTTAGTTGCAGGTGGGCGCAGTCACCATCCCATGCGGGAGTCGAACCCGGCAGCCGTGTTGTTAAGGGTGCATGCTCTATCCACTGAGCCATCCGGGCAGCAGCTCAGCTCAAGGTGCCTCAACCCTTAGTTGAGGGTGGGCATAGCCCAACACCAAACAGGCAATCTTGTTGTTACACCAGCGGAACCATCCTGCCACCTGTTGGCAGCTCAGCTCGGGTGCAGCACCACCGGCCCATGTCGGAATCGAACCAGAGGCTCTGTAGCTCAGAGCTTGCACTCTTAAGCCAACTCTTAACCAACTGATCCACTCGGCCAGCCCTATAACATGCTATTTTAAAACATGGTTTTTAAACATTACAAATGTTATACCTTAAACCACTTCCTGACAACCCAACAAAAAATGCTCAAATTCCCTCAAAAATTCTTTGTATATTTCCTTCTTTCCCGTTTGTCCAAGTGGAAGTTATCTGCCAAGGGTTTACTTTTCTATTTCTTCTTAGCCTTTCCCTGCTACCCTTGATGCCACTTTATTAACTATTTCTACTTCCCTTACACCTTAAATCATTTCCTACCAACATCGCTTTCCCCTCAATTTATGAAACTCTCCTATAGCACCCACCACAAAGTTAAAACTCTGCTCAAACCGTCAAGCTACCTATCATAACTTTCTTCCTTCACCAGTTGCCGCAGTTTTAGAACCATCTTTAAATAATCCACACACTCTTTTTAACCTAGCCCCGTCATGTAAGTGAAACTACTCTGAAAGATCAACAGTGGCCTCTACTCATAAAATTCAATGACTTCTTAAATTTTCATCCTGCCTTGTTTTCTCCACTTGAACTCAATTTTCTCAGAATTTGAAACTGTCTCCTTATTGAAACTGTACCTACCCAAAAAAATCAAAATGATCTAATCCTTTCCTACTTCTCTTATCACTGTTCTTTGAGGGATTCTTTTTCCTTCACTGCTATCTAATTACAGATGTAACATGACACACAACCAAAAACTTCCGATCTCTGACTTTTTCTGACGCTCACCGTCCACTCTGCCTTACAAATCCCTTGCTGTTCTATAGCTTGAAATGCTGCCTCTGTGGGCATATCTGCCAAACATATGCCTATAGTTTCCACTTCTTTCTCAAACTGTATATTCAATTTTCTGACTTCAAAATGGATTTCTCTCTGGCATGTCAAACCCAACATGGCCAAAAACAAACTTATCACGCACCAACTCCCAAGCTTCCTCTTTTACTTCCTGTGTCCCTTACATCATGAAGGGCATCACTGCCTTCAGAGTTAACTAGGCTGAAAACCTCAAGAGTCACTTTCACTTCACTTTCTCTTTCATCTTCTGTCTCTGAAGGGTCACCAAGGCCATGTAGATTTTACCTCCAAAATGCCTCCCACATTTGAACCAACGCTTGCCTACCTCCTCTCAGCTCCCTAGCTTAGCCCTTCATTATTTCTTGCCCAGTCCATTTTAATTCCTCTTGATCATTATTCCCACTTTTATGTTTCTTTTCTCTTAATTCCCTTTTGTAGAGTGGACAGAATAATCTATCACAGCATACCCTTGACTTTTTCTCACTCTGCTCCAACATTTCAATGGTTCTATGTCTACAAAATAAATGAAGTCCAAATTCCTTGACACATTGGTCAAAGTCACTTCATCTTCCTCTAACTTACCTTCGTTCACTCCTCAGTCTCCCTTTACCCCAACATTCCTTCAGCCTGATATGTCCTCCATCTCACTAGAACCTAAAACATCCAAGTTAATAGCTGGGGAGTACCTCCAACATGTTGCATTCTACACCAGGTTTTCCCCCTCAGCAAGCAAGATTCACCTCCACCTCATACTATGTCACAGCCCTTATACCATATTACAGCACTTACTACATAGTTATTTATAAATCTCTCTATAGCTGGAATATGACAAATGAATGATGAACTCAATAGACAGCATATAGAACAACTCTAAAAGAAACTAAGACGTCAATTCAAAATCTGAATGGTTCAAATTTTATATGAGTTAAAAGATTACTAACTGATTAAGGCTTCTGCTAAATGTATACCCTATATCTTAAGGATAAACCAAGGTAACTCTTCGGAGGATTCGTTTCAATCTTTATCAAAAGCTTTTCCTACAAGTGCCAAGAAGCAAACTGGGATCGCTTCATTTAGTTGAGAGCAAATTCAGAACCTAACTCAGTATTAACCAAAATTGCCCAGACACTTGTGTGTTATCATTTATCCAAGTCTACCAGGACTCATGATTCTGCTAACACATAACTACTTCACTGAGGAAAAGGAAATATGTGAAGAATGCTTCAAATAAATGATATTCCCTGTTCCAAGGGCCCACGTAAGACAATATTCTCTAACCAACAAATACAAACAATAGGCATCCAGAACCTAAGTTTTATTCCATATACCATGTTTTCCCCAGAAGTACGAAGAACTCAACTTGGAAAAGAAAACTTAATCTTTCTTTTTTTTTTAATAGTTACATATAGTCCAAGCAACTCTGGTTGACAAACTTTAAGATATATTATGGTCACAGTAAAATTATAGAGAATGAATTATATTCCAAGCTTGACAAATGTACTAAATGTACTGAGAGTAAAAGGCAGCAAAGGGCTGTTTGGCATTCCTTTTTAAAGGCTTTTAAAACTCCTTCAGTAATGCAATTTCAAATAAATGACAAGGACAACAAGACAAAAATGCAAGCAGGTACTCGCCTTGCTTTGCTCTTTGGCATCAATTAATTATTTTTTAATTTCCTGAACAGCCACATATGCTCAGTACATTTGGTATCTATTAGATAGAAAATTGTTTCTTCCACTTTCCATCATCACCTGGCTAAGACGCTTGTGAAAACCATGCTCAGGAACCTCACATGAATAAATCATCATTCCTCCCATACTGACTAGCAATCATTTCCTTACCCACCTCACCTCAGCATTTCCAACGAGAATACAGTAATGCTGAAGGCAGTGGCCAGCAGAGCCCAGACAGACAACTGTCTGAACAGTGGCCAGAAAAACACGGTGGTTGTTCTCTACTTTGCCCCGGCTGCACTTTGTATAGTCTGTATTACAGCCCTTTCCATGCTCCATGGCAATCATCCATTTATATGCTGGCTCCGGGCTGGTCTCTGAATTCCTTGACAGATCAGGTGCAGAGTTCTAGCTTATCTAGCTTTGCATCCACAGTAACAAGTACTAAGTAAGAACATCGTGGGCCCTTAATAAATGTTTATTTATTACGTGTTTCAGAAAAACATCTCTGCAATAGCTTTAGAACACACTCCACATTTCAGGTGTATTTGAACCCAGATGCATATTCCTGAGTAGAAGTTCTGTCATTGTACCAAACAGACATCCACTAACTTGAAGAGTCTGGGGTCAGCTACTGAATTACACTGACATGCACAGCTAAGGCCAGAAAACATGGAATGCTCTGGAACATGCTACTATTCTTTTTCTCAGTAAATGCACTATGCTAACTCTTTGCAACTAAAGTTTTGTTACACAACCCATTACATCTGGGAAGGAACTCAACTGAGCAATTACTCCTTCCTACTCTCAGTGACCTTGTATAGAAAGCCTGCCCTCTGAAAACATAAGAAGGAGTTGGAACTGGGATCTCAGCTAACAGTTTTAAATTCTAGAGGCCCAGGAATGGTGAAACTACACACTTAGTAGACTGCCCCTATAATCTAAGACTGTTTCATATCCCCTGTAAAATAAGTTATTTTACTTTAAAAGTAGTTGAGACAGAAAGAACTTAAAAGCTTGTTGTCTCATTTATACTTCTACAACCTGGGAGGTTTCACACACAAAAAAATGCTAACTAAACACTTAACCCTGCTTTTTACATAATTTCCAGTTAGACTTGAAAGTTATGATTTTCTGTTATTCACAAGCTAAACTCATGCTATTGCAGTTATTTTACAAAACAGTTAGGTAATGTGTCAAGGGATTAACTTTTGGACTAATAATAAAGTGCCTGATGTAAGCACTAAGACAATGTTGATATTATGAACCATTTCCTTCACCACTGACAAAGACGAAAATATAAACACATGTGGGGAATGCTTCTATGTTACACAATTAAATATATTTTCAATTAGTAATAATCAATGCCTTTTTGTTACTGTGTCCTAGAGTAGCAATAAACATACTGAACTCTTTTACAACAATTTATGTCATTTCCCTCCACAAAGCCCACGAATTCACTCATAAGTAAACACAGCAATTTTCATCATGGACAAATAATGAAGTCAAATGGGGAGAAGCAATACAAGGCACCTTTCCCAACACCCACACCAGCATTCCACTAAGTAGAGACTTGAGATAATAGATTTCCTTGTAAGCCAAGTTTCTCAATTGGAGAGGCTAACCCCACAAAAGGGTTAATAAAATAATCCCAGAAGCTTAACTATCAAATAACCATCAATTTTACCATAAGCAATGGTGCAATAATTAAAAATGGATAAAACTTATATTAATAGTCATAGGCCGAAATGATGCACCTATTTTTTTTATGTTTCAAAAATAATGACTTTATATTAACTATAGTTCGCCACTTCCTTTATCACTTGATGTTCTATAACATTCACTCACAAATGTACAAATTCTGACCACTCAAAGAAGGGGGTGAGGAGGGAGGAGCTGCTCCTTCATAGACTCTGACCCATTTTTTGCTCAGTCAATAACAGGTTAGGGAAAAGCCTTGGATTCCTTCTCTTACGCCCAAATAATGATTTCAGCAATGAGAGTGACCTTCGATTGCATACTCTTTTGAAAAACAAAGAGAGCTAGTATTATGCCTGCCAAATATATGCAATTTTTCCAAATGCATGCTCCTCATTCTTAAGTATCCAATGCTAATATCAAAACCCGACCTCAAGCAGCAAGTTGCAATTCTGACACTATGACATCATTCTGTCTGGAGCTTTAGTATCACAATTTGAATAAGTTGGCAGAAGCTTAAATAGGTCACAATGAAGCCCAAAACTAAGGATACTTAACTGGCAAAAATTATTCTGGCTCTGCATTTAGCACCACCAGCCACAAAATGACAGGCTTCTATCATTTATCCATCCATCTGTACTTTCCATAAGGATACATGAAAATCAAGTAAATCTTATCACCTTCATGTATTTGTTAATACCACTGACAGTGGCTTTTTGTGGCAAATATTTACACAGAGTTACAAACCAAAGATGACTGCTACTATATGATTTCATGAAGGTTTTGGCACATCCCTACAAAGGAATTTTTTTTTTTAAATCTCCATTTCCACAATTATAAAGATATCAAGAGGCTCAAATCAAGTAAATTTATAATTAGCTCCAAATATCTATAATATAAAACCATAAGGTGCTAAAACATTTACCAATAAATAGAGGACAGTACTACTGCTTTAAAAGCAAGATTTATTAATTCTGGTTCTGACATCCAGCTTGATTTCTTCTTGTGAAATTATAGTTCATCTGAAAGCAACATGCAGAAACCACAGAGGTTTCTGATACTCTCAGCCCCACCACCTCCACCATAAATTTTCCTTTAACGATAAACAATGTGCAATCGAAAAGGTTTCCTGTTTCAAAATGGAATAGATGAAAGAAACTGTGACTTACCATTAACAACAAAAAAAAGTTTCTTAATGAAGATGAATTCTCAAAGATGAAAATGGAAACTCTCAAATACTACTTCCTCACTTATGGACTAAACTGCTTTTTTCCCCTCTAAATAGTCTCAGCATCATACATTGTGGTTGTCATGAGTGGTCCATCAGAGACCTCTTAAATTACTTGTTTGCACTCTTTAGTTGTCCAACAAAAACACAACTTCCCATAAGATAGAACAAACACTTCCAAACTATTCTATGGCTATACACCAACAAAGAGCAGCCAACAGTAAAATCTTTGCATATCTGAGTCATATAGAGGAACTCTGAACCTTGAAGAGAAAGACAAAAGGTTAAAAAAAAGTCTTTGCTCTGAATCCAACTTTTCAAAACACGCAAAGTGGATGTAAGAAAAATGTTCACTCCAAATCAAGATTGGTGCCCTAAGAATAACAATTATTAGCAGCATAAACGAAACTGGGGAAACCATATCCAGGATGAACAGGGCTACATACAGGCACAAGTCAGGCAGAACTTACCACTTTGTCCATGAGTTTCCAGGTTTTCTCCACTGTCCTGCGATCTGCTGCGGCTTGCTTTGGGGGTCCCACTGCATCTTGAATAGCATCAATAATACCCAAAATTCGTCCTTTTCGGGGGTTTCCTCCTCGACCACCAGGGTTTCTGCCATTCATAGAATTTGCCATCTGGAATCTTAGTTCTTTGAGAGGCAAATTTTTTTTTAAAGTTAGTAGGTCATGAAAATATTTATGCAACAGAAAACTGAACTGATTAACTTGTACACCCTACATCCTCTTCCACCAGTGAGAACAAAATCCAGGGTCCCAGATTCAACTTTTCAATAGCATGAGAATTTGCACTCTCAATCTTTACGCACAACAGGTTTAGGAGCAGTGACCTTAGACTTGCTTTTGGAACAGCAGAATTAAGGATGCATCCTTTTCATATTTCACGTAGGTAAGGCTTGGTTAATACCCAACTCATAACAACAACAACAAAAGATTTACACAGGTTTCCTCCAACTAGAAAAGACCACAATGCCCCTTCACCCCACTTAATTCCAGCTCAAAATCCTAGAAATGAAGCCCCTAGAAACATTTTTGGGAGCCTCACTCAAAAACCGCACTTTCACCAAGTTATATAAACGTAAAGATTTTTTTTCTCCATGAGCATAAGGAGCACGTCTCTTGTCAACAAAGGCTCCGGACTTGTATTTTCCCCCACTAACACCACCAAGTACACACACACATGAACATGGGCGCAGGAACACAGTTCTTTAAAGCAACGCGGTGAGGAGTTATCCCCAAGTTAAGAGGCAAATCAAACCAACAAAAACACCCATTGTAAAAGAGTGGGTGAGAAACTGACAAGAGCAGACACAGAAAGGAGTTCACTTCTTTCGCTCCACGCCTCTTCTCTCCCCCAAGGGGAGGGGGGGTGGAAGGGTCGGTTCAAAGCTTTGTTTCTGGATGCCTGTCACCCCCCCCTCCCTGCTCAGGCCTCTCCCCTGCCACTTTCGGACCTCAGCTGGGAGGAGGAGAAGAACAGAGAAGGACAAAGTATCCCCTCGCATCTCCAGCCGCCGCAGCCCCATCCGTCTGGGGCGCTCCGCACTCAGCTCCAGGCAGGACGCACCTCCCCGAGTTGTCTGCAATCCCAGCCGCCCGTCTGGCTTGGCTCCCTTGTCCTCCTCCCTGGGCCAGGCCTGGGTTCCGGTCTTTAAATACCCCTCTTTAAACGGTGACGGCGGCGGCGACAGCAGCTGGAATCCGGGGCTGCCCCCTCTTCCTCCGTGGCCCGCGCCTGGCTGTCCCAGGGCCCCCTCCCTGGGCGGAAAGAAACGCCGAGCCTCCCGGGTGCCCCCTTCCCGCCTGGCCTCTCGGCGCCGTATCCGTCCAGAGACACGCGTGTGCGCGACTCCGAGCCCACACGCACGAGCCCAGGGTGCGTGGGGAGTCCGGGCAGGGAGCGTGTAATCGCCGTAAAAGCACACACTCCGGGAAGCAGCAACCCAGCGCGCAAGCCACCGAGACGGGGAGACGCAACAATTACCGTCAAGTCCAATCCGCACTCGCTGTCCCCTCCCGCCCGACTCTCGGGGAGGCCGCGGGACGCCGCAGCAGCACTAGCTGGAGGAGGAGACCACTCACTGGACACCCCACCCCTGTAGGATACACACACCGAGACCCAGGCGTGGGGCGGGGGCGGGGGCGGGGGCGGGGCTGCACGAAGCTGGGCCAATCCGGCACGTCCGTGTGCTGACGGACAGCGGGCGGCACCAATGGGCGGGAGGCGCCCGTCCACTTCTTTCCACCACCCGGTCCACGTCTTCCACCGTACACAATGGCCCCTAAGGAAGGCCCGCTCTCGCTGCACGTCCCAAATGGAAAGGGTCTCCGGGGGAATCGGGTCTCTGGACAAACCCTAGAACGAAAGTGGAAAAGGGAGACGAAATGGAAGAAAGGATGCAAGGCACTAGGGAGCTGACCAATAAGGAGTGGGAGGGTGGGTGTGAGCATTGGGGCTGAGCCAAAGCCAAAGGGGGCTTAAGAGGCGGGACTTCCTGCTTTGCTCACCTTCCTAGTCTTTTGTTTCATAGCAACAGAGTAGTGGCTGAGAGGGTTTTACTTCTCTACTTGGGGCGTGTCCCAGGCTGAAGAATTTCATCTCCCTAGGGCTGCCAAACTTCTACCCAGTACAGCAGCCAAACAGGTCTAAGGCATTGCTTCTTGTTGGCTATCAAAAAGAACAACAGTCACCCAGCTTCTAAGATGAAGTATAAATCTCACATAGAGTAGACTAGTGTTAACGCCTGATTGCCAACCAAAACTTCCTAAATTTCTGAGTGTTTTCCTTTTACAGTTAGTTCTGGAGGGATTGCAGATCAAATATGAGGCTGATGAGAAAGCAAACAGTTGACAATTCTGTCCAAATAGCCTCCACTAATCGTGCCAGGGCAGTTAAAAAAAACAGATGATGGGAATTGCTAGTATATACACTGCCCCTTTTATTTAGTGCAAATTTCTGCATAAATGACTGAAGAGCAAACAGCTTTTGTATTTTGATTGTGTCAGCTTTATGTAGATTTCTCTCCGGCTCAAAATCAACCTGTCAAAGATTCAGAAATAGCCAAAGTAAAACCAGTGAGTCACTGAAGCACTAATTGGTAAAAACTTATTGTGCGCACCTCAAAAAGACAACCTGCAAACCGGGAGCCCTGAAACCAAAACACGGAATGAAGCTCAGAGTATATCGTCACAAAGCAGCTTATATAGTGCAAAAGCACAGTCTTCACAGTGATTGGTAATTATAAGCTAAATTAATGACTAAACTGGTTTTGTCTTCCCAGGGGACCTTCAAGGCTGGTCTCCAGTTGCTTTTCATTATAACAAACCTTATTTTATCTGCCATTCTCTCCCAGCATTTGGAATCTCTCTTTCTGTGGCTCCATTCTTATATCCTTAGAAAGGCCCACATCTAGCCTTTCTAAGAATATTATTACAAGACAAAAGCTATTGTGCTGGTACCCTTCCTTCAACAAGATCATAGATTAAACAAATGCCTTCTATTTCTCTCTGTTTAACTTCAATCTTACCACAGATGCACCTAACAATTGCTCTGGCCAGTCATGTTTTGGAATTTTCTTTCCACTACAATTGGTCATGTTAGATAAACTTTACAGTGTGGGCTTCTCAGATATTGTGATATTTTGTGCCTTTTAAAATATACATATATTTCTCTAACCAGTTAACCTGATAAAATGTTTATCAATGGTTCTCACCACTTTCTACCTAAATACCATTTTAGTACTGTGATTATCACCTTCAAGGATCCTGAGTTCTTACTAACATACTTTACAGCCCTAAATTCAGATGGTTAAGATTTTCATTTGATTAAAACAGGCAAAACAACTAGTAAGGTGATAAAATGTGGTTCAGGAAGTAATTTTGTTTCTTTGCCATTATTTCTATGCCAATAACTAAAGAGTAGTTGGTTGTTTTCACATTGTGTTTATCTACAAAAGTGCTGGCCTCTCCATATCTTCTCCACCTATACAGATCTTTTACTTATAGTAACAATAACTACATTTACTAAGACTGTAATGGGAAAAACCTATTGGGTTGCCTTTTAAACAAATCCCAAAAATAAATAAACTATGTATAGAAGGTTTTTTTCAGCATGTAGGAAAACAGTGGCTTAAGGAAATATTATAACTAAGTACATTACTCATATTCATATCTAGATAAATGTAGAATAAGTAAAACACATGTGATAGCATGTGACATTTCCTTTACGTAAGTAAGTTTTGGGAATGAAAGAGATGGATTAAAGAGAAACTGGCACTGACTATGGTATAAACATATCAAATTACAAGTTTTATGATATATATATACATATATACACATATATAGAGAGAGACACACACACAAATATATATATATATATATATATATATATATATATATATATACACATTTTAAGAAGGGAAATATATGTGTTATAATAAGTTATCAGTTCCTTAGAAGAAACTAGTGCCTGCTATTACGAGACATATATACATATTCTTAGTTTATTATATGTAAGAATATATAGTAAATGATATATAATTTTCATTGTAGCATGTGGGCTCAGTAACCCTAAACAATTCAATATCATAGAATGCAAAGTGGGTAAAATTAAGTAAGCAATTGCCTTAATACATTCCATCCTAAAGTTTATATCAGATTAAACAGTAACATATCTGAAAAAAATAATATCTTCAAAATCACATCTTTGTGATTTTTTTCCCAATTGATTCCCAGCTAATTATTTTCCAGATAATTATTTATTAGGCAGTTGTTCTTTGTAATAAAAAGGATCTACATAAAGTGTTAAAATAGATACTTTAAAATTTGAATAAACCTACTACTTTGTCTCAGTTCTGTATTCCTTCATACCCCCATTGCATTCTTCATGTTTCATAGTACATTTCCATGATCATCTAACATGCCTTGATTCAGAAAAAAATGGATAATTTTATTTCCCTTCAAGAGTTTGTGTGAAAAATGTAAAATTTGATATAATATATCACAATTAAAGTTATCTATAGTCCTAACGCATTTTGATATATACCATATTAATAGAACATTGAATTTTTTATTTTTCAATTAAACAAAATATAAATTCAGAATTTCAAGGCTGCAGGCTGATCTCAGTACTGATTACATCACTCAGTTTGGCAGATCCAGACATTGGCAAATTTATCCAGGGTGATTGGACCCCCAAAAAATAGATAATAAACCCAAATTCAAAGGAGATTATATGTAGTATTAGAATATCTATTTATATGAGATATATAATTGCTAATCAGACCAGTGTTTATATAGACCAGTTATATATTCATTTTTCTACAGAAGAGGCCACAAGTTCCAAAATAAGTGTATAAGTCAGAAAAAAATTACCTAAAAGAGTAACTCTAATAATGTCAGTAGAGATCTAATGTATTCTAAATCTACAGAAAGTCTTCTCTATTGTTTTCCAAGTTCCACGGTCTCAACACACAAAAACAATCACTTTCTGTTTTAAATCTCTTGATTGTTTCAGGATCCAACATCTACTAGGCATCCAATTTTATTTTATCAGCTATGACTAGACACCAGGGAATACAAAGGTGATTAAGTGCCAGCCGGTGTTTCTAAAAAGAAAGCAGTCATAAGAAGACATCATGATAAACTCAAGTGATAAAAGTAACAATTTCTTCAGGCAGAGGTCATTATGAGAAACTAAGGAAAGGCGCCTAACCCAGCTTGGAAAAAAGTGATTACAAAGCCAAGGCATAAGATAAAGCCTAGGCATAAGATACATTGAAAAAAAAACAAAAACATTAAAGGACATCTCATCCTATGAGAATAGTAAAAAAAGGAGAGCTCTGAGAATAAAAAGTGGAAGCATGAAAATATATAAATAAAATCTATAAAATTACGTATACTTTAATTATGGATACATTTCTAGAGGTGGTAAGAAGGTAAGAGTGATCATGCTTGATAGTCTCCATCTCTACTTGATGAAGTAGTAGACAAAACTGAGTTCTCAAACTGAAGGGAACTTGAGGAGAGTGAAGGTTTGGGATTGAAGAAAGGGAAAAGGTCAAGTAAGAAAGAGAAAGACTGAGAATCTATTCTGAGGGCACAGTGGAGTTTGTGGGGCCCATGAATTGGATGGTTGATGCCAAGCTGGAATGATTTGTAAATTTCTCTAGCAAGGTACCGGGGAAATAAGACTGTAGCTTCAAAATAGGTTTGTGTTTTTATGAGCAGGTGTTGCAGAAATACAAAAATGAAAGAAATCAAGGCTTTTGATGAGAGGGTAGTAAGTAGTTCAGATGATCAACTATAAGGTTCAAGATGAGTCAGGATGGAAGAGGCAGTATACTGAAAAGAAGGTTGGGCCGGCCAAGTGGCGCATTGGTTAAGAGCTGGCTTGGGACACCAGCGCCCCGGTTCAGATCCCACATATGAGGGCCAGTGACACTGCCCTCTACAGCTAACAACAGCTCCACCTGGTGCTGGGCTGCATGAGTCCTGGTAACACAGTGTAGGCTGCAGCCTCTGATGCAGTGGGCTGCCATGGGCTACAGTGAGTGATTGGCAGCCAGTGTGAGCGGCTGGCAGCTGGCGTAAGCTGCCAACGACTGCGGTGAGTGACCATCCAGAGGCCGGCGACCGATCTGCCTCATCTGGGAAGAACGCAATGACAATACCAACATGGGCCAGTGAAGCAATGTCTTCCACAACTAGACTGAAGAACAAAAAGACAGCAACTTGTCTGTTCCCCTTCCCCGATTTCCCATCGCTGTTCCCCAACCCCAATTCCCCAATAAAATCTTAAAAAAAAAAAAAAAAAGGAAGAAAAGAAAAGAGGGTTATGTTTTCTTTTTTTTTTTCCTTCTTTTAAGAGGGTTATGCTTTCAATGTGGAATATTAACATGCCTCAGCCTACCAGGAAAGCCATGTTATAATAATCCAATCCCAAAAGAAATGATTCCACTTAGTCATGCATGTGTGCATGTGCTTGTATAAAATTTTACATGGTTATGTATGGCATTTTATATCACTAGATATACCCTTATGCATAGTCGATGTAGTTAAATATATTTAAATATTATGTTTCTTTTATAGCAAATTTTCTTTTCTAGTAACCAGAGTGAAATAGGAAATACTATATTTTCTCATATTAATAAAATATTGATTTAAAATGTTTGTGGTAATATATTTGTATATTTATACATATATTTGTACTATTTGTAAATGTAGGGGTTGCCCCAGATTATAAAGGAAGTCAAAAAACCCCAGAAGGTTATTTGCTTTTTATCCATTTGTATATTCTAACCACTAACTTTGTGTATGTCCTTTCATACTAAAGGAAACAGGAATCATCTAGAAAAGAAAGTGGCTTTATAAGGTGACATACAACAACATAGGATACACCAAGGACAACTTTCTGGACTACTACATGCCATTTTAATTTCTATTGGTGAGAAAAGGATATAAATTCATTAGTGGGATTAATTTCCAAAAACTGGGTTCTGCAAGTCAATGAAGCAGAAAAGAGACTAATCAAGCCCCAGCTCTCTCATGCAACATCTAAAAAATCAGCATTATTAAGTCCATCACCAAAATTCTTGTTTCTGTCATTGTCAGTATCTCTCAATAGACATTTTATCAGGCTATACCATTTATGAACTAGATTTTCGATGTTTTCAATCACTGCTAGACCTGGATATGACACATCCCATATCATCATTTCCAATGGTTTCTCCACCTAGCACCTGTTTCTCATTTCACAGTGCTGCCCCTACACATTTTTAGGTGTGTGTGCACACACACACTTCATGTGGGCCATCTGACCCAGCCTGCTTTACTTAACCAATTACAAGTTTCTAGGACCCAGCTAGCTATCTGCTCTTTAATATTAAGTATACCCACATTGTACACATTGTATTCAGATTGTATTCAAGTTTTACAGGGAAGCTCCTATTCTCTGGCTCCCCATTCTCTCTCTCCCTCTTCCCACCCCCCAATTGCCTGGTTGAAAAATTCTCACAAATTTTCTCACATGATAGGTATATGAGCTCAACATGTTCTCTTTTTCCAAATAGTTACATTTATTCCAGAATAACAGATGTCTTCATTGGGTAGTGTTTTATGAAGTGTCAGGCTTGGGTAGGGTTGATGATTTGGGTTATCTGCACCTCACCACCACATCAAACACCTGCCCAGCAGGAAGTCACTCGGTCCAATTATATACATTTTCCCCACCCAACCCCCATCCCTGTCATGTCTTGTTTTTGTTTTGCCTGTTGATTACAAGAAAATTTCCAACATTAAAAAGGAAAACCAAGAAGCCTTCATGTTGCTATTTAATCTTTGGTGTCAATGAAAAAGCAGATCTACTTTTTAAATGTAATTTCATGACATGCAAGCAAGGACAAGAGGCAGAGACTGCCGTCAGTCAGGAGATATGTGCAGGTTGTATTTTCTATAATAGTGAAAAGGAATATTCTTATGAATAATACTTACCTAGGAAACATAGATCAAAGGCTTTCTTACCAGCTACAGTTGCATCTAAATATGAAGAAAAATGAATTTGAAAGTACAAGGTGTCATTTTGGAAGGCATCCTCTGGGAAGGGACTGTTGGTGAATACAATTGATTTCCTACTCTTCTTCTCCCTATACTTAAACAAATTACCTGTTTTCAGTTTTCCATCTTACTCTTACAAGTCCCCAGAAGATTGCTGAGGAGGCAATCAAAATTATGAACATTGATTTTTTTAATGTACATATAAGGATATATGAGGGGATTGTTTGAGTTGAATGTCAACAGCAGGGAGAGAGAGAGAGAGAGAGAGAGAGAGAGAGAGAGAGAGAGAGAGAGAGAGAGAGAGAGAGAGAGCGCTACTGCTGCTAAAGTTAGTTAATTTTCTAAAGAAGCATTAGGAAAAAAAAATGTTTAAAAAATTCTTGGGGAAAATGCCACCTCAGTTCTTCCCAGTTGCTAAATCTCTTGAGTTTTTTTCCCCTTCAGTTACAAATAAGTCTGTAGAAGAAAGGGAGGGAGGGAAGGACAGAGGGAGGAAGAAAGAAAACCCATTCATACTCTACAGAAAGTCTCTTTTCTTTTTCTCATATTCTTCCTTACTTGGTGTTTAAAACATTAAACAATTCTATTGTTGCCTCAGTGTACATAAAAAATAGCCAGAGAGGCTTTGCTTTGGGTCAGGTGCAAGATAATTCTTGCATGAAATTAGCTCTGTTTCTTGACAGAGCTAAAAATAACGAACTGAGATGCTACCCTCCAGCTTTCAAGAAAGCTTCATTTCTAAATTCTGACATATCAGGGTATCCTCTGCCTCTTAGCCGTAACGCATCAAATGGAAGCATTTCCTTCTACCTGTGGGTATTGACTGAGAATTGCTACATGTTTTTTCAGGGCCTAATATTGTAGGAAATAAGGTTATTGTGGAATTGAGATGACAAGTGCACAATTAAGCAATATTATTGGTAGAAAATGAACAAGACTACATTATGTACCTGGAATTTCTCTCTTACACACTGTAAATTGGCTGCTACTAGTTTATTCAACAAGTATTTGATATAAACATAATTTCAGTAGCTACTATAAAAGTAAGAAATAAATAGGTGTTTCACTTGGTCAAGAGAGGTGAGGGAAGAAGTAATTAGACCTTCAAGGATGTGGAAGGAAGAAAATATAAGTTCAGAGATGGGGGTTAAAGGTTGAAAAATGGAGTACACACTAGAATCATAATAAATAATCAAGTTTAAAAGTCCAGGGGAAAGAAGAGTATCAGCTCCTATGCCAGAAAGTTCTCAATGAAAATTATAAAATTCAAAAGATAAAAACTAAATTATGGGAAGTTTCAAATGATATAATTGGGAATTTGTAAGAATTCTGTATTTAAAAGGGAAATTCAAAGTTGGTGAATTTTAAACTATTTGAACTATTAAACTATTAAAAGTTTACTTTTAAACTTTAAACTATTTGAAAGACATTATTAGTATGGTGGACTATCTAAGAAAATATGGAAGTGAAGTGACTAGTAGCAAAAGCCCTTGTTAGGCTGTTGACTTGGTTTGGTTTGAGCAGTTTGGGATCTGCTCAAACCAAATGATGAGGTAGCTCTAGCAGTGGGAAAAACATTAAAAGGATAGACACTAGACACACTTTAAAGAAGGATCATGACTTTTATTCTAGTTAAATATGATTTTAAAAAGAAGTAAAATACAACATTTATCTGCTCATATATGTATTTGATAAAAATAAGTCAAGAAGGGGAACAGACTTGACTTGAGATTACAATGAGTTCATTTTTATACACATGGGCTTGGGCCATATTAGGTGGTAAAGAGGTCTTTTTCATGGAGGTTCACTGTCTTCTTCAATATAACAGTATCTAACAATATCTGGCTAGATGGTCATCAGTTTGATAGGTGGGGAAACATCTTAGGATAGAGAAAATCTTTGGATTAAGAATACCCAATGCTTCAATATCAAATACACAACGCCACTTAGTAAAATAATAGCCTTTGGTTAAACATACTAAGAGGAGATTCCATTCCTACTTAAGCTCTTCTGATTGTGAAATGAGAGCTTCTCCTTACAAAGCACCAAAGTCTGTGTACACAGAGATACTTCAGGGACCTCAGTTTTGCCACTTGGGACCATAGAAAAAAATGCAACTTTCCTTTTGGTTGAAAGCTCTTCACAGTATATTAATATGACAACATGTATCCCCTGAATCTTCTATTCTTTTGGATAAATTAGTTTCTTAAACTAGTCCTCAAGTTATTTGTTTGCTATCACCTCTTGAGTGTTTCTTCTCTGATGATACTCCAATTTGTTTCTCTTAAAATGTGATAATCACCTAAGATAAACTACAAGCTTTAGGTGATTATGATGTCTCAATGCAGGTTCATCAGTTGTAACAAATGTACCCTCTGGTGAAGGATGTTGATAACGGGGGAGGAAGCTATGCATGGGGGAGGGGGCAGGGGATGTATGGGAAATCTTTGTACCTTTTTCTCAATTTTGCTATGATGTAAAACTTGTCTAAAAAATAAAGTCTTAAAAAAATGCTCAGCTATGATCTCATTACAGAGTATCATTGGACTTGGTCATTTTACAAACTATAAGTTGATTTAAGGCAGCCTTCTATACCTTTGGTTGTGGTCTATGTGCTCATTTATTTGTTTAAGCTCAAGTATATTTCATTCAAAATGCTACTCAGCTATTTTTTTTGCCTATTTTGTTGGTTGCATAAATGAACTTTCTCACCACCCATCAGTTAAAACATGCGCACACACACACAAACTCTCTGAATGGGTAGGACCATTTACCATACAGCAGGCAAAAATGCAAGAAAGTTTTTAAGTATACCCTAAAGGACCTCTTATCAGGATCAAAGGAAGGAGGCTTCAAATCCACTTCAAATAATTTCCCTTATTGATGAAATTCAACATTTATGGAACACAAGACACAGGATGGCATTTACTTAATACCTGAAATGGGTAAGTCTTTTAGAAATGCTTCAACATTTTCCCTGAGGTATCATCAAAGGTTAAACTTTAAAAAAGAATTGAAGAGAAGAAAAAAAAGTACTATAACTTCATGTATAAGACATAAAGACATGTGCTGAAACAGGATTTCAAGAGAATATTCTTATTCTGTATACTTTAGGTTTATGTTTTTTCATTCATAGTAGTTTCTAGTATGTAATGCATAACTAGTTAAGGAAGCTTATCGCTGTGGACACAAAAAAGTTTACTTGAATTTTGAAATGGAATGGGTGGGATTCATTCCAAAGAGTCCTTAATAATGCTTATCTCATAAAAATCCACATTAAAAATAGTAAAGGAGTTAAGGATAGTCATTAAAGCACAATGTATGAATATAGGTATTTAATAAATTATGGCTTGTCCAAATAGTGAGAGAATTCAGGAGGCATGTTGAGAATGAAGGGAATTGTTTTATATCAATGTAAATTTAATTAATAACCTCACATGTTTAAAAAAAAAAAAAAAAAAGCTGGGGCCAGCCGAGTGGCGTGGTGGTTCCCAAGCCAGCGGCCCAGGTTCATGGGTCCCACATCTGAGGGCCAGTGACACTGCCCTCCAAAAAAAAAAAAGCAGGATCAGATTAGGCCATACAAAGTACAAGAAGAACTTGAATTAATAACTTTTGATGTAACAAAAAAAATGTAACAGTGGAAGGAATGAGCTATGCAGTGATAAAGTTAACTGTTGAGGTTGTTGGTTCTTGGACTTCAATGGAACCCACCCTGTTCATAACCAAATCCAGAATCATTTATAGTTTCTGATGTAAAGTCATTGGAAGTACAGAGACTGGTATGTAAAATCAGGATATTAATAGGCTCTGAGGAGGGCATTTACAAACAAAGATCCCATAGGGTATTAAAATTATACCACCTCTCTCCTTAACCCAGAAAATAGTGGGTTACTTTCCCTCAGGTAATTAAAAACTGAAACAGTGTCTAATTTCAGAAGGGGAAAAAAAGCACCAAAATAATGACCACAATATTCATAGCTGGGTGCAAAAGTTGGATTTTTCATTCTGATCCCAGTGAAACGAGGAATCATTAAAAATCCTATTCCACTCCCCACACAATGGAAGGCCCATATTTCTGATTATCTTCACTCACAAAATATAATATATCAATACAGGTTTACAGAAGCAGAATTTTCAAGAGAACATCTGGATACAATAATAATAGTGACACTGATAATATCAATAGATAAATAACATTAACTTACATATTTTCCATAAGTTTAAAACTTTATTTTCAATTTAGGGATACAAAAATCATTATATTAAACACTTATAGTGAAAATCAATTTATTAAGTCAGACCTCAAGGGGCAGTAAGGGTCAGAAAGAAGGTAAATGTGATGGTATACTTTAAAGACTAGTTAAAAGGTCAAATGAAACCACCATCATAACATTGCCCTGAAATATTTATTTGTCCATCCATAAACTATGAAAATAAAGGGGAGGAGAAAAAAGAGAGAATGGTCTTAAATTAAAAAAAAAAAACACCTAAATTTTTCCTTTTTTAAAGTGTTAACATTTTGAATAGACCAACAATTTGGTTGAAACTATGTTTTTCACATAACTGAATGTTTTTGAAGAAAACATTTTAGGAAAAAAAGTTTTTACAATCCTAAATTTGTCTATATTAAATAGCTAAACTGACTGCTTAATTTAAAATCAAGATATGTAATTATCATTAAATACTTGCATTTCAATTTTATTTATTGTATAAATGAAGGTATATTGGCATACAAAGTGAACAAGAAAAAGCAAAAAAACAAAAAAACAACAAAAAACAAACCCAAGAAAAAGCCGTGTACTAGAAATGTTTTGGTTTCAAGTGGTAAAAACCCATCTCAAACCAGTTTAAGTAGAATAATGAAGTAAAGGGGTGCTGGGAGTGGTGCGTTTGGCTCAGGCCCACCTGGGTTGCTGGGGTTCAAACATCCATGTGTTGCTTCTGTCCTGGTCCTAGTTGCAAGCAAACTGTCCCCATGTGGTAGCAAGTTCTCCCCTGGCAGTTCTAACATTTCCTCATTCTCACACGTTGTTATCCTTATGGAAAGGGTCTTTCTTTTCCAATCATTTTAGGAAACTCCCAGCTCTGATTAGCTTGACTTATATCATAAATCCATCTGCCAAACAGTTACAGGAGCCAGAAAATTAAAGGGCTGAATAGAGGGCCTCATTCTAGGTATACAGAGTGACAGTAGAGTGGGGAGGTCTAGATGCTAACTAGACACAAACCAAGTGTCCCCTCAGATATCTTGTGGTTACAAGAGCCCTTTACATAAGATGAATAAGGTCTGTGTGTACTGATTACTGTCCCCTAACTAGCCACCCAATTACATTAACCTTCGGTTTCTTCTAAAGTGGTTGGTCTCACAAAATGATGGAGTATTCTGTTTTCTGTATGACAATTCCAAAACAACAAATTTCCTAGTCCTATTTCTACTTTCCCAGATATTCCTTGTCTTCTGTCGCATCCTCCTCTTGTAGTGATCTCTAAACGTGGGACTGACTCGCGATCCACCCTATACCGAACTCCTGTACACCTCCATCTCCATCTCTTTAAAGGAACTCACCCACTCTCATGGCCTTAAATGTTATCTATATATCCATTCTAAATATAAATTCTCCGACTCTGATCTCTCCCTGTTGACATCAGACTTATATATTCAAATACCTATTTGATATTTCCATGTGAATGTTTAATAGATTCAAAACAGAAATTTTGATATCATAGACTTTCAAGCCCACTTCCTCCCTTGGGAGCCACATACTAGTAGACAGCATTGTGACTCATGCAAATATTTAGGACAAATATCTAGATTTTACTCTTAGTACTGTTTTTTTCTTCATTCTTCAAATCCACATTATTGGCCAGTCATGTAAATTCTACTTTCAAAAGGTATCCCCAATTCATCCTCTATCTCTACTATTAACAGCCCAGTCCAAGAAGCCATTGTCTGTTGGCTTGACTCTGAGCATCCTAATTGACCCTCCTTACCTTCCTGTTTCCTCATCTCAGCAGAACAGCCAGAGTACCCTGTTAAAATGAAACTTAGGGCCGGCCGAGTGGCGCAGTGGTTAAGTGCTGGCTTGGGAAGCCAGCGGCCCCAGTTTGGGTCCCACATATGAAGGCCAGTGACACTGCCCTCAAAAAAAAAAAAAAAAAAAGAAACTTAGCTCCTATCACACAAAACTCTTACATTTCACTTAGCTCTCCATCTCACTTGGAGTAAAAGCCCTCACCTCTCTGTATTGCCTACAAGGCCCTATGTGATCTGGCCCTCATTATCTTTCAGATTTCATCGCTGACCATTCCTTTCCGTCACTCACACTGGCTCACTTTTGCTTTAGGAGTTTTGTTCTAGTCTCTCTTTTTCACTACTCTTCCTAGTCCACTTTTCAGGGTTGACTCCCTCTAGTCAGCTACCAGTTTACATTTCTCTGTTGTTGTCTAGGAAAAACTCTCCTGTTATTTCTCTACTAGTCACTTAATACTTCTGTACTCCAAGTATGTGGGAGTTTTTCCCCCACATCAAGCAATCCTCCAACTGTGATGGACACCAACTGGGGGTCCTACGATTCAATTCAGTTCTGACACTATATCCCTGGAGGTAGCGTCAGAGCCCACAGGCTAGAGGATCGGTCCCATAAGACCACACCACCCTGCCCTCACTTCAGACACCGATCGCACATCTAGATTGTTACTTGTGCTTCTGATTGACTGGCTAGAAATTGAAAGTTTCCATAACCCCCTCCTCTAGTCTGGTTAATGTGCTAGAGCAGCACACAGAACTTAGGAAAATAGTTTATTGACTAGATTACCTGTTTATCATTACAAAAAAAATATTAAAGGACAAATGGTCAGATGAAGAGCTACATAGAGCAAGGTCTGAAAGGACCCCAAGCACAGGAGCTTCTGTCCCTCTGGAGTTGAGTGTACAAAACTTGCTCACCAACCTGGAGATCTCTGAACTCCATTGTTTTGGGGTTTCTTAATGGAGGTTTCAATAAATATACACATGGTTGATTAAATCATTGGGCATTGGTGATTAAGTCACTCACTAACACCCCCTTAGCCCCCTTCTTGGAGGTAAAAAGGGATATGGGGTAGGGCTGAAAGTTCAAGCTCTCTAATCATTTGTTTGGTTCCCCAGCAATCAGAATCTCATCCTTAGGGGTTTTCCAAAAGTCTTATCATTAACATAAATATGGCATGGTTAAAATGGTTGTTATGAATAACCAAAGACACCTTTATTGCTATTATCACTTAGGAAATTTATAAATAAATGAGTGTGGCTGTGTTCTAATAAAAGTTTACTTGCAAAAAACAAGCCAACATAGTTTGCCAATGTCTGCTCAATGACATCAAACTGTTTTGATTCTCTGGTTCACAGCATCTTAAGTGTACACTGTGCTTTACCTTATTCGAATTGAAATCTGTAAGAACAGCAGCGACCTTGCTTATCTCACTTATTGCTTTTTTTCCTAATACCTAATGACTGGAGCATAGAGGGAGCTTGGTAAATACTTACTTACTTACTGAATGAATGAATGAATAAAACTGGTATGTAAAATTCAAAACACTACAAAAAAAAAAATTACCTCAGAGTGCTTACCTAATTTTTCATTAATACAAAAATGATTAGTATATTATTACTATAAATAGATGATTTTACTATTTAAAAGTTTCTATTTTTTAGGTACATACCCCACATGACAAAAAGACAAAGGGAAATTTCAATTATGTTTCCAGAGGATATATTTTACAAATTCTGTTGATTTTTACTTGACACTGAGGCCCTTCTCTTAGGTCAGTAGCTCTCAACCTGGGGTGATTTTGCCGACCAGGGGATGTTTGGCAATGTCTGGAGATAGTTTTGATTATTACAACTTGGGGGAGGGGTACTATTGACATCTAGAGGATAGAAGCCGGGGATGTTGCTCAGTATCTTGTAGTGCACAGGACAAACCCTACAACAAATAATGGTCTGGTCCAAAATGCAGTAGTGCTGGTATTAAGAAACCCTGCTTTAGGCTTATTTCCCATGAAACTAGGTCTTTTTTTTCAGGGTAATTCTTATGGAATTTTAGGATGCTGCCTACATCTGTAGACTAGTTTTGAAAACTTGTGAGAAGGCAGATTGCAGTTCCAAAAAGCTATAACTTTTGCATGAGATGCAAAGCAATTCTGAAGGGTACATTTCACTGGGGGGAAAAAAAAAAAAAGACAAACCTCACTGTCACATTTGTATTCCGAGAATATTCAGCCAATTTGATAACCTCGTTAGAGGAGTCAGACTTCAGGCTGCCTGCTTGTGGAGTCACACAACGTTAAGCGCCTACCACAGTTCATGATATTCATTGGCCAAATGACAACAATGACAGTAAATTTGAGCTGACATCCTATGGCAGCAACAAAACAGGAAAGGAAGGAAGGAGCATTCCAAGGGCAAAAACAATACAGCAAGTATCCTTTTACAGCTTTCATGTAAGCCGGTGACTTTGTTGTTACTTGCTGGTACCGTTCATTGTTAAGTTCAACTGGCCTTATGCCACATCTCAAGCTAAACTCAAACAATGCCTATAGTTTCTTGATACTACTTCATGCTAGAGATAATTTTTCACTTCTAATGTTTTATATTTTGTTTTTAGATCTCAATAGAATATAGCAAGAATCTGTTGGTCTAAATTCAGATCTGTCATTGAGGAATATAAAGTGTGACTTTCATAACTATTTTCTCATACTTACCTAACATAGAAGGGGAGCAGATAAGTGTGTGTGTGTGTGTGTGTGTGTGTGTGTGTGTGTGTGTGTGTGTGTGTGTCGGAGTGGTGGGGAGAGGGTATCTAGAAGACAACCAAAGGCAATGTTTGCACATTTTGATGCTGTTTATATAAATAAATCAATAACAGGGATTATACATGAACAATGTGGGTAATCACATATTCATGAAACTCCATAGTGCTTCATTATTCAGATTCAACTCCTAATTCTATGATTATTCCTTCCGTGCCACCTTTCCAGGGATGTTTTCCTTCTGTTTTTTTCATGTAGATATTTATTAAAGCTCTGCCTTTGGTCTCCCTCATCTCATTCAGTATTTTATTTTAGGATTTCATCTACTCTAATGGCTTCAACTATCACTTCCTTGCCAGTGACTTTCAAGTCTTTGCCTCCATTTCTCACCTACCTCAGGAACATCTGTTCATTTTTAACAGCTACAGGTATATCTATTTGGAAATCCTCTCAGTGTCTTAAATTGCTTATGTCCAAAACTCAGCTCATAGTTTCCTTCTCTTATGGGGACCTTTTTCACTGATCCCCATCTCATCCATCTTGTTGGATAATGCAAAAATAAAAAAGTCACCTTGATCCTTCCTTCTCCCTAATGCACAATTTCCAACCCATCATAAAATTCTATTCTTTTTACCTCTGAAATATTTCTTAAATGTGTTCACTTCTCCCCGTCTAGCTATCACCACATTAGTCTGTGTTACCACATTAGTCTGTGTTACCACCTGCACTGTGATTATAGCACTTTGATGCTTTACACATTTTCAATGTCATCCTATTGCTCTTAGGCTAAAAGGATCAACATGGTTCAGGTCTTTCTCAAGCGTCTTGTCCAAGATCACACCTCTCCTTTTCTCACTGTGTTGACTTTAGTGACACGGCCATCTTTTTCTATTTCTCACAATGCCATCTTCCTTCTCTCCATAAGGTGCAGTACCAGTGGTGGTGGTTGTTTTACACACACACACACACACACAGACACACACACACACACACACACACACACACACACACACACATGCATGGTTTTGGAAGGCCCTTTGCTTCCTCTCTCTCCTATTTGGTTCCCACCATCTGCTCTGTAGGTTTCAGACTAAGAGTCATTTTAGTGGGAGAAGAACTCATTTAAAAGCCCCGAAAGCACTCCTTTAATTGTAGCCTCAAGTGTAACTTGGCTTCTTCCCTTCACAGTTCTTGTTGCATTTGTTACACTTTTAAGTTTATTTATGTTTATATTATCAAACAGCCCAGCTGTTTTCCTCAATAGCCTGCAATTTGTCCTCAGCATTTTGTCCCCAGCACATAGCTTGGTTTCTGACACATAAGATGATATCAATAGATATTTGTTAAAAGGATGAATAAAAATTAAACTCATCATTTTAATACATCAATTCACCCCCAAATGCACTTATCCTTCTGATCTCTCTAATTCTGTTGGTGTAACCATCACCTTCAGGCCCAGATTTTCAGACTTCTTTGGCTTCTCTTTCTTGCTTGCTATCTACATCTAATTGTTTGCCAGGTATCACTGATTCTACCTCCAGAGCACACTTCCCATAAACCTTAACTCTGTTACTGCTTTCCTGGGTCAGCCCCACCTCATCCTATGTCTGGGCTGCAGCAAAATCACCCAATTGGATTCTGATCTAATCTCTTCTTGCCTCAATCTCTCTAGTAGTCTTCCAACATTGTTCATGTTGCTACTATGATAAAAACGATTTTAGGATTCCCAACTATCTTTTCAATACAATGTCCAACGTGCAAGTAACTCTAAACATTCTCTTTTTTACATCATATATTCAAAAAGAAAAAAAAACCTGAAATATTTTGAGTACCCAGTACATATCGTGTATCTATCACTTCCGGGACTTTATCTGTAATACTTTCTCCCATACATAGCTCCTTGTCCTTCAAGCACAAATCCTGCTTTCCTTTTCTAGGTTGCCTTCTTATATGCAGGGACTTTTTACATGATTATCATTGTATAGACTACAGTGATTAACACTGGGACTTTAGACCCAAATGACCTTCAATAGATATATGTCATGAATTGCTTCATTCCTTTCTGTTTCGTTTTCCTATGTAGCTTCAACAGTCGATGAAGGGTAAATATTTTCATTTGTGTTTTATTTTTTCTTTTAGTTTTTCCATGTATGTTTTTTGAAAAGGCAGCTAAAAATAAGAGTTTATAAAATCTTCCTGCTTTGCTGTTTAAGAATATCCTGTTTTATAAAAAAACAACAACTGACAAAATGATAAGAGCAGGATTTTAAAATTATGATCTAGGAACAACAAGCATAAACACTTGTTAAAGATTTGTGCTTTTCTGTACTCGAAGATGACATGCAATTTATGAACTGTTTAAAGACTGGAGAAAGATAAAGTTTATCTAAATTAATACTATATTCTGAAATGTGAGGAATAGTAATCCTAGAAAACTTTAAGTTGGCTTTTACTGCAATAGTTTCTTTCATCTCAACTCTTTCTTGTGAAGGTTAAACACAGGTGCTCTTGGCTTTTTAAGCCAGGACAATTTGCCATAGTATCGATTGTATTTATTTCTATAGTAGTCCACCTGGGGATCGCGGTTTTGATTGCTAACAGCACGGATATTATCTTCTTTTCTGCAAAAACACTAAACGTAAGTTTTTAAAATAGTACATTTAATAATTATAAATATATTCTATGAAGCACTTTGTATATATTTTCTAATGAGACTCTTCTGTATTTTAAAGCAGATTTTATCTTTCAGTTTAAGCATTACTTCTTCATAAACCATGTAAGTATTAAGATTTTTTTTTACTAAGCCGATAGTCACTATTTTTGGTTTATGTTTAATGTGCTTTATTTAAAAATTCTTCCTGACTTACAATGGGGTTGTATACTGATAACCCCATCATAAGTTGAAAATATCGTTAAGTTGAAAATGCATTTCATATACCTAAGCTACAGAAAATCATAGCTGAGCCTAGCCAGTTTCTACTGAATATGTATAGCTTTTGCACCATCATAAAGTCAAGATTAATTCAACCATCCTAAGTAAAGGCTGTCTGTAGTTCATTGTTCCAAGCCACGTGCATACAAATACATACCTCAGTATGACTAATAAAGTGCATACAGTATAAAACATTTATAGATTACAATGACATGTGAAAGTATATAGTATATAGTTTAAATATGATCTATAAAAAATCTTCACATATGAAAATCATAGTGGAAAAACCACAAACCAATCAATGCATGAAAATCTTTGTTTTTTGTTTTTTTTTAAGGTTTTTCCAAACAGAATTTAAAGCTATCGAAAGTCTTTCTGTAGAGTACATTTAATACGCATGTGTGGAAGTGTTTAAATATAAAATAATTCATTCTTTTCACCATTTCAAAATTTAACTCTGTGGTCATAAAAATGAATGTCATAAGAGTGAATGTCATCTTTCAAAACTGAGATATGGTATGGAAATTGCCCATTATCTGTTAACATGCCTTAGTAGATAAGAAGAGGAAAGTGTATTTACTTAAAAGTGAAATTACAGCAAAGAAATCTTACTCTGTTGAGTTTATTTTAACGTTAATTTAACAGTTATTTATTAATTTCTTCTCACTTAGATAAAGGTCATTTAGAAAATAAAAACATTATTTAATTCATTGGTAATCAGTAAACTATTTGATAAAAGAACTTGTTTCAGTAACAGCTGAATTGAATTAATGGAATATCTCATGGCCTTAATAACAACAGTGACAATTATTACTATTGTTGTTACTTATGTATTTGGCAGCATTTTGTAGTTTCTGTATTTTGGTTTATAAATTTAAAACAGTTGTGTTGTAGCATACTTTGCCTTGCATATGATAGGTAATTAAACACTTATTAGCTTGTATTTTTTTAAAAAATATATAATGGGTACCATGTACTTGTATTTTCTCAGATAATTCTTTAATTCTTACAATACTTCTATGAGATAGGTGCAGGTATTTAGAAAATTGAGTAGTTTGCATAAATCGCACAGCAGAACTTGGCTTCAAGCCCAGGCCTTTCTGATTCCAGAGCCCATTCTTCGAATTCTCACAATACTGCCTCTCCTAAACTGGGCTCTCCTGACCTAATCACAACACTTAATATGAACAACAATGACAAAAAGTGGGAAAAAACTATCTTTATATTAAAAATCAAAATTGTGGCACAGATAAATAAGTTACCTTGCAAGGAAGTGTTAAGGTGAAGATATTAATTGAGGTTTGTTTAAATGTTGAGCCCATGCTGTTTTCACTATACCAGTCCAATTGGACTTTCAGCAAAGATAGAAATTATCTCTCTTGGCTGTTCAATACGGTAGCCACTAGCCACATGGGACTATTGAACACTTGTATGGTGGTTAATGGTACTGAGGAACTGTTTTAAATTTTACTTAATTTATTTTTTGACCCCTTTCACCCCTTTTTCCTACTCTCTGCCTCTGACAACCACCAATCTGTTCTCTGTATCTATGATATGAGATTTTGTTTTGAGATTCTATAGAGGGATAATATGGTATTTGTCTTTCTCTGTCTGAGTTATTTCACTTAGTATAATGTCCTCTAGGTTGTTGCAAACGTGAGATTTCATTATTATTTTTTTATGGATGAATAATATTCTATTGCATATATATCCACAATTTCTTTATTCATTCATCCATCAATGGATGTTTAGATTGCTTCCATATTTTGGCTATTGTAAGTAATGCTGCAGTGAACATGGGGGTGCACATATCTTTTCAAGTTAGTGTTGTTTTCTTTGGATAAATACCCAAAAATGGAACTGCTGGGTTGAATGATAGATCTATGTTTAGTTTTATAGGGAAACTTCATATTGTTTTCTATAGTGACTACACCAATTTATATTCCCACCAACAACGCACAAGAGTTCCCATTTCTCTACAACCTCACCAACACTTATGTCTTGTCTTTTTGATAATAGGCATTCTAGCAAGTGTGAGGTGATATTTCATTATGGTTTTGATTTGTATTTTCCTGATGATTAATGATGTTGAGCATCTTTTCATTGATTTTAATCTGTTCATTAATTTTTAAAATTAATTAATTTTAACTAATTAAATTCAAATTTCAATGCCATATGTGCCTAATGGCCACCATACTGTCCAGCGCAACTATGAATGACCTCTATTATCTTGACCTCCTAAGCAATATAAAGTGAAACTTAGGAAAAAATTTTAAATGAACTTAATTATTGAATGAATGCAATTTTAAATACATTTAATTATTCCTCATGAGATAATCCTTTAACAATATAAACTATAATTTCAAAATTTTTTCTTTCTCAATTCTTGCTCTAGGGTAACTATTTTCCTTAGTTGCCTCATTTCTATTTACTTAAACTTCCTTTCTAATTGCTTAAAGGTAAAAAAAAAAAGAAAAAAATAAGCATTTTAAATCATGTTGGAAAAAATATTTTACCATTCATCCTTCATAGTCACCCCGTTTATTTTTCTATATCTAGAAAATGTAAACTGTGTCTCAAATCTTTCTGTAGTCAATCTGTTCTGTATTTTACTGGTCATGTTGTGACATTTACAGATTGGTAAATTCCAATTCAGAGGAACAGGAGTCAGAGATGAGGCAGGTAAGTTAAAGGGAACTGAGTTTAATGTCACAGTTCCTGGTCTAGACAAAAAAAAAACCCAAAGCATGAAGCTTTTCGTCGTGCACTCTTTTAGTAACATGGGAAAACAACCCAAAAGCTTCCAAAATTAAATGGTTTCCTAGGCTAAGGTCTGTGACACAAGATACTGGCAGACAAGCTACTTCAGTACCAGCTTAGACTGTCTACCTAAGTGGGAGGACTCAGAAGCAGCCCCTTGTCCCCTTACTGTTCTTGCAAGCATTAGATGGACAAATCTAATGTTTTGAGGACAAATCAAGATGTTATTTATGTCTTAGAACTAGTCTTGGAATCTGGTAGGATTATATCTGGACATCTGAGAATCAACAAAGAAAACAATTTCTCTGTAGCTTGTAGAATTGCTTCAGATCCTTCCTATGCTACTTCCTTCTCCCCTTGTCCTCCTCTGCTTCCAGAATCCAGGGACTACTCCCAAAGCCGCCGGATTAGGAAAAGGTATGATCTATATAAATACATATTCATATCTGCTGAACAGTTTCTAATATGGATATTTCCCAGATTTTTCTTAGAGTCCAGGCACCTTAGTGTAAACTTTAACTAACATCTGAAATTACTGGAGATAGTATGATCTGGCTTGTTTTCATGATTCAAAAACCAAACACCCTTATCACTATCATAATCATTTCTTTTAGGTAATTAAAAATAAAAAACTGACTCCTGTTAAAGATTAAGCAAAACTTGCATAATATAGTTCACATATCAACAGGATGGAAATATTTTCAAATAATTTCTCATCACTAGCCTCTCCTGACCTCATGTGAATTTTATTATTAAATTAGATTAATAAAATGTAAACTTTATTGGTTTTGTGCTTGTGTTTCAATCCTGATTATGACTCTTGGAAACTATGGCCATGGTCAAGTTATTTTAGTCCTCTCCGCCTTGGTTTCCTTATCTGGAAAATGGATATAATAATGGGACTTATAAAATGGCTGTGAGGATTAAATGAGATAATGTGAAGTATTTAACATAGGGCTTGACACATTGAAAACACTTAATCAATGGTATTATGATCTTTCTATTGTTATCCATATACATACATGTAGAAAACTAATGACAAGTAAGTACACATTTTAGTCTATTTTTATGTAGAGAAATGCACAGTAGTGAGTATTCAGTTGAAACCAGGAAGAATTTAAGTTGACTAAAATGACCAAGTTTGAAATTTTCTCATAGTTCTAGGATTAAGTTCTTACCTAAGCTAGTAAAGAATATTTAAGTATTAGTTGTAAAGAAACACCTTTGAGAGCATCTATAATATAAAGGATTGAACCTAAAGATAGATTGCTAATTGTTGAAAATACATTTTTCTAGTATTTAAGGATAATCAAACATGAATCAAAAATAATTCCAATGGTTTTTCCTGGTGCTTTGCCTGAAGCTACTTAATAGCATTTTGCATATTTTCAAGAAAGAAATCTCAATGTATAAACCAGAAATGAAGCACTACTTATATTATTTCTTTTTCACATTTTAAAAACATTAATGTCTATGATGTTTTCTTATAAAACCCAATTAACTTTTGTGGTTTGAAATTTAATTATTGAAGCCAGAGATGCATTGCAGGAACTAGTATAGATTAAGATTTGGTTTTGTTTTTTTTTGCAAATGAATGGTCATAGCAGAAATTTACAATTTAAAAACTAAATAAAAGGAAGGATGTTTTAGTAATTGATGTTCTCATAATTTTGATGGTAAGCAAAATTCTGTTAATAAAAGTCAGGCCATCTTTCAGTTCACATTTTCCTGAAATAATACTCTCTGTGATTTTATTTATGATATTATGACCAGAGCCAACAGGTATTTCTTTTATATAAATAATTAGAATTTTATTTTGAAGTTTCTATAACTCAATTCTGAAAAGCAAAATGGGCACAATGTAAAAGTTGTGGTACTACCAAAATTCTCAATGACCTTACTACTTTCAATAAAAGTAGAGAAATATTCATTCTTATATATTTTAAGATATATTTAGGTCCTCAAAGGCAAGGATCTTATTTATCTTATCTATTTTATCTACCTAATTATCTATCTACCTACCTACCTACCTATCTATACATATAAAAATGCTCACAGATACGGTGTTTGGTCTTCCATCTGACCCCTACTCTGAGTATGGGTATGGAGCTTCTAAAGTTTATTTGCTCAGCTAAATCTTATTTATATACTTTCTCTTTTTTCAAAACAAGCTCTGGACTCATATATGACATTAGCAGTATGCCTGACTGCATTATACACTTATATCTCTGTATGCGTGTTTGCGCATTTGTAGGTGGAAAAGAATAGAGGAAGACCCTGATTCAATATGTTTGGGTGCAAACCTTCTTGAAGACACTAGTTATGGAGAAGTGAAAAAATGCAGCTTTTTGCCTGCAGGTATCTTAAAGGATTACATTTATTTTCGTAATAATAATTAGTGCTCATCTCATTATAAGGGTATAATGATATGTCTCATTATCACATTAACAATTCTTTAAATATAAAGTTTCACTGCCATATTGTGTTGAAAAGAATCAATGATTCAGTTATGTTTACTCAAGGAATGAGATTTGCAACCTCCCCAGTTGCTATGGGAACTATATTCTTTTGTTTACTAAATTGACCTTTGCAAGAAAAAAATAGAAACTTGTAAATGATTAAGGTGATATATGCTTATTAAATAAAATTTTGGAAAATACTAATTAGTGCTAAAATGTTACCCATAATTCTTTCACTAAATATACTTTATTAATATTTTGATGTTTCCCTTTATTTCACCTCACACATTTTTTTTAAGTAGTGGTATTTGAATCATTAATACATTTTAGCATCATTGTTTTCCAGTTTACATTATATAATACGTTTTTCATTAAAGTTCATACTGCAGAAGGAAATACATGTACAAGACACATAGGATTATATATTCTTTAAATGTCATTTTGTGATCTTGCATGTCAATTCCCTTAAAACAATCTGTGATAAAGTGCATTTACACTCCTCCAATTGTTCTTTATAACACATTTTTCCTAAAAATTTACCCTGTTCTCTGGTTCAGAATCCATCTCACTGCATCACCACTCACATATATGGGCAGGTTACACAGTTTACTCATGGTTATATGTCAGACTAACTTCTAACACAAACATACTTTTGGAGAAATTATCTGTGTTGGTTATACCACATCTCTATTCTGCACTGTTCTCTATGATTGTTCTTTCCCCTTTTGCTCCAACTTTTAATCATTTACACATTTGGTAAATATTTATGGAGCACTTTAATATGCAAGGCAATATGTGAGACACTGGGCTATAATAATAGTGAATAGGACACGATTTTTCATAGTCAATTACAATGTAATGTGATAAGTGCAGATTGGTATAAATAGAAGGTACTATAACAGAAATAATAAAGGCAGTCAGTCCTGTCTTCGGGGGTCAAGATTGGGTTTTCTTGAGAACATGGTTTTATCAACTGGAATACTATCAGGCCAGGATATGACTAATAACCATAAAAGAAGATTTAGTTGTGAAGATTTTCCTCAAATATAAATTCAGTAATCAGGTAGATTCAGGAATGAAAGGTTCCTCAACTGGGATAATGCAAGGTCTTAAGAAAGGAATAACCAAGCTTCAGTCAAAGATTAAGGCAGAGAAGGAGCCGGGCAAACTCATTTATTAATAGCTATAGATACTGCCTCAGAAAACTATCCCATGCAGAAGCTGCCCAATGCATAGTGCCTAGTGGACATAGCAAGCTCCCATGAATATAATCTGTTCATTGATATCAGGCCAAGGTTCAGCCTAGTGAATGGAATAGTGCCCCCAGAGAATTCTGGATGAAGTGCTGGACATTAGAACTTCCTATACGTAGGAGAGCTGTGGACAGGAAGTGTGGGGACAGGATACAGATTTGGGGGAGGGCCACAGCCCAGGGCATTGCCAGTTAGAATGGCATTGGAGCCTAAAAGAATGAACATACAGTAAAATCTTAGGGGAGGAAACCATGACTGAGTCCTGTCTAATAGCCATGATCAACATGGAGTGTATGGAAGCCTGGATTATTGGTAAGGGAACACATTTCAGGCCCCAGCTATACTGAATCCATGATGGTTAGGGACATTCTTTCCTCCCAAAATAAAGTGTGCTTGCAGACACATTAAGCTCTTTTTTCTCCCTCTGTAATCCTTCAAAATAGAATTTGACACTATTAAATTTTTAAAAAATTTCCGGTAAAATTGCTGTTAAGTGATTAACTCTCTGAAAGCCAAGAAGAAAAGAAGTAAAAAAGTATTGTTAGAGGAACACACAGTCTCACAAAGCTTCTCAGTTTTATTTAATTAGGAGTGGTGTGGTGGGGTTCCACTCCAAGCTATTCTGTAAGAGACTGAATCTTTGGGAAGGAGTTTCTGAGGCTTCTGAGAAGGGGGCTGGGGAAGAGCAGGACTCCACACTCTGCTGTTGACTCTGGTTGGTGAGCTCTGATAACAGGTGCTGAGTTTGTGAATTCGTGACATACAAGCTTAGGAACTGAGTAAACTTTTGAGATCTATTCTCTCCTTAAGTTCCATTATGGTAAGTAATTTCTGCTGACGGTCATCAAAAAAGAATCTGAGAAGGACACATGAAATTCCCACAGACTATTTATCTCAGGAATTCACTTCCTGACTCAAGAATCCCAATTAAGTAACAGGCAGAAGCCTGCAGATGGTATCTATGACTCCAGTGAGCAGTCAGATGCCTGACTTCCCTCCAAGAATTTTCCCTGACCTTGCAATTCTCATTAAGTGCTTCACTGTATTATTCAGTTTATAAATACAATTTTTCCAATTAATATATGTTCAATATAAAACATTTTGGAGGTTCAATTTAAGGATGAAATAACTATCTGTAATTACACTCACTTTCAATTGAACATGTCAAGGATCTAAATGTTTTAAGAATCTGTATTCTTTTTTTTTTTTTTTTTTTTTTGAGGGCAGTGTCACTGGCCCTCATATGTGGGACCTGAACCAGGGCTGCTGGCTTCCAAAGCCAGCGCTTAACCACCGCGCCACTCGGTCGGTCCAAGAATCTGTATTCTTAAGATGACAACTCTTCAGGGCAGAGCAGAGTACCAAAGACCCCTACATTTTGGGGGAGGAAGGACTCTTCCTTTACTGATAAAATTATTCAGAGAGAAGCGAGATGGAATTGAGACTGACCTGAGCAGCAAGTGGGTTTTCTACTTTTGAACCTTCAAAGGCCAGTGTCTAACCAGAACTATATAAGGTTTATGAAAAGATTATTTCTAAAATTCTGGCTTATTCATACAATGGAACTGCAAGCATGCACTACAAAAAGAAAGAAAACGTTTTTTATTTATTAATATGAAACAATATTCAAGATACATTAATTGAAAATAAAATTAAACTGCATAATAGGTTATGATATGTTCACATTTGTGTTCAAAAGGAGATAGATAGAGGTATAGATAGGTAACATATACTTGTATATCTAGAGGATTTTTCAGGTAGGATATACAAAACAAACAAACAAATAAACACCCCACGCCCCTGAAACTTATAACATTAGTTCCCATGGGTGTTTGGGAGAAAGGAAGTTTTGGGAGCTGAACAATATGGGTACTGGGTGGCTAGGGTAGGAGGAACACTTAATTCTTATTTAATTGCCTTTCTTCTGTTGGATATTTTTATTATATAAATGTAGTGTTATTTTTATTAAAAAGTAGTTAAATAAATGTCACTCCATATGCCTTATGGAATGGCATAGACTATAATCTAAAATTTACTCCTTTAGCATATAATCATTATGGGAGATCCACATAATTATTTAACATTGAACCTATAAAATAGGACTATGTTATTTGCTCATTTCCAATATATTACACATTTTTAGAAATTGAATCTATAGGAGACTATAATGCAGTCTTAGGGAAAAATATAGTAAATTTCATTTTTTCTTTCAGGGCAAAAGTTTCTCTAGTCTTCAAAAACACTATTTAGGAATTTAAATCCTTGCCAGAATTTTATATTGTATTGCCAACCTCTGTTTATTTTCCATTTCTTAGACTACGGGGCATTTAGATAAACTTCAATTTATCCCCCGCTTGTGCTGTGAAAACAGGTCTCCTGGGAATACCATTCATTGCCCAATCTGAAAAAACTGTAAGATGGACTTTTATTCCTTTTGGAAATGCAGTATTTACTGGGTGTGAAAAGCTTCCCTACAGCAATTGATAACCTTGACTTCATGAATCAAGAGAGATGTAGAGTACATCCGTTTGTTTATTTTTAATCCCCTGAAGAAAAATATAGCATTTTAAGACCTCATCATTAGTTATATAGATAATTTCAATTTAATATTCTGAGTAATTCTCAGATAATTCTTGATGATAGCCCACAAAAGTAGGCTATTCATAAAATCTTAAGATATTGGCCATTTTCTGGATTTATATATTAAAGAATATATTTCTCTTCTATTGTTTAAAGTCTTCTTAGAGAGTGAAAAACGGAGATGGATCTTAACCAAGGAAATTTTATCTCATTGTGGAAAATACGTTGAAGTGTCAAGAACAAGTGTGTCATTGGAAATATGACCTGAGACTTTGACAGAATACAAATATGTCCTGCCCTGAGTTGGCAGATAAGAGGGAGATGGAGGAGATTTGACTGAATTGTCTGTCTTTCAGCTTAGAAATTTTGCCTTTATTTTCTGACTTTAAACTTTTTAAATCTTATTTTTGATTGCCTAAGCATACCCATCTTTTATGGGTCTTTATTCTATGCCAAGTTGCCTCAAGTTGGTTTAAAAAGAAGTTACATTGTAGTAAGGTTGTAGAAAACCACATATTGTACATAATGGATTTACAATCTCACTCCTTGGAAACAAAATCAAGAGAGCATTTCACACCAAATACACTTTACATAGCAGTTCTACTTCTGAGGTAAATTTGTCAGTTTTTTAAAAATCGGATTGACTCCTATAGGACCTTTTACTAGCTTTGAAAATATTCCAAAAGAATTGTGATCTGATTCCCATAGAGATCACAAGCTAAACATGTTCAAAATTTACTTCAATATTTTTCTCCTCTCACCATCCCATCGACTTCTTTTTCTGCTGTTTCTAAGGTCAGCAAAGGACATTCTCTACCCTGGATTATCACCACCTCCCAACCTCATCCTGTCAAACTGTCCTTTTAAACCTCTCTTAGATCCACCCTTTCTTCTCTCTTTTTAACCTCATTCTAAAGTTCCAATCATAGTTTATTCCCAAGAATATTGCAGCAGTTTAACAAGTAGTCTCCCTTCAGGTCTTAAGTCTTTCCATTTAAAGTCTATTCCTCACAAAAACTTTTTTTTTTTTTTTTTTTTTTTTGAGGGCAGTGTCACTGGCCCTCATATGTGGGACCCGAACTGGGGCTGCTGGCTTCCCAAGCCAGCGCTTAACCACCGCGCCACTCAGCCGGCCCACAAAAACATTTTAAGACACAAACAAGAGCATGTTGCTTTCCTCAGACAACTTCTTTATGAAGAGTTAAAGGCCCATAATCAGCTGACTCTTGCCTAATTTTCTATGATCACATTTTGTCCTGTTTTTTCATATGTATTCTGAATTCTCAGGCATAATACACTTATGACCTCTGCTATCCCAAACGACACAATTTCTTTTTATGATTTCATGGAATTTAAAGTGTAGTTGGGCCAACAAGAGTCCTAAGAAAGAACTTCTGTAAATACCCCCAGGAATAGACACAACAGTAAATAATTTTTTTTAAAAATGTGGGAAATATTGGGCTTATTCTCTAAACAAAACATAAATACAACAACACTTTTTTTTTCTCCCACAGATAGATGTTAAAGAAAACACTGCCAAGAAATAAACCACGGCCTTGCTACCATGTACTTTTCTTTTTGTGAAAAAAGGGAAAAGCGTTAATGAATAACATGGCTCCACTTTTGTTGTCTTTATCTTGAAGGGAAGAAAGGGCCCAATAAGTCATTTGCATAAAAGTATAAAGTGATGGCCTAGGAAGGAAGTGGTGTGATGGTAATTGAGGCAGATGAAGAAATCCACCTTTTTCCTGTCCCTTAATTCCAGGCAAATCACACTCATTACCTAAAGCTCCCTGAAGTAGTATAGCTTTCTCACACTTCGGGCCATGTTGTTCTCTCTCTTCCTAGAATGCTTTCCTCTCTTTGCCTGCCAGTTTACTCTTACTCACCTTTTAAATTTCTATTTCTATCATCACCTCTGTGAAGCTTTCCCCATCAGTTCTTCTCTGCTCTAACACCTTCCACTGTATACTGAAGCTGTTTCCTCACTTGTTTATCTCCTCAAATATATCATATATTTTCTTCAAAGGCACTATTGTATCTTTAGTAGCTGACACAAAGTAAGCACTCCACATGTGTTGAGTAAACAAAGGAACAAATTAACAACAAGCTCCAAAGAAAGAAAGAAATAGCAGCACTATTAAAATTACTAGATAGGGTCCAGGTTTTATAATCATTAATTTGAAAAAATTAACATTCAGTTCATAGTATGAATTCAGGTTAATCTGCTAAAAGTCATCAGTCTCATTAACATTATAAGTAAAACCATTCACTTTCTCTCCCTATGTTCTACTTTTTTCATAAATAAGGAACTCTCACTCTTTCAAGAATATTACAACGAGACTGTTTATTTTTCTCTGACCTCTCATTTGTTCCTTTAATTGGAAGAGAATGATTTATGATGGGTGTGATGGTGGGAGCCTGACTTACATTGATCTACATCTCTTTCTGCTAATGCTCAATGTCAATATGTTCAAGGTTGCCGAGCCTGTGTGAGTTTTCCTCTTGAGCTTTCTGCAGCTCAATGTGAGGCAGTTAATAGAACGTGTGCTACTTTGTAGGCCCAGATTATTCCAAGTGTAAGTTCCAGTGCTTAGAGAATGTGAAGAAACCCATTTTGGTTTCAAGATCAAGAGGCGGGTTTCCAATCTGGCTTAATCAGATTTAAGTCATCAATACATTTTCATCTATATCTGGCTCTTCTGTTCATTTCTCACTTGGTACAGAATTTGTCTGCGTGGGGTGCTACTCTCAATACCAAACACCACTTAATAAACCTCATCAATGCACATATTCATATGTGGTAAAGCACTCTTTTAGTGCCTCAAATGGCAGAGCCCCTAAATATTGGAACCAGAGTACAACTAGGGGTTACTTTGATGATCTGATGGGAGATATCCCATGGAAATAGGGTAATTAAGTTCTACCCCTAAGATACCTATTTGAAAAACAGAAATCAGAGCTTGTGAAATTTAGGCACAACCCTTCTTCCTCACCACCAGACCTCTGGAAACCCCTTAATCATTCCAGCAGTTACTCTCTGTGGTTGACATTGCAATCAAGACTTGGATCTTGGGCCGGCCGAGTGGCGCATTGGTTAAGTGCTGGATTTGGGATGCCAGCGGCCCCGGTTCGGATCCCACATGAGGGCCAGTGACACTGCCCTCTACAGCTAACAACAGCTCCACCTGGAGCTGGGCTGTGTGAGCCCCGGTGATGGTGTGGGCTGCAGCCCCTGCTGCAGTGGGCTGCCATAGGCTACAGTGAGTGGCCCGCAGCCAGCGTGAGCGGCTGGCAGCCAAGATCGATACCAACAGTGAAGCAACATCCTCCGCAACTAAACTGAAGAACAAAAAGACAGCAACTCGTCTGTTCCCCTTCCCCAATTCCCCAATAAAAAAAAAAAAAAAATCTTTAAAAAAAAAAAAAAGACTTGGCTCTTGCTTATATGATGGTTCAGTGGGCTCCAGCATCTTACTGCTACAGCTGGATTTTAGCGAGAGCTACTTTCCCTAACCAATTTTCATGTCGCATCTCCTTCCTCCACATAGGCCAGACACCTCCAAATAACCAGGACCATGGAAAAAGGCAGGATAATATCTTTTGATCTGAACATGATCGTCACCTCACTTTTCCTATTTAGGACAAAGATAAGGACTTACAGATGGGATCATTTGTTTTTTTCCTCCATCCTAAGGAAGAGTCCTTTAGACAATTAGTTGGTCCCTGCCTCTTTATTATCTGGTCAAAATACTACCCCTTTCAAGAATCTAAGCTGTATTCCAATAAACTTTAATTGAAAAAGAAAAAATAATCCAGACTGTATAACTCAGATATGGAAAAATGCACTGTGGATGACTATATCCAAGGAATAAATAGTGCTAAAGTTTCCTGGGGGCAAAAAAAAAAAAAAAAGAAAGGAAAAACGGTGAAGAGCAGCCACGAGAACTTTTGGAAAATGAAGCAGTAGAAGAGATTACTGATTATATTAGGTGTGTGGGGAGTGGGGGTGGGTAAGCTAGGAAATATGGGGGAAGTGCCTCTGAGTAGACTCCTTTGTGAAGAACTCACCTCTTGTATTTTCATTTTGGAAACTGAGAATATACCATTTGCCATAAATCTTCAGTTTTTCTCTTTTATTTAGCTATCTTAAATGACACCAATCCTTCAGTAAAGCAAATCATATCTAGATGCATATATAGTGTCATGGTCTTGGGAGAGCTAAAGAAATGAGGTGGTAAAGCTGTAGGATGACCTGATTTATCCTCCTAAGTGGTCATCATCTCAGGAAGAGCATAACCTCACTTCTTTCCATTTCAATCCTTAAGCTAGATGCCACTTCTACAAAGGATAGAAAATCTGTTTGTCTTATGGTTAAAAATCTATGCAAGTCAGAAAGTACACCTGTGGTTAATTTCCACTTGAAATATTGAGTTGCATGAATATGAAAACCAAAAGCAAAATGTGGTCTTCCTTTACAATGGGGAGAGAGGTCAAGATAATACAACAAGGAATCCCAGAATTTACAGCCAGAAAAAGCCTTAGAAATTAATCAGTCTTCACTCCTAGTTTTGAACCTAAAGGTTAAAGATGTTAAAATCTCGTCCCAAATCACATGGTGTGATGGGAAGTAGGGGTGTAGTGAAGCCTGGAAACCAAGACTTCCCTTGATAACCTGTATCCTGTACACACCATTCTGTGCCTTTTCTCAGATAAACCCTCTTAGCTGTGATGGAAACCAAATTCATGTCGGAAATCAGCAGAGCCCAAGAATGATCAGTTTTCTAATCTACTGTGCCTGATGAGCTGTATGACCGAATTTCTCTTGCAATATCTCAATTTTCCATTGCCCAATTATTTTTATGACCTATTTAATGCCATAAAATTACATATGAAATTAAAAAGACTATAATTTGTGAGACTATATTATGAGGACAATGTCATTGGTAAGAAATCCTAAGTATGCTATTACTTTTTAAATGTCACAGATATCCATAAGTTTGGCTTGGGGGAGCTGATCTGGGCTAGATATGAGGAAATTAGTATCTCTTTGGCAAGCCCATTTTCTTAGCTCTTCAAAATGACTCCTGCTTCAGGAATGAACACATGTCCAAAGCCAGTGTACAAACCTAGTTGTCATTGCAATAATATTGCAAAATATCATCTGTCCTGCCAAAATACATATTTTTAGACTGTTCTATAAATGGCTCCTTCCCAGGAGGTACATATTTCTATTCCTCTTTTTGTGAATGAATGTATTCCTCACTTTTGCTGCCTTCATTTATAGGAAGCAGAAGAAACACTGAAATTACTAAATGGAGCATGACTTTTTCCCAGACAGCAGGCCCAATCATGAGAACTATGTCTCTCGGCAACTGGATCCCTTATTGTATCCTCAGAGATGATGACACTTCAGGAAAGAGCTTACCTCCACACACTTCCTGAAGCCTTATAAGGTCAGGAGTATTTGCTGTGAAACATTGATTTTCCTTTGCCCAATGTAAATGCATCACAATCTTTTCCAGAGAGGTTTCAATTCTACAAAATAATTCAGTAAAGAGACTTTGGATATAAAATTTGAAATATTAAAAACTACTAAAACCAATTAATTGTAATTTTCTCCCATTTAAAATAATGATCATGAGAGCATGGCTTTTGTATTTTTTTTAAACTAAAATCAGTTCATTGTAATTTGCTCCAATTTATAAACCAATTATCATGAGAATATAACTCTGTGTTTTATTTAAAATATCATCTTTTCAATCTTTTTAATATTGTTTTATCCTAATTATATGAAGGTAACTCAATGACATAATTGTCTTTTAGCTTAACTGGTAAAAACTCAGAAGAAAAGTACAAATTTCAAAACATAATCAATATTCAGCATAAATTGTAGAGTAAAACATTACATCCACCTCATAAGTAAACTGTTACTTGCTAACATTCTTTTGGAAATCCACCAGGAAACCCCGTCCAGTAATCTGACTTGACTGTACCATTAGGATCATTCCTAGTAACTCTGCCCACCTAGTTCTTTTGTAATAAAAGCCAAAGCCTTGCTAATACCTCTTGATAGCAGAAGACAGTCACTGTGGAACAGAAAAGGAAAATATACAACCTAAAGAGATTGGAATTCACTGGGAAAGACAAATATAGGAAGCAAATTAATGGTTGATAAATACTGAGAGGTATTTAATGACTTGAGTTTCATGTCCTTAAATGTTACAAAGCAGAGGCAAGCTGCTGGAAAACCAGTTGGTGGAAGGATTTTTTGAGGTCTTATCATATAGTGTCATGAAAGTCTTTGGAAACATTAAAACATAAAAGTCACTCCTCTATTTCCTTCTGAAAGAGACTCTAAATGCCACTGAAAGTTCAAGGTATTAAAATGCCCTGATTTCTTTAAGATCCCCACTCCTGGAATAAGGATTTAGGATGTTTTCAAATGTTACCTGGTTAGATTGACAAAAATAATCCTTAAGTCTTAGTATGCTTGTGATCTTAAAGTTTTTTCTTAAACTTCATCAGGTTACAGAAAGTATTATAAAACAGTAGAAAATGATTTCATCCTGAAAAATGATAACTGTTTGAGCTTAATGATTGAAGCTTTGAAAAAATGTAATTCACTCTCCTTACTTTTAAAACATTTTATTATATTTGACTTACGTTAATAAATTTACAGGTGATTTTCCATTTTAAAGCCAAAAGTTCAAAAGGACTCTCAGAGTTTCTTTTTGGAGATATATTAATGCAAAAGCCAATTTCTATTTCTTTAGACAATACAGTATTTTAACTGTTTAAAATAATACGAGTCTGTGGTTATTGAATGGTGTTGTTTCACTGGTGCTGCTAGAGAGAGTCTTACAATTTGAGGAATTGGAATTGAAAGTTTGGATGACCTCACTTCAGCTGTTAAATTCAAGTAATACAGTTTAGTTGATTTGGCATCTCTTAACTTGACATCACTCAAAGTACATCATTTGTCTTTGAATTCAGATCCTGCCCCTACCAATCATTATTTGCTTTATAAATGGTCTTTCTTGGCTAAAGGCCTTTGTTTTATAGGATAAGAGATACATACGGTTTTGTCATTGAAATAAACTTCCAAGTTTCTACCATATTATCTCAGTAGCATGGTATTTCCCTATTGCACATGACATATATAAATATATATATATATATATATATATATTTATATATATATATATATATATCACGGTATTTCCCTATTGCACATGACATATATAAATATATATATATATATATATATATATATATATATATATATATATATAATCTTGGAGAATTTATCCTGGGTAAGAAACTGGGTACAGAAAAAAATCTACAATAGGCTAATAATAAGCTTTGAGATATCTGTGTATTTTATCATACGTTATTTCACTTAAAACAATTTTATCAGTATCATGATTTTTTATCATAAAAATTTAAGAATTTTAAGAATTTTATGTCATCATAAGGAGCTTTCCTGGAAAAAGAGCATAAAGGCTCAACAAAATTTTATTAAAATTAGCCTTTATGCTCACTAGTAGGAGAAAGTCAAATGATGGTAGCTCTCAAAAAATACATAGAGGTAGCTGGACCTAGAGTAAATTATAAAAGGAGTTAAATTTGGTACATCAACATTATTCTTGGTAGAATACATTTGCTCATTTGTTCTTTTTTTTTTTTTTTCTTCTATGGAACTCTTCACCAATTTGGTGTCATGCTTGTGTAGGGACCATGCTAATCTTCTCTGTATTGTTCCAAGTTTAGTATATGTGCTGCCGAAGTGAGCAGTCAATTTTGTTCAAATATTTATTAAGGGACTGTTATGCATCATGCTAGGTAGTGGAAAGCTAAGGCCCTTGTTCTCCAATAGGGCATGATCCAATGATAGAGAGGCACAGCAAAGTCATTGAGTACTTGTGAAGAGATTTTAACCTGGACTCAGGATGATGTGGAACAGAGGAGGGGAATCTCCCAGGAGGCTGTTTCTCAATTGATGAGCAGGAATTGGTCAACAAAGGTGGGGTAGGCATTTGAGACCAGGAATAGAGTCAGCAAAGATAAAGAGGCTTAAAACAGATGGTACCTAGGGAGTCCACTAATGTTGCTAAAGTATAAAGTAGAAGATCAAAAGTGTCAGTGGATGGCTAGAGAGATGGGTAGAAACCAGGTTGTGGAGAAACCTTCTATGTCACGCTTGGTGTCTTGGTCCTTTCTCTTATAAGCAATGGAGAGGTATATAAAGATTGCAAGCAGGTATGGACCTATGGAGAATGAATCTGGGGTGGGGGAGGTTAGCATGGAACCTGTTGGGAAGCTCCTGAAATAATTCATTTTAAAGATAATGCAGTAATAGTAGGAAAGAAGAGGACTAGATATATTCGAGAAATATTTTGTTGGTAAAATCAGCAGGATATTTATTGAATGGGAAAAGATAAGTGTGCAGGGATAATTAAGAGTAAATATAGTGTGACAGATGGCCAACAGGCATATGAAAAAATGTTTAACCTCACTAATCATCAGAGAAATGCAAATAAAAACCACAATGAGATACCACCTCACTCCAGTCAGAATGGCTATCATCAACAAATCAACAAACAACAAGTGCTGGTGAGGGTGTGGAGAAAAGGGAACCCTGGTACACTGTTGGTGGGACTGCAAATTGGTGCAGCCATTATGGAAATCAGTATGGAGGTATCTCAAAAAACTGGAAATGGAACTGCCATATGACCCAGCAATTCCACTCTTGGGTATCTACCCAGAAGAACCCAAGAAGCTAATTCGAAAAAATATATGCATCCCTATGTTTATTGCAGCGCTATTTACAATAGCCAAGACTTGGAAACAACCGAAATGCCCATCGGTAGATGACTGGATTAAGAAACTGTGGTACATTTATGCAATGGAGTATTATTCTGCTATAAAGAAGAATGAAATTGTACCATTTGCAATGATATGGATGGACCTAGAGACTATTATGTTAAGTGAAATAAGTCAGTCAAAGAAAAACAAATACCATATGATCTCATTTATATGTGGAATTTGAAAAACTGAATGAATGAGCATAAGAAACAGAAACAGTCTCATAGATATAGAAGAAAAACAGGGTTGCTAGTTGGGAGGGGGGTGGGGATGAGGGAGAAGGGGAAGGGATTAGACAGCATAAATAGGCAACTACAGTATTGTCACAGGGATATGAAAGACAGTTCAGGGAATATAATGTTGTTAAAATTTTGTGGGGTGTCAGATGGTCACATGTTTTGTTAGGGAGACCACTTCATGGATGGAGTAGAGGCTTGATCACTGCATTGTATACCTGAAATTGATGTTGCATAATATTGTATGCCAACTGTACTTGAATATATAGATAGTCACGGGATGTGGATTATACGGTGGAAGGGAGTCAAAGGAACTGTAATAGATAGTATGATATGGAGGGGAGAAGTGGAGGGGAAATTGGGGGAGGGGGATTGTCACTTTGAGGGGTAAAAAGTATAACTATTGCATTTTGTTGTACACCTGAAGCTAATTAAAATTAAAAAAAAATAAAAAATAAAAGAGTAAATACAGTGTGGGTTGCTAGGAAGATGGTGAAGACCCTAACTTGTATGAAAGATCCTAGAGAAGTAGGTTGTTGAAAAATTTCCTGTGGCCTAGAGACCAAAGAAAGAGGGTAACAAGCCCATAATTGCATTAAGAGTTTATTAAAGGAACTTACAGACAGAAACTTTGTCTTGGGCGGCAGCAAAACAATGGATCTCCACACCCAAAAGGGGATGGGCCTTATTATATATAGCCAAGTGGCATATGCTAACACAGGTGGCTTTTAGCCAAGGGCTAATACAGGTAGCTTGTAGCCACATGACATGCTTGTTAAGAGCTGTATAATCGAAAGCAGTAAACAACATAATAGGTCCACTTATCTATGTAAGAACATTCCTTTCAGGTGATAGGTCCTAGTCCTCCCAGGTGATAGGGGGAGCAGGCTATAAGCTTGTTTCATAACATGGTCTTCAAGTTAAGTACTGAGAATCATTTAGCCTAACATAGGTTTAGAGAGGGAGAGGATGGGTTGATACTGAGACATTTTCATTTTAGAGAGAGCTTTAGGCTATTCAAATGGTGAAATCTGGTCATTGGTATATACAACATGAAAATTCAAAGGAGACTTTGAACGGGAAATATCAATTCAGAAATCATTTATATATAGTTGATAGTTAAAATGATAAGTGTGCACTGAGATCTCTGAGAGAAAGAGTATGGAATAAGACCAGTGGCCCAACAACACACTCTTTAGAAAAATTTAAGTGATTAGAAATGAAAATCCAATAAAGAGACAGAATTGGCTACGAGGTATTAGGGAATTTAAATTGGAGAATAAAGTGTCAATGGAGCCTTCCAAATATGTGTTTCTCCTTGTTTCTAGACAGTTGGACAGAACAATTACCAATTGTGTTTGTAATAGAAAAGTCCCAAACCGTAAGAAATAGCATTTACCTCTGGATACCATGATAAGGAAGTCCTTAGTATTTTTAGTATCTTAGTGACGGATCATCCAGGGTTGCTATAGAAAAGAATCCCTATTTCTATACATCAGGGAGGATTGCATGGATGACAAAGTTACAAATACAAACTAATCTTTTGAGAAGTTTGGATGAGAAAAGACTGAGAAAAATTAGCTGGCTCTTAGGAGAAAATGTTTCATTTAAAGGAAGTTTGCTTATAATGGGGAACACCTGAGTATATTTATAGGCTCAGCGATAAGCGCATTGGAGGCAGAGGTTAAAAATACAGAGGTAAAAGGTAAGATAATCCTTAATTAACAGCACGGGTTTCCAGGGAAGTCAGGAGGGCACAGGCTTATTGGTTTAAAATAGGTGAGAAGCCATTGAATTCTTAGATACTGGGAAAAAGAAAATGAGCTTGGAATTGTCTATAGAGCGCTTTGTAGATCTAGAACCTGAAAGTAGAGAGATCATATCTGAAATCTTCAATAGTATCTATGCAATTGGATACAAAGTCTTCTGCTGAGAAAGGTGGAAGGAGTTGATCACAAAACTTAAGAAGAGAGATTGGGATCTACGATAATCATTTATGGAAATGAAAGCAGGAATTGACCAAAGACAAATAAACACATTAACTATTGGTGTAGAAGAGCCAGCTAAATTTGAAAACTGTGTACGAGAGATAATCACAATCTGCTGGGTTTGGTAGTTTTCTGCACAGATGCTCAGTGCTTAGGGTATAGAAGCACACAAAGCATGTTTTAGCATTAATACATAAGTTTGGTGGGTTTTTTTTTTTTTTGAGTGAAGACAGTTGAGGAAGAAGAACGTAAAAAAAATTTGAGGGCAATCTAAGAATCATTTAAATAATCAGATATAGAGTTGGAGATAGGTAAAGAAGTCAGATTATAGGAGAGGCCTGATAGTTTGAGAGAAAATAGAGGAAAATAAGAAACTTGTTATAGGAATTTCTATATTGTTAAATAAAATTGTTAAGGACAGATGGAAATAAAGATGATTGGGGCCTAAAAAAAAAAAGAGTTGAGCAGGGAGCTAAAGGAAAATTATTAAACAAACTATGACTAAAATATATTTGGCCAAGACCTTAACACTATCTAGTATTTATAATAATCTTTATATCTTAGGGTGCTTTGTTCTCATTAGTTACTTCTCGATTTCTGCTGTACTAAAGTTTAAAAAAAAAGAAGTATGACTTTACAAATAAGAATACTGAGGTAGTATGTGCTATTTAGAGGTTTAACAAAGATAATAGGGAGTTAGTGAAGAAGGAACAACATGTCAGGGTATTTGTTGGGAAAGTAGGTTGAAGGTGTCACTCAAACACTTGAATAAAGTCTTACAATTTTTTCTTCTTTGTTTAAGAGATACAGATTTTTTTTTCTCACAAAACTTTACTGTAGAACTCCATATTTTACTAAGGCCATTTCAAAGAGTTCATAAGTCCTCCTTCATCTCTCTTCTCCTCTTTTCCAAACTTAAAAACAAAACGACAAAGCAAAACTGTCCCCCTAACTCACACTACAACGACTATGACCTTTCTCTTCCTTCCCCACTCACCTTCCATTCTCTACAGAAAACTCTCAGCCTTTCCCTTCACTCAAATTCATCTTATTGAATTCCAGAGAAGTCAGAGGGAACGTAGGGAAGCTGAAAATGTAATACTAAATTAATATGTATTTTTCCTGTTGGCTAAACCATTGCTGAGATATTACTAGGAACAGCAGTATGATTTCCAAATGTTGTTATCCTGTTTGCAGTTATCCAAGGAATCAAGGAGCAGATGAAGAGAAATGCTGTTCAACTCTTTTTAAAAGAAAGTCTACCTGTCTTTATCTTTCATGTCGATGTTATCATATAACAATGAAAGATGCGGTCTGGAGTTAGGTTGCATGGGCTTAAATCCTATCTCTTCCACTTATGAGCTGTGTACTTCTAAGCAAGTTATTTAGCCTCTCTGTACCTGCATTTTCTCATCTATAACATGAGGGTGATGCTAATAGCATCCAACTCAGAGTTATTATGAGGATTAAAGGAGATGATGTTGTTAAGCACTGGCTTGGGAAGCCAGTGGCCCCAGTTCGGTCCCACATATGAGGTCCAGTGACACTGCCCTCAAAAAAAAAAAAAAAAAAAAAAAAAAAGGAGATGATGTTGGTAATGTACAGCAAGTCCTCAATAAACTAACAATTATCACTTTGACTTAGAAAAAAAAGTCAGATAGTTTATGCAACATTTTACTTCAAAAATAGTCTGTGAAATAGAAAATAGAAAGTTATTAGATTTTTTTCCCCCTACATCGACGTGCTCAAAGCTAGCAGATGAGTAAACCTTCAAGGGTTTTTGATAGCAGATGCTCTGGAAATAAGATGGTTGTTTAGTGGTCCCAAGTAAAATTTAATTCAACAATTGAATTCAGGGTGAAATGAATTAGAAAGATAATTTCAATTAATAGATGATTCATTATAGTTGTACACAGTATGAGAATTAGAAATGAATATGGAAAAAAAGATTTTTGAGAAAGCTATTAACAGAAACCTTAATCATTTATTACACTATAAGTCTTGTTTTATAAAGAATGTTTGATTCAGTGAATATTACTTATGTTTGGATTGATGTTTTCATTAAAAAAAATTAATAGAAAATGTATAGATGGTCCTATAGTATTTGTCAGACCTAACCCATGCTTTACATTTCAGATTAGATTACTGGTATTCCTACTTCTTAATTCCTTCAGATTAGATTATTGGTACTATAGCTATTTTATATTTTTAAGTAGTAAATAAAGTTATTAAACTTTGGATCTGTAACTTAACGCAATAAAAAAACCACTGGCCAAGCACTCGTGCAATTCTATAATGAGTAGTAAATAAGCATCTCTACTTCTCTGAATTAATCCATTGATACTCCAGGCCAGTTATTACTTACCATATATTGTCTTATATTATTCATTAATCTTATTTGGTTTATTTCTTCACTCCTCAACTGATACATAAATTCCTTGAAGGTTGGATTATTTGATCCTCTAGGTGTGACTTGCCCCCTTATACCTCAGGCAGATTTGAATCATAAAGAAAGCAAATAAACAGAAACGTTCACCTACAACTTTTCTGTTTATACATTCTCTGAGGGTAGGGACTTGATCTCCATGGGCTCAGCATTCGGGCCTGGCATAAGGCACACACAAAATAAATGTATGACAGATATAGGACAAAACTATAACCATAGAAAGGTCATAATTTAAACAGGGCAGCCTTGGGCAAAACCATAAAATGAGTGAAACTGGGTTTTGATGTTTCTAGCCTCCACATCTCTTATCCTCTTCCATTTCAGAGACATCAGTTCCCTCCCCCGACAGTGAAATAAAGTGTCACAGACACCAAGAAAATGGCTCAAGTGTCCAGTTAGTGTTCTTGGCCACCAGGTTATCACAAAGGAAAGGGGACAATCCAAGTGACAGGAGCCCCAGAACCTGAGCGCCTGTTGGTTGAGCCAGGCAAGAGCCAGCACTTGCACAAGGGGAAACTTGTGTTTTCCTCTTTTCAGATCTGTTTCACTGAGAGGAGTTGGCTCTAGATTTTGATTCCCAGATGGGATGTTAGGATGGATTTCTTCTGTTTTTTATTACACAGATAGAACATCACCGAGTTCTAGGCCATCCAAAATCTGCTAGTTCTGCTGCTTGAACTTCAGAAGGGTGTATGGTCAGTGCTGCAGCCAGCATGTCCCTTTCAAAAGTAGCTATTTGGAAGCAAAAATATGAGAAATTCTAGCATGTGCACCAGCAAAGATGCTGTTATTCTCCCAGCCTTCCCTGTTCCACAGTCCAGCAATGCTGCCAAAAGAAAAGAAACTTTGGAATAACATACAAATTCAAATTCACCGTCAATCCTTGCTACATGTACTAAATTTGGACAAGTCCCGACCTCTCTGAGCTTGAGTTTCAATGACTGTAGTTCAGGGATAATACTCCTTATCTCTGTAAGAACTAACTGACATAAGTTCTACAAAGTATTGAGGCAGTGTCTGATGCAGTTATAAAGTGCTTAATGCAAAAGAAGACCACAATACTTGTTTACTTTACAGAAAACTCAGGTAGTATATTCTGAGCAGCACCATCTTCTCTTGTGGGATTGTTTCTCCTGCATTACAACCTTGTGGAAGGTGTCAATCATTTACCCAGGACCTCATCATCTAGGCTAGGCCAATCACACTGTTTCACTTCCCTGGGATAATGATTATTCTGGAAAGACCAATGAGAGTTCTTCCCCAGCACTTACAGCTAAAGTTCGGAGAGAAACACCTTTTCTTCTCAAGTCAGCAGTACACAAAATCAAGGTCAACACAAAGGCAAGAAGTATCAATAGAGAGACCAAAGGGTGTTGGAATCTGATTCCGATTTTACTCCAGGACAGCCTCCCCTCTGCCTCTCTTCATTTGATAAGCTGGATTGCATTGGGTTCCTGGTATTTATATCCCAACTCATACAGCTTTCTCTCTCTTTTCCTCCCAATCTGGAAGGCATACTCTTTGCTTAAATACCTGCCTGTTTTGAATTGGGAATGCCTAAATAAAATCCTTTTACTCTTTCTCCTTCACTCAAACCTTACTATTGTCTCCCTCTTTTCTTTTTACCTCTGTGCTCCATGACCTAAATGTTGGGAAAGCAGGTGCTGAACTTCTATGACTCTACCAATAACTATGGAAAGAACAATTCAAAGACAGTCAACACTGTAATGAATGACCTGCTTGACTCCTTGCCTCTTCATTTAATCTTACCTCACAATCCCAGGCTCTCAGCCTATACTCAGTGGTGATGTTACTTCAGATCTGGACCATATTCAACTGTGGGGTGGTGGGGAGAAGGGTATTTAAGATCAGAAGTTCAGCAAGCTGCCATCGTGTGTCCCAAACCCAGTGACAGAAGCCTTGGTTGTAGTTCTCCACCTCTGAGTTCCTGCTTTGATAACCTGTCCTAGTTTCTCTAAGACAGAGGTCTTGCCTTGTTATGACTAGTTCCTGAAGCCAGGGCAACCTCCACGTGATTTCCTGATAGGTCCTGGAATCTTTGCAGAAATGGAGAGGGGCAGAGAAAGGATGACGTGTTCTATTTCTCTCTTCTCAGAAATCATGTTGCAAGTGGCTCCTCCAGCAGCCTGGGGACTTGCATTTTAATCCCTGGGCTGGGCTATGCCATGACATGAGAAAGCAGCTTTCTGCACAGAAAAAGTCAAGAAATGGTAATGGGCTTTCCTAATTGTGAATGAGTACAGAAGAATTATCCTTTGGCCCAAAGTGTGGAGTCATTCAAGAGAGATGGTAGCCCAGAGCCTATGTTGCATATGGGTGAAAAGCCTAACCTAATTTCAAATTTCGTTCATTACTGGTAATTTCTGTAAGCTCCTGGCAGAGGCAGCTTTGGAGTGATCCCATGGGGGCGGGGGGGACGACTTTAAGATGCACTCAAAAACATCTGATAAAACATAACTCTATCTGAAGATGAACTCACAGGTAAAATTAGAAAACAAATGAAGAAGCAGGATCCCAGAAGCCCACAGATGAGACAAAGAGAGAAATCTGAAAGGGTCTTTAAAATAAGTGTATTTAATTTCTTCCAAGAAATAGATGAAGGACTAGAACTCCCAAAATAATACTGGGAATACTTAAAAAAGAGTTACCTAGAAAACAAGAATTAAACCAAATTATTGAAATCAATGTTATTATTATTACTATGATCACTTCACAAAGTAAGGCACAGGTTAGAATAGCTAAAAAGAATTACAAAACTGGAATAAAAGGTTGAGGATGATTCAGATCAAATTGCAACCATATCAGGAGGTGGGAATTACAAAAATGAAAGAGGTAGAGGACAGGATGAGAAGCTCAAGCATATGTCTAATATGAGTTCCTGAAGACCAGAGTTAGGGAGCAGCAATATTTGAAAGTGCTGAATGGCACACTGAATGGCACACATAGACACATCATAAGGGATTTCAATAATATCATAGCTAAAGAGAAGGTGAAAAAAATCTATCAAGGGAACTCTCACCTATTTCCTTAGGAATAAGTTGCTCAAGAGGAAGCAGAACCCAAAGAACCTAACTAACCACTCCTCCGTCCTTGGTTGCAACAGCCTAGAGGAAATTTCCTGCACTGGGCTCCTCTACTCCCAGTTTGTGAAACACCTTCCTCATTTCATTTTATAGAGTAGAAAGCCCTGTCCTTTCTGAACTCCTCTTACTGCTTGATCTCATTCTTTCCATCTCTTAATTCCTGTTGGGAGAGGGCTTCGTGATGAAGCAGAGAACTAGGGAAGATTTCACAGGAACACCTTCAGGTGTGAGATACTTAGGAGTCACAGAGGCTGTGCACACAGACACACCTGCCCAGGTTCACCATTCTGGGCTGATGGATAGCATGCGCACAGACACGTAGGGCTGTGCACAAAGGCTGCCCGCCACTCATCACATGAAGAGACATTGCAACCCAGGAAAGCCTGAGGCCATACCATTGCTTTGGTTATTTTCCTTCCAGCAACAAGCATGAGAGAAGAGGGAAAGAAGGATCTGGAACACAGTAAGAAGACAAAATATTAGTGTACAGAAAAGCTCAGTGGGAAGACTTTGGAATACAAATGAAACAGAGTTTTTTTGTTTGTTTGCTTGTTTTTTGTTTAGTAGGAAACTTTTGCATACGGTTGCACAAAACCTGATATGGATCATTTAATTGTAAGAGGAAAATAAAAGAATGGTATTCACTGGTGCAGGGAGGGAAGAGGCTGCGGGATGGAAGGGACAAAGCACCCCAGCATTCAAGAGAGTTGAAGAGAAGCTCTGAGAAGGCACAAAGGCATCAGTCTAAACAAATGAAAGGAGACTTCTGCCAAGCCATGAAGCATTATAAAAGTATCAGTACTTGGGATAAAATAGGTTACCTCTTCAGTGACATGATACACAGTCACCTTCAGAAGTTTGCTGAGTGTGTTGCCACAGCAAAGGATAAACAAAGTGCATATGTATGCTGATCAAAGCATGGATCTAAAGATCCATCTCCCCCGCTACCTTTCCTGTAAGCAACCTCACAAAAATACCTGTGTTCTGAAGCCCTGGGTTTTTTCAAACAAGATAACTGCAGCATAGAACCAGGTACCACTTTTGTGGAAACTATTTTATTTATTTTTCTGGTTTTGGCAGGAACATTTGAAAGAGATTATTAAATGCTTAGCACAATTTAACAAAAATCTCTGGGTTTTTATGTCTATCTATCATCTATCTATCTATATCTATATCTATCTATCTATCTATCTATCTATCTATCTATCTATCTATGTATCTATCTATCCTACTTATTGATTTTTAACTCCTCTCACATATCTGTGCGTCAGAATTTAGAGTTTTTAGGATGTTTTAATTTAAGAAAATTTAATGGGATTACTGTTTACTATATACATATATATTATTAAATATTACATGAACCATGTGAAATTGCCAATATTCAAATTGTTTTGGGTCTACAAAAATAAAAAAAGACAATTTCTTCAGGTTCAAAGCTAAAAGATATAGCATGAGTTCTCATATTAGTCTTCAGTTTCTTCTTTCAAAGGAACTGATAAACCCTTGCCAATTAGTGCTGAGAGGATAGTGTTGACATAGCTCCAAGTCTTCCTCTGGACTTGTTCTCTTCAGTTTGCATTCCAACATCTGCTTTCTTTAGGAACTTTATTGCTGATGTGAATCTAAATAAAGAGATAAACTGAGGCAAGCTCAAAAGGATGACTTTTTAAAATTTAGAAATATCAGAGGAATTGCAATTTTGGACATGCAAATTGTAGCAAGCTACAGGTGAGCCTGTTGAGGTTTGAAGTAGACTGTGTACTTATGCAGGGAACATAAAGAAGGGAGAGTTCAGTTAGAGTCCTTTAAAACAGAAAGCAAATGGAGACCAGCTTTGAAAATCCCTAAGCAGGCAAAATCAGTCCAGATATACAAACAAAGCTCAGTTCATCTAATTTTGTAAAACCAACCCAACCTGGGTCATTTCTTGTTCATACCTCTGGAAACCATACACTGAACTATGCAAGGTTGATATGGTGGGAATATGAAAAACATCAAATGCAACAAATCCGGTTTGGTGTTTTTTCAGAGAGCCAGCTCACCAGCATAACATGGTCCATGCCACTGCTAATGGGTGTGTGTGTGTGTGTGTGTGTGTGTGTGTGTGTGTGTGTGTTAATTTCTAAATTTATAGCCCATAAAACTGTAGTCTGATTGTCTATTCTAGTGTCTATCCTTACCTATGGGTACTTTAATTTCTATGAGACAAATCCCAATAATTGGATTACTGAAATGAAGGGTATGTACGTTTTCAATTTTAGCAGATGTTGTAGGATTATGTCCTAAAATTGCTGCAACAATATATCAGATTACCTCTTTCATTCTGGTTCCCTACAGCATTAGGTGTTATCTTTTTTACTTAATTCATATTTTCCTAACATCTATGAAGATTGAGCATGTTTTCATATGTTCATCAGCCACTTGGATTTGCTCTTCCATGCAATGTCTACTCGTATCATTTCCATCTGTGTGTTTCATGTTCTTAAGCTTTTTATAACCATTTTGCAAAATTTATTTATGCATTACAGTTATTTAGGTTTTATCTTTCATTTGTATTGCATTTTTTTCTAAACTGGAATGTGTATATCAATCTTAATATATTTGTGCATAAAATATTCAAAATATTTATAAGATATTTTATAACATCTGTATTTTTTTTCTTAGTTTGGGAAGCTCTTTTCAATCTCTAGATTGTAAATAGAGTCTCTTAAATTTTCTTTCAAAGTTTTTTCTTGGGTCTAAATTTGTTAGACATTTAAGTAGTTTCCATTTTGTTTGCTTTTATAAAAGTAGTGTGTTCTTAAATAAACCACAGTGTGCATCTATGGTGATCACCTTGCAAACCATTAAAATGGCTACATATTAAACAAACAAACAAACAAACAAAAAACCCTTAATCATAGCAACTTCTTCATTTTGAGAGCCTATCCTGATCTAGTCAGTGCTAGGAGACCCTCTAGTCATTATTGCATAAATAAAACACTCATGAAATTTCATGACATAGAATTATCTCAAAGGTTACATAATTTATCTTTCCATACTTATGTGGGTCTCACTATAAATTAGCAGTTTAGTTTCATTATTATCATCCTACATAAAAATAAAATAAATAACTGCATTGCTGCAAAAAGATGCTAAAAGAGTAAATTAAGGGGCCGGCTGAGTTGCGCGGTGGTTAAGCGCCGGCTGGCCCCGGTTCGGGTCCCACATATGAGGGTCAGTGACACTGCCCTCAAAGAAAAAAAAAAAAAAAAAAAAGAGTAAATTAAGGAAAAAACTAGGAAATTCAGGCTATTGCATTGTTTCAGAAATTACAAAATTCAAACTTCACAGGGAATTAAGGCAAGATGATAATGATGTTGAAGATGATGATGTTTTTAAAGAAGAAGGAGAAAGGCTGGCCAAGTGCATTGGTTAAGAGTTGGCTTGGAAGCGCCAACTCCGAGCAGAAGGGCCCCCGTTTGGATCCCACATGAGGGCTAGTGACGCTGCACCCTCTACAGCCAAGATGGTGAACAACGGCTTGACCTGGAGCTGGGATGCCTTGAGTCTCCAGCAACCACGTAGGCTGCAGTGGGGCTGCAGTGGGCTGCCGTGAACTACCGTGAGTGGCCAGCAGCCAGCGTGAGTGACCAGCTGCCATGAGCCACTGTGAGGGGCTGTCCAATGTCCGGGGAGCAACTGCCTCACCTGAGAAGAGCTCAATGATAATACCAACATGGGCCAGTGAAGCGACATCCTCCACTAGACAGAAGAACAAAAGGACAGCAACTTGTTTGTTTCCCTTCCCCGATTCCCCAACGCTGTTCCTCTTCCCCAATTCCCCAATAAAAAAAAAAAATCTTAAAAAGAAATAATAAAGCAAAAAAGAAGAAAGAGAAGAAGAACAAGAGGAGGAAAAGGAGGAGGAGAAAAAGAAGGTAATAATTTTCATTACTGTTTAAGCCTAGCCCATGGTAATAGTCATTATTAAATTTTTTATAATATACATTATAGAAAATATTTTTTTTGAAACTTTCTTCTCATAGTATATATGAATTATATGCATGTTTATGGGGAATGAAACATTATCATAAAGAGACCTGTTTCATTTTATGACATGGTATATTATAGCTTTCATAATATGACAGGTTTAATGCTAATTGTGAAGATAATACTTTTCCACTGTAACGTTGTTAGTATAAATTTAAATCATGATATAAATGATTAGCACTTGTTAGTAGATTATGATGAACATAATTGCAAATACATGTAATAAATATATTTGGAATACTTGTAAGAAATGTACTGCACCCTTTCAAATGATAATTTGACTGTTAGATGTGACTAATAATAGTAGCTGACATTCATTTTATGGTAATATTCTAAGATCTTTTCATGTAGTAATTAATTTCATACTCACAACAACTGGAGAAGTACGCTCTATTTTTCTCATCATTTTATGGTTGAAAAAACTGAAGTAATGTTGAGTTACTCACATATATACTAAGTAGCATGAAACCCAACCAACTCTTATCTCTCACAAATATAAACATAGTCCATGATCTAGATTTTTTTAAATAACATATGAATTACTCTTACTTTAACAAGGACTAGAATAAATTTGTAATATTTCAACTCAAAAAACTTGGATGGAGTAGAGGCTTGATCACTGCACTGTACACCTGAAATTGATGTTGTATAATATTGTATGCCAACTGTAATTGAATATATAGATAGTCACGGGATATGGATTATACGGTGGAAGGGAGTCAAAGGAATTGTAATAGATAGCATGATATGGGGGGGAAGAGTGGGGGGAGTAGAATTCGAGGAGGGGGGTTGTCACTTTGAGGGGTAAAAAGTATAACTATTGCACTTTGTTGTACACCTGAAGCTAATTAAAAAAATAAAATAAAATAAAAAAGAAGACAAACTCTTTCTGAGGTAATGAAAATGTTCTAAAATTGATTTGATGGTGATTGTACAACTTGGAATATATTTTAAAATACATTGAATTTTAAAACACACACACACACAAAAAAAAAAAAAAACTTGAAAAAATTCATAGGTGGTGTTTCTGTGTGCTTACTGTAATCATATTTGCAACCTGGGATTTCATCATTTGTAATTACCATTCTATAGAAGTTAATGTTCAGAAGCACTTCTATAGAGAACGGTCATTTAAAAACCTAACATTGGACACACTAAAATATAATGTACAAAAATTTATTGTTCTAAACAGTGCTAGCCTTAGGCACTAATCACAACACACTCTTAACTTAAAAGATTAATTTAGTCTTTAAGGGAAAAATAAAATGACCATTGTTCATGATTATTAATTTATTTAAAAGTTTTGAGAAATTGGTTTCATCATGAGCCAGAGAACAAATTGATTTATACATGTTGCCTTCATTTAGTATATAAAAAATAAAACCATGTGTAGTTCTGTTTTCCTAAACCACAATCTTTTAGAGGACTCAGAGTTACAGAGGAACCCTGATGAGTAGCACGTTTTTTGAATTTACGAAGCAATGCTTAGAAGATTATACTACATACACGAATTGTTTCATATGGAGCAGGATCTGTGTATACTTAACTTTGATCTTATTTTCATGAATAGACACAAAAGCGTGCTCATATTAATCTTTAACTTCCAAGTTTGCTAATGATGGAAAGGAGACTATTATAAAGGCAGAGAATACAAAAAAAGAGGAAGTAATTTTATAGGTTCAGTGTTTTAATGAAGAAAATGGTTCCTCAATGTCTACATGATAAACTCCTAACTCTGACTATACATGAAACCTCTGGGACATGAGCCTTTTCTGTATACATTACCTGCCTGCAGGTAATAAACCAAGAAGTAGTTACTGGTATCTATGTCTTTTATGAAAATCTATCTTTTGCAAATTCCTGGTAAAATCCTTGTTCAAGACCTGGTTAAGAATCCTCTTCTTTTAAAACTTTCCTTAAGTTGTTTAAGCAGAGTGGGTCTTTTTATTTCTTTGGTCAGTTTTATAAACAGTCTATGCCATTATTATTATATTTTTCCTAGCTCTTCTTATATATATCATATATGTGATATATATGATATATCAGGATATATATCATATATCTTCTAGTGGATTGTAAATTCCTTCATGTCAAAACTATATTTTATTTGTCCTTGATGTTAAAACTATATTTTCTTTGTTTCTGAGTCCTAAGTAGAACATATGAGACAAAGCAGGATCTCTATTTATCTTTGCTGAATAGGTTATTAGAGATAGTTCCTTTGGAATAAAACAAATTCAAAAATTCTAGCCATCACTTTCAGGTCATTCTTGGGGGAAATGTAACAGAGGAGGGAACCCACTGGGTCAGGATCAGGAATCCTGGTTCCTGTTTTGACTCTCCCACTAACTCTCTCTGGTCTTGAGTATCGACCCCAAATCTCCTTGAACCAAAATTAAGACATCTATAAAATAAGGACACAATTTGAAATTTTAAACATAGATGATTCTTGGAGCTGATGAACAACAAAATAAACATAGGAATTAATTTAATTATGACCAAGTAGTGTCCTGGACAGATTATTTGTGTATGAAAATTCAAGCATATAATAAAGAGCTATACAATTTAAGAATTTTAAATGTTTAAAGGAATTAAATACCTTGAATGTTTAGTATTAATAATTTCATATGCAACCTCTTGAAAATGTACTCAATTTATATATTCTCTTAAAAGTCTTATATTGTGAAATAAAACATAAATTCTGTTGTATTAATCTCCTTAGGTAAATTTTGATTGCTATGAGTTGATAAGGCATAATAATAAATGCTGAGACCATTGATCTCAAACAACACTTTTTATAAATATTTCCATTTATTGTTGGTTTTGACAGGTTTCCTTTGATATAGCACCCCTCTTCCCTGCTTGTGTTCTGAAACAATTGAGTTAGAGAAAAAAGCACATGAGTAATAAAATATCAGTTTATTACTACCAATAATAATTTTTCAACAATATGGTGCTAAGTCTGTTACTGCGAGGCAAGTTGATTTTGTGCGCACAGCTCTTCAGCAGTAGTCAAACATACCAACCAAAATGTAGACAGTCAGGGGAATCGTCAGCCTTTCCCTCTGAAGAGGAAGGGGGAAAGAAGGGTGAGCTATTTCATGCCCTACTTCTCCTCCAAAGATATCACTTCTTATCGCCTAGGGAATAGTGAATAAGAGGAGAAGCCAAGGTGTCACGTTAAGTGATATACCTTCATATATGGAAGAAGATACTGATAGTTGGCAATAACTGTTGCCCAAACACTGTCACCTATGATCATGAAGCATGTGCAGAAAGAGTTTACAGTAATTTTTTTAAAAAGAGTCAAATGGGAGAACTTATAAAAATGCGTTGCATGAAAATACTGTGAAACTTTCATTACTGGATGAGAGTAATTAGAGGTCGATTTGGTCTGCTATTTCTGATTTATTTTCTTTCTGTTTTGCTCCTCATCCTCCTGGTTACCCCTTGTACCAAACCCTCCATAGGAGCATCAGCAGATGGCACAGCCACAGCAGCAATAGCAACTTAGTGCTCATAGGCCATTGCCTCTGACCTCATCTACCAGCCAGTTTTCTTCAAAATTCTCCAATTTTTTAACCACAGTAAGGATCAGCTCCTAGAGGATAAGATATAAATTAGGATTTTCCAATCAGGGGCTCACAGACTAAATTCAACTACTAACATGTTTTTGTTTATTTTGATTGTTACTGTGTATTTTTTTAAATTATATATTTATTCTTTTGCTTTTGGATCTTATGTACAGAAAGCTGTATAATCGCACTGTTCAATTCATAACATGTTATTATCATATATCTGTGTAGGACTCTTCTTGAATCAAAAAAAAATTAGGATTTTCCTCTCATTTCTCATAGTCTTGACTCCAATAACTAAGGCAGCGCTCTAATGTATTTGATTTATGTCATTTAATGTACATAAAACCTTATAGAATATTTTGTGTTGTTTTTTTATGTGAATGTGTTTTTAATTTATAGAGATGATATGCCATAAATCTCATTCTTCTCCTTTTTTTCCTCAGTGCTATGTTTTATAAATCCATGTTGCTTTGTGCCATCAACTATTTTTATAAAAGTTGAATCAGTTCCCAACATTTACAAATTAGAAGATTTTAGACACACATGCAGACTGTTGGCTTCCCTTTGAGCCTGTATTTCTACACAGCAAACAATCATAGAAGCTGTATTGACTGCTGCCTATAGGAGGGCATATGCTTTGTATTTGTCCATTTGGCCACAGTCACTCGTTACCTGTCCCCCTGTAAGTATTTCAATTTGCAGCCACTTAGAAGCTATGAAACATGAGAATGGCTCATGGAACATTGTGGACTATTAAATTCTTATACTTTTTTTCTCTTTTCCTCTCCCTTGTCCCAAATTCTAAGTCTCTAGTTTAACTTTTAACTACCAGTGTCTTTTTCGTGGTTATTAAAAATTTTTCTCCAAGGACAAAAAGTGACTCTAGGATTTCTTTCCATATTCACATTTGTAAACTACTCAGCTCTTCTTTTCCACTAGGCCCTTCCACTATGTTCTATGTGAAGACCCTTTCCTTCCTTTTTACTTTATCTCAACTGAGTGCACTTTGTCCTCATTTGAGATGTGATTTCCCTCTGTAGATATCATTTCCCATATTTCCATTAGCCCCCTGTCTTTTCTCACTTTTTTATACCCTTGCATGGCACTCCCTGATCTATCACTGTTTCAAGTGATAGAGCATATACTCTCTTTGGAAGTATTAAATGTCTTTTGCTTTTACTATTCATTCATTCCATCACTCAGTCAGTCAGTCAACAAATACTTATTGAGTTACTACTAGGTATTAGAAACATTATTCTAGTTCCTGGGAATATAGAAATGAACAACAGAACAAATAAAAATATCTTCCTATTTCCGCCCTCGTGGCTCATGGAAAATATCACTTCTATGGGCATAAGTATCCGCCCAAATACCATCATTTTACCACATTCTTAAGTGGTTTTAACAGCTGATTCTGAAAGGTTTTAATGCACTTATTGATTTTTATAATTTTCATCTAACACATAAAATTGGTTGAAAATATATTCAAATCTCAACATTTACTAAAATCCTTAACTGGCATGGAGAATAGTAGGTTTAGATTTAGTTCCAGGTTAATTTTCCTACAGTTTATTACCAAGCCAGCACAAGGCAGTGGAAATAACATACTCAGACTAGGCATAAGTGTGGAAACTTCTCCCTAATGTCTCCTTATTTCTTCATGGTGTTAGACACCAAGGTTAGTGGTCATTGTAATCAATATGGATTGAGGAATTCACCAGCTCCGAGGATCCAAGAGCTTGGCTCTGCTGTACTTTAAAACATCAAGCTGGGAGAGGCAGTTTCTCACTGTGTCTCTTACCTCTTTTTCTCATCTATTTCCAGTGTGTCACTAAACTCAAAGGCAGGCTGGCCATGCTGACCGCAGTAAGCAAAAAAATTCTAATCTTAAGAGCCTCCCATTCTCTCCAGAGGAGAGGAAGTTTAACTTGGAAGTATTTGAGTTGAGAAGAGAAGATCACTGAGAGGAAGGCTGGAGAAGAATGCAGTAAATGGTAGTTCTCTTTACTAAGCTGGGGTAGAAACAGCATGTATGTGAGAGTTCTCTGATAATTTACTTTATGCATCTGGCAATGCAGTCGGTGACCTTGGTCATGGATGACCAGAAGCATGATGTTTTCCTTTGAAAGCCCTTTGCCAGGAAATGATTTCTTTTCTTCATCAAACTCAAGATCTGGTTTGTAAATTTCAAAGCAACTTTTAAGATAAAAATTGGTATATAACTCTGCAAAATTTTTATATACCAATTTTAGGTTGAATTTTGATTGTTCATCTTGTTATTACTGCAGTTTTGACATGTTTTTGTAATATACATAATACATTTCTGATATTTTAAAGTTAATTTCTTTCTTTTTTTTGGTGAGCATTGCTTAAAGTAAGAAAGTCCATAAATCTACATAACAATAGCACACATGCCTACCAAATGTTCATTCTTGATTTGTAATTGGATCATATTTATGCATTTTATTTATAAAAATAAAATTTTGTTATGCTAGTTTAAAAGAAATGGTACATAGTGAAGTTGCTTTTTATTCATTGAAGGGATCTAATATTTACTGACCATCTACAATGTGTCAGGCACTGTACATGTTGCTATACATACTCTATTTAAATTAATTCAAGTTAAATTAAGGATGTGATTTTTACTCCTATTTTAGATCTGAGAATAGTGACTCCCACAAAGAATAAGTAACCTGAAGGAGATTAGGCAGCACTGTAATTAAATAATAATTTTAAATTATACAACACACACACACACACACACACACGCACACACACACTTTGAAGAGTAAGCCAACTATTCAGAACTTGGCAATGAGTCTATCTGATTCCAGATCTCATGCTTCCCCCACTTTAATAGAGTGTTGCAAGAATCAAACAGTCTGCTTTGATTCTCTTTCTCAAGGGCTGACATGGCAGGGTGTGCTTGGCTGGTTTGATTTGATGGGCACAGGAAAGGAAGACTCACTCAGACCCAGACTCACTTCCATACAAATCCCCAAACCAAAAGCCACAATGTAAAATATATTCCTTAGGGTCTTTCTTGAAGGCTTCTAGGTCTTTCTAAGTCCTTTTGTAAAAATATCAATATTGCTAGAGCATTATGCTGTGAGTCAGCATCAGTAAAACCTCAGGGGATTTGTTGATCCAAACTATTTCCAGTGGTGACAGATAACAGAGAGCAGAGTCCCGAAGGATTAAGACAAAAGATCCAGTATAGGCTTTTCCATAAGAAAGACTGTGAGAGCCACATAACCAATGTGAGGCAGCAAATAAGAAACTGCACTCATTTACAGTTTTTTCAAGTTTTATCTGCTCAGTACATAGATAGACATCAATTCTTGCCTTTAGAAAAATATTAGTTTTTTCATAGGATATTGTCAGTTTGCCATAGAAATCATTTAAGAAAGTAAACTCTACAATGTTTTTAGTTTGCTTTAAGAAAAAGACAGAGCTAGTTCAGATGTGTCAGATGTGGTCTCTTCTGGTAATGTGTGTTATCTCAAAGTCAAATGAATCCCAGCAGGGAGACCACAAATACACAGCATTATAAATGACCTCAGGAGAACAGAAAAGTGAGTATTAATCAATTTTAAGCACTCCAAGACAGCAGGAGACTATTTTGGCTAGGTTGCATGACACTTTTAATGGTATGACTATTTGACAGCTCTTTCATTCCAGGAAAAAAATTTGAACAAAGAGTCAGAGAGGTCTTAAGTCAAATCAAACTCTCAAAGGAGAAATCAAACTTCAAAAGTACTCTTTAAAAAGATGGACAGTGTATCTAACGTAAAGCCATATTACAGTGTCTCATATTGGGTTTTAAAATGTTATACAATGAGTTATTGAACATCGATAATTTAAATTGGATGAGGACAATGAAGATTTGGCAAAAAGGAAGAAAAAAAATTAGACTGCCCAAAGCCTCTGGTTAATTGGAGGCAGAAAACAAAAGAGAAAAATTCTAGTTTTTATCTTTATTTCCACACTACTAGGCAATACAATGATTGGTATTCTTTGCATTTAGCAAACTCCAAATTTCTATTTATAATATTTATTCATCCTTTATTCTTTCAAAAAGCATTAAAATTTACTATAGTCTAAGCACTGTCAAAATCACTAGCATCAGGGCCGGCCTAGTGGCGCAGTGGTTAAGAGCTGGTTTTGGGATGCCAGCGGCACCGGTTCGGATCCCACATATGAGGCCGGTGACACTGCCCTCCACAGCTAACAACAGTTCCACCTGGAGCTGGGCTGTGCAAGCCCCGGCAATGGTGTAGGCTGCAGCCCCTGCTGCAGTGGGCTGCCATAGGCTACAGTGAGTGGCTGGCAGCCAGCGTGAGCAGCTGGTGGCCAGCATGAGCTGCCAATAGCCGCGGTGAGCGACATCCAGAGGCCGGCGACAGATCTGCCTCATCCGGGAAGAGTGCAATGATGATACCAACATGGGCCAGTGAAGCAACGTCCTCTGCAACTAGACTGAAGAACAAAAAGACAGCAACTTGTCTGTTCCCCGTCCCCGATTCCCCAATAAAATCTTAAAAAAAAAAAATCACTAGCATCATAAAAAATACCAGATGATGGGAGAAATGAGATTGAAAACCAGAGAAGAAATGCAAAATTTAGTTCCTGGAGAAGGAGGCAATGTGTAGATCAAGGGAAGGGGAATGATTGAGTATCAGGGGTACAAGGTTGGGAACCAAGGAATAAACAGATGAAATGGTGGGATTTGGAGCTTCCCCTGTGAAAGAAAGCTCAGCATCTCTCTGCTTGTGCTTTTGAGGTCTTGCCTGCTGTGGTTGCTGGGCTTTCATACTTGTTGTACAATATCCTGCAATGAGGCAGTGTAAGTTAAAGTTTCTGTAATTCTAGCTGTCACATTAACCCTAATGATGATTCAATGCTGATCAGAAATGCTGATCATTTAAAAATGTAAATTAGATCATATGAATACCACTGGTAGAAAAATGTTTTAAAAGCTTCCTTCCCATTGCACTTGGAATTAAATTCAAACTCTTTGGTATCACCTGTGAGGCCTTATATGATCTGGTCCCTGCCTACCTATTCAGTCTCATTCTCTATCCCTCATCCCTGCCTCTCCATTCTCCACTTCTGTTCCTCTCTTCAGTGCCTCACACATGCCATGGCTCCTATGGTGTTCCCTTTGCCAGGATTCCCCATTCCCATTCTCCATCTGATTGATCTCTATTCAGCTTTGCAATTTGAGTTCAAATGTATCTTCCTGAGAAAGCCTCTCCTGACCATCAAGTCTAAAATAAATGACTAGACCCTGACTATTTATTCTTATTGCACACTATTCTTTTTCTTCATAGCACTTATTACAAATCAAAGTTGTATAATAGTATATATGATAGTGTATAATGCAGTTATATTGTATAGTACCTAAAGTGTTTTAAGCTCCATGAAAACAGACTATGTAGCTTTTCTGTTTACAATGTATTATCTAACAATAAGTACTAGAGGAATGTTTGTTAAAAGAATAAAGGACAATTAGGTATATAGGTAATTATTGTATAACACATGCAGGAACTTATAGTCAAGATATTATTTTAAACTTGGGATCTCTACAGAGGAATAAATATAACGCTTGATGGTAAATGCTTGAGCTAGATGACCTCCAATGCCCCTGGCACATTTGGCATCCCAAGTCCAGGAGAGCTGTGTCCAGTCCCAGCTATGTGGCCCTGCCTCTTCACTTCCTTGTGTCTCAGTTTCCCAAAGTGTTAAATGAGTGGTTGAATTATATGGCCTTTGTGATTTCTATATTAAAAAGTGAAGAAAATCATATCTTTGTGTAAGAATTTTAGAAAAAAGAAATCCTATGAAGCACTAAGGATCTTAATGCTTAGCAACCTCTAGCTATAATACATCAGTTGCTGGCATGATGTTCAAAGGTTAAGGACCAGGTCTACTTACTTTTTGCCCTTTCCTTTCAGTTAACAAACATTCCAATTTCTCTAAGCACAGACTAGAAACATGTATGGGCAAGTACTTAAGGAAAAAAAAAAAAGCTAGCATTCAACTTTCTAAACACCCTTATCACTTCAAAATCTAGGTTTGGCACAGAATCACAGAACTCTACACAACATCTGCCTTCACTATCATGTATGCATATTGAATAAGAGATTTCTGCTTTACAAGAAGCTATTTCAGAAAGTCAAACATACAGCTGCTCTATCTTTGTATGTCACTGTCTTAAGGGAGTCATTTTATAGATTATTTTGGACTTTTTTTTTGGCCTGTACTCATATACTGTAAGTCAATAAAATTTCAAACATATGACCCATACTTACTAAATGTGTTTGTTACAGCTACAGTTAAGTTTTTTGACTTGGAAAGTACCATTCTGCCACAGAATGGCACCATCATTTCTCAAAGTTATCAGTGTTGTAGAGTACCTGCCAGGTTGTTTGGCATGGTTATGTAACTACTGTTGATAAAGTTCAATTCGTAGCCAGGAAATAACAGCCTTCAACTGAGGTTCACAAATGTGAGTCTGATAGTAAATCTATTACTGAGCTCACCTGTAATTTAATGTAAAGAAACTTTCTAGGTTGAAACATGACTTGCACTGACAACCACAGATGTCACAGACTCATTTTATAACCTAGGAGAAGGAAATTTTTTTCTAGTTTTTTCTTTCTTGAGAAAGAGAGACAATAATAGCAGGTACATGTTGCAGACTCAGAAATATGTATTATATTTGTGAACTGGTGAAATAAGTCCTGATCTGACAGGTAGATGCTTTATAAACCATTATGGGTATGTGAATGGATGTCTAATGATTAGTGTTGGAGTGAGACAGTTTCACAAATTACAATAAATATATTAGTTGAGTTGAAATTGAATGAAATAACACTGGAGGTATAATTGGGCCCCAGTAAGACCTGTGACTTACTTGTGCTGTAATGCCCTTTGCTCATTCTCTTCCTAAAATGAATATGAAACACCAACATGAACATAACTTACTCTATAAAAGCCTCTCTGGACTTTGCCTACCCCAAGCAAATCAATCACTTTCACCTACTCCTTTTTCTGTGTTCCTTCTGTACCCAGCACACATACTTGATATAAATTTTAAGTACTTTGTATAAGTGACTCCTTTTTGGTAGTAAGTTTCATGAAAGAAGTCACCATCTTATTCATTTTGGTTTATCTTTGACGTTTCTCACTACTACATGCCAGGGCTAAAGAAGATCGAGTATAGGACCCGCTTGCTAGTGTTCAGTCTGATCAGACTCCTAAAAAATGTGGTTACTTGACACATGGTATTAAGAGCTTGACAAAGATTAAAGATCATTTTCAGTGGAAAACTAGTATTGGGCTCTAGAAAAAAATTAAAAAGTAAAATAGGTTTTGTTACTTTTCTGCTTCCCATTCTATCTATCTTTTTTGCATTCCTCAGATCCCAGAGTCTTCATGTTGCCTTTATGGATTCAAAATCCTAGACTAGGTACTTACGTAGAGTTATCTAGACTACATATGCCCAAACCAGGAAGGCCTAATGTTCCTCCATTTTCTTTCTTATCTTCTCACTCTAACAGCCCCCCCCCCCCAGCCCCCAGTGAAGACTTTCTTTTGTAAAAGTTCATGCTGGTTATTGTTCTGATTATCTGAACAAAGTAATGAATATTACACAGTGAGGTATAAATTATTGATGCCTTATGGGGCATCAACAAGATGACCTAATTAGAGAATGTGTGGGCTTACAGGGCGATATTATTTACTCTGACTTTGAACTACTAAACAAAAATCTATCAAGGTAACTCCTATTTTTGGCTCCAGGGTAGATTAATGGAAATCCCTTAGATGAGACTCATCTCTCTTACATCCAATTTTCAGAAAGGGAAAGAAAATGCTATCTGGGATTTGGGTAGACAAAATGACCAGAGATGACTAATTTAAAAATTAGTGTTTTCTATATTTGGTCTAATGTATATATATATATTGTTTTTCACATCCTTGATATTTTTATATACCCTAATGACCCCTATTTATTTCTGAATAAGCATATTTAATAGATAACATGTAAGTTTCATTAGAGTAGTTTGTATAGGTTGCAAAGTATCTTCTGAATTAAATTGAGAATTTTAAGGACCAATTTGCTTTCCTAGTCCATTTGTTTATTTTGGCCAATTCATTAAATGTACTTTCCACCGGGCATATAGAAAAGTAAAAAAAAAACAACTGATTTATTAAGATGTTGTCAACAGACAAGAAAAAAGAGAGAAGTCATGTATCGCCCATATATGAATTTTGGTATTCAGTTCTAGTGCAGTCATACACCCATGAACTGGTTATTCTCTACATTATCAAGGTCAGCAGCACGCACTGGGTCTATTACTTCTGTGGAACTGTCATAATTTACTGTTGCTGGGTCACCAAATAATTGGTTACTTGTTCCATGAAGTCATGAATGCTTAGTTGATTATGGTGCTATTTGACTAAACATATTGTGGCTCATAGCCCTACAGTATTGCCCCTCCTTCTCAATGAGTGCATTTATGATGCTCTTTGTACTTCAACTACCCTCAAAAACTTGTCCATCTAAAGTAGATTTCCCTGGGCCCGCCGAGTGGCGCATTGGTTAAGAGCTGGTTTGGGGATGCCAGCGGCCCTGGTTCGGATCCCACATATGAGGACCAGTGACACACTACAGCTAACAACAGCTCCAACTGGAGCTGGGCTGTGCGAGCCCCGGCAACGATGTAGGCTGCAGCCCCTGCTGCAGTGGTCTGCCATAGGCTACAGTGAGTGGCGGGCAGCCAGCGTGAGCGGCTGGCAGCCAGCTTGAGCTGCCAATAGCTGCGGTGAGCGACCATCCAGAGGCCAGCGATGGATCTGTCTCATCCGGGAAGAGTGCAATGATGATACCAACATGGGCCAGTGAAGCAACGTCCTCCGCAAGTAGACTGAAGAACAAAAAAGACAGCAACTTGACTGTTCCCCTCCCCCAATTCCCCTATAAAATCTAAAAAAAAAAAAAAAAAAAAAGTAGATTTCCCCCAACCCCCATAATCCATTGCCCCAGTTTTGTTGCTCTATTACTTACTAAGGTTAATTACGAGATTACTATCCAAAATCACTGTTGGAATCTATTATTTGTTCTTAGTTAGGCAGACAAATTGCAAAACAGTTTATGCTGAATTGATTTAGGCTTCTTTCACTTAATATTATATCAGGTGCATTTTTCTAACCTACTTCTTACTCCTGTAAAATAACTCCTTTGGCTGCCTAATATTCCATAGCATAAAATAGTATGCTTTATTTTACCAATCTGAAAGTGTCAGATATCTAATTTCTCTCTAAATGTTCAGCCTCAGCTAATGTTTAGTTCAAATTTAAATATTAAAATCCACTAACACCGGACTTTTGTTCCATGCTTATTTTATTGATGACTTAAATGATTTTACTCACAAGGCACTAATTGGAACATTCATAGGAAATAACCTTGATTAGGAGCTCAGGACTCCCTCATCTGATTATAAATTTGACACCATCTTGGCAATAGAAGAGACATTATAAAGCCAAAAAAAAAAATTGTCTTGATTTACTTCATTTTTCTATTTTATCAGCATTCTTTATCAGCATTGTCTGAATAGTGTTCTTTCAAGCTTTTCTTAGCAGACTGAAGTAGTGATAAACCTGTGAGTACTAAAACTATCATTTTAATCATCTGTGTAATTCTGAGAGATTACTGAAGTATCCACTACATATTAGTAAAAATCACACGAAAGGTTAATTACAAGTAGGAAAAAAATTGATACCATACATAAGAAAAGAACCATTTTGTCTCTGTACATCCATTTATCTACATCATTTATTGCCTTGACTGTTATTCAGAGAAGACTATTCTCCCCTTGAAAAACACCATATGCTTTAACATACAGACTTTCAGAAGGTCACAAAACACAGCATTTCCATGGAATACTGCCCTGCATAGGGCTACTTGTGTTGGAGCCAGGAGGCCTGCTTTTAAGGACCCAAGGGAACTCTGGGCTTTTTCTGCTGAATCAAGTTCTCAGTATGACTTTCACTGTGCTTTTGGCTTTGACAGAATCTGGAACAGACTGCGTGCTGGACTGTCTTGGCACATGGATGGAGCGCTACCATCTGTTTTACTTCTTTAGTTCATCAATTTTCTCTACTTAGGATCTCGTCCATCACTTAGTTCAGTTATGAAAAATATGTACTATGAGTATTTTCTCTTTAATTACTTTTATAGATCTTTTTAAAGAAAAGTGTGCTGTAGTATGAGAGTAATGATAAAGTAAAATATAAAAAAGCAGTAAATCATTACAATTAAATACTTAAGGTTTAAATAATTAACAGATCAATAGAAGTTGTAGTCTTGGCAGCCTAATGAACAGTTAAAAAAAAGAATCTGGTTTCACTAACAATTGTAACCCCAATAAACTATAATTAAAAAAAAAAAAGAAGCTGGGTATTGCCATCTTTGACAAAGGCAGGTCTGCTACTGTTCTGTCGCAAGCTTATTTTTTGTTAACTATTTTAGATTTATGTTAAAAACTTATGAAGCTATTTACTCTACACATATTATTTGAAATATGTCAACACTAATATGCACTATATTTATCTTTTATGGAAGCTTGGAAATGATCACTCTCTTGAGAGAAGAACCACCATCATTTATAATATCTAAAATAATTGGAGAAGCCTGAAAACATGTTGACTTTTCAGAAGGGACATATTTATGTTAACATAATTATTATATTTCTGTCATGGATGACACAAATGTTAAGTGCCACTCTGCCAGGAAATTTTCCCAAACCTTTTCAATTCATTGCAAACAACTGCCAGATGGGTAGTGTTATCATTCTTTTATAGAAATTACAATCCGGGACAAGTCAGCTAGAAGAATCAGAAAGAGTGAAAAAGAGCAACTATAAGGATAAAATAAAGGGCACATGAATATATTCTGGATGATGTAAGTGTCCACAGGAGTTCCCCTGTCATAGGAAAAGAGTATTTTAGGAGAATATTACTATGCCACCCACAGAACCACCTAACAAAGAAACTGGAACTTGACGAACCTAATGCAATCTAATGTGTCTGCAGCAGAATTAGAAATATAACCAAAATTTCTGACAAAAATCATCAATTACCAGAAGCTGCTCCCCTTCACATCATTTTAAGTTTTATTACACAGAATGCCTTGTGGCTGCAGAAACTTAAATTAAATTACAAGGTGATTAAAATTCTGAAGGCAGTTCAATTTTTATTTTCCCATTCGTAATGGAACTAAAAAAGGAAATGAGAAAAATTACATTTAAATCCCTTAACAATTCTGACCATTCACGAGCAATTTTAAATAACAGTTTACAGTTTGGCTTTAAACCTGAAGGCATGTACATGATGCAAATACAAATTTTGCCAACCCCTTCAAACAAACGATAAACACTACTTTTTACCTGTTGACATTTATTGCAGTTACTTAAATATTATTGTTTCTTTGTCTGTTGAGGTAAAGTTTATTAGATTCAAAACCAATTCACTCTTCTTTCCAGTCAGCCTACCGTTTTTCCCCTTTATTTTGCATCTATCTGCAGAAGATGAAAGAACATAGAGGACTGTGCATAAGATGCTTTTAATGGGTCAGGCCTGGCAGTGGTGCACATCATTCTCATTTTCATTCTATTGAAAAGTACTCAACTATATGACTACACATAACTGCAAAAAATGGTGGCAAAAGTAGTTTAGCTGCATGTACAAAAGAAAGGAAAAAGTCTCTGCCATAGGTGAAATCAGTGGACTCTTCCAAAGCCTGGAGCACCCTCAGCCTGCAGTGGAGAGAAAATATCAATAACCGGAGCTGATTTGGAAACTTAGGCAGTAATAAATCAATATATCAAATAGAAAGAGGGTCAAGAGAAGACTAGAATAAGGAAGAATAGACAGTAGTCAGAAGCGAGGAGGAGTTCAAGAGCATGGTTTCATAATAATAAAATGCTTGTGACCTGCTAGGGTATTTCTCATTTTGGGGCCCAAGCGTACTGCAGTGTCCAGGGAACAGATGTTTAAGGAGTCCGGAATAGTCATTGAATAAAGCCCATTTGATTCTGAATCGCGTTTTGCCTTCACGGGTTTTATCGGAGAAGATACGTATCCAGAGATGGCGAATGCTCCCTGCATTGACATTAGATATTTACAGATCTGTGTCCTCCACTGTACTGAAAATTCCACAAAGGCCTGGAATGTATCTTATTAATCTCTGTATTCTTGGAATTCGACATCTCAAGAAATGAAACACAGTAAGCCTTTTAAACTAAATTGAACTGACTCTGTAGGTATATCTTAAACATGTCCTGTGGCTTCTAAGAGGCATGAATTAGATTCCTGTTCATAAGATTTCCTCATTTTTAATACAATATTACAGAATTTCCAGCTTGCAGATGTGATTTTAGAATTTCTATCCTCAATATTAAAGAATTTTCAGATTTTATTATAATATGTTGCTACACCTAATGGGAAATATGATATTACTGTCCTGCTCTTAACTATCCTAAGTAAACATAATGAATACACCAATAAATCTTCAAATCTGGGGAAAGGAAGAAAATAGAATTTCCAGATGGAGGAACAGTAACTAAGGGCATGTTTCAGAATCTAGAATTATGGTAAAGAAATATAAAATATTAAAAGTGACATAGAAGTATACTTTCATTGACTGTCTTAATACTTTTGTAAATATAATTTTTTATTAAATTAACTGGGGTGTACATTTATATAATATGTCATTTATATATCACATTGTGTTTTGCTACCCAGAGTCTTAATACTTTTATACTAAAATATTTTAATTCTGAATTTTTACGTGAAAGCCCAGTACTAATTTTATTATATTAATAGAAGAGATTTCACAGAAATTTCCTTTATAACCAATTTTTCCTCTACCTTTAGCCTGGAAGCATTCTAGCCTGTTTAGGTGTTCTAATTTTGTAGATGAATTGACAGAGAATGTTGACAAAGCATGTTAGTATATATTTTCAAAACAATCACATAAGCTATGTATCTGGGTCCTATTTTTAGATGATATTTAAAATATTACAAACTATTTTAAGCAAATAAACTTCAAAATTTAGATTAAGGGGACAAATTTTTTGAAAAATACAAATTACCAAAGCTCAGTCAAGAAGAAAGGTAAAAACTGAAGAGCCTTATGTTTATTAAAGAAATTTAATTTGTAGTTCAAAATGTCCCCACAGAGAAAGCCCCCACATTTCTTCACTGAGAAATTCAACCATGCATTTAAGGAGAAATAATTATATACAAATATCTCCACACACTTCAAGAGAAGAAATACTTACCAAATTATGAATTTAGGTCAGCATTACTCCAACAACAAATATAACCAAAAATATTAAAAGGAAATAAAACTGAGGACATCAGAAACATGGCAGCATGAGGGGTCTCCCTTGATCTCTCCCCTTGAAGTTACAACAAGTTGAACAGTTACAATTCAACAAAGGATTACCTGTGCAACACACAAACATGTCTGAGAGATTGCACATTGGAACGTCTGAGGGTGGGTAAATCAGGGTGAACAGGGAAGGAGGAAGGGAGAAGTGCAGTGATGGGGACTGTGGTCAGTCTAGAGGTCACTGCAGTCCTGGGGGAGGGAGGACTGAGACTGCAGGAGCACTCTCTGTGGCCCTGGGTATTCCTGCCTGAGGGATCAGCATATAATACAGCTATTGGGGTAGAGACCATGGGGCAAAGACCAAATACAGGAGTACAACAGCTGTGGTCTAACAGCCCTCACTGCCAGGCAGAAAACAAAGCCATGAAGCCTGGTTAATGCGGAAAACATTTAGAAGACTTAGTTTTTATAATTGTTTTTCATTTACTTATTCTACAAACTAAAACATCATTTTGTTGTGACATGTTTCTTTCTTTCTAAAAGTTTATTTTATATTATACTATACTCAAGATATCTGTTAATATTTTTGAATTAACATATCTTGTCTCCTTTGAAATTTGGTTCTCTGCTTTTTTTTTTTTTAAAGCTTAATGCTATACCTGTTTTTATACCATTTTATGTTGCCCACATAGTGCTACATAATCTTTTTAGAAATACAATTCAGGTATGGAATTGGTTCAGTTAACAATCCCATTAGCTCTAGAGCAAGCAATTTTACTTGAAATTTTTTAATTGATGTTATTTTTCAACCATTATTTAAAAATTATTTTCTTCATGTATCCATGGCTTCACTGACATATAACCTTTCCAAGATTAATATAATTTTATTTTTTCAAAATAGACTTTTAGATGTCCTTTGGCCTTTTTGTTTCACAGTAGTACTTTTTCATGGACTATATTTTTATAGTTGGCTTTTTTTAACTGAACTTTTTTTTTTTTTTTTAGATATTTATTGAGAAATTGGGGAAGGGAACAGTGTTGGGGAATGAGGAAGGGGAACAGACAAGTTGCTGTCCTTTTGTTCTTCAGTCTAGTTGTGGAGGACATTGCTTCACTGGCCCATGTTGGTATCATCATTGCGCTCTTCCAGGGTAAGGCAGATCGGTTGCCGGCCTCTGGATGGTCACTCACCGTGGCTATTGGCAGCTCACACCAGCTGCCGGCCACTCACGGTAGCTTATGGCAGCCTACTGCAGCGCCACTGCAGCCTACACCGATGCCCGCGACTCATGGCAGCCCAGCTCCAGGTGGAACTGTTGTTCACCATGTGGGATTGGAACCAGGGCCCTGCTGCTCAGAGCTGGAGTCCCAAGCCAGCTCTTAACCAATGCGCCACTCAGCCAGCCCTGAAAATTTTTATACTAATAACTTATTAAGAATTTATTAAAACAAGAATAGCTCTGCCCCTCAAGAGATTATTTTTACTGTTAAAGTATGTACATAAAGATTTTTTTAATGTCTGCAAATATTACATGGTATTCAAAATAAAACTTATAGAAATTTAAAATAATCCTATTATTATTCTTCATTGTCTATCAAGAGTCAGACATGTTTAATTTCTGATACTCATGAGTCTTTTCTTCTGCATCAAGGTTAAAACTACCGCAAACCAGGTGTGTATGAATACAAGTACTATAGATGTGTGTGAATATATATTACTTACAAACACTCAAAGACAAGATTCAAAGTTTAAAGGGTGCTGCATTCACTTTTAAAAGTGAGTCATGCTTTTGATTTTATCTCTAGGAACCAGAGAATTGCTGGAGGCAATGCTATTTAAGAAAGGAAGAAAAGCCTCTTCAAAAAGATTCACAGACTATATTTCTATTTTTTTCCCCTCATGGTTTTATTTTATTCACTAGCCAAAAAATTCTATGGCATTTGAAAACTAATATCACCAAAACATTTAAGCATGTACTATTTTAGTGTCTTTTATTTCCAAATTAAAGAAATAAAGTGATAGAATCAATTACTTTAAGCTGCTCTGTTTAGTCCCATAAGTCAAAAAGGTCCCCTTGCAATAGAAATGTTATCTTCAATCCCATAAAATTCAAATGACAAGAAATATTTTTCATGTATCTGCAACTTCTAAAAATTATACAAGTCATATATTTTCATTAGATGTAAGTAAAATATGGCAAACAAATATTTTCTATATTACATCATTAGAGATGACCATTGTTAATGTTTTGGCTGGTAAACTGCTATAGACAAAAAGATAAATGCATTCATTTATTTAAGTACTTAATTCTGGATAGGCCTATAAATTCACGAAATTCCCAACATTTTTATTTTATTTTTATTGCTCCCCTTTCTCTGACATAATACATCTTATCATTAGCAAAGATTGTTGCTTCTACCTTCTAAATATATCTAGTACCTGGCCAATCCCCTATACCATTCCACCATTTTTGTCTAAATCATTGTCATTAATCAATAATGCAATAGCCTCCTAGTGAGTCTCTTGCTTCCATTCTTGAACCTTAGAGACTATTCTTCACATAACAAGAAATCGATCATTTAAAACCATGTCAAATCGATGGCTCTTCCGCTTTCCTCCCTCAAATGGCTTTTCATCTGACTCAGAGTAAAGACAACACTATAGTGGTCTGGAATACCTTTCATGGTTTAACTTTTAGGCATTTCCATGACGTCAGATCTACCCAACTCCTCTTCACTTACTCCATTCCAGCTGCAGGGGCTTCCGTATCATTCACAAATAGCACATGTGGTGCTGCCTAAGAAGCTTTTCTTGGGCTGCTCCCTCTCCGTGAGGTGCTCTTTGCACAGAGGCACACATGGCTGATTTCCACACTTTCTTCAGCTCACTGATGCAACATCTTTTATCAGAGAGGATTTCTCAGATCACCTCATACAAATTAAGAACCCTCTCCCATTTTCCTCCCCGTGTTTTCACTTTGTGGCAGTTTCCACTATCTGATTGACATACATTTCCTTGTTTTTGGTTGTCTGTTTAATTTGTCTTACTCAATGTTGCTTTTCTGTATCTGGAACACTGTCTGGTACACAGTGGGTACTCAGAAATGATTTGTTGAGTAAATTGAACTATAATAGATACAATGAGTGTATGCTCTGCTTTCTGATAAATGTGAAGATATTTATAAGGAAAAAATAAAAAATATGAAGATATTTATAATCAGAAGTACTCCAGTACTCCTGGGTGTGTCGTCACCAGGAAAAGAACCAATCCAAGACTTAGAAAAATTAGCTGAAATTCATCCACCTGGATTATGGAATTTATTTTCTTGTAGAAACTATGAATAAAGGCAATGAGATTAGAAGCCAGGAGACAAAGTCCCTGTTTGTAACTCATATTGTAGCATCCAGAGTATTGATGGTAGGTCTGACAATCTCCTATTCCCTGCCCAAAGGTTTTTAAGGTTCTTGAATCATATCCCACATCTTTTCGGGGACCTAAGTTCCCTTGAAACTTGAGCAATAAAGTGAAAGAAAGGTTTTAGTGCCCAGAAGGAGTCTCCTGACAGAGGAATACCTATGTGAGCTTTGATGAGAGGTATGTTGACGTGGGCTGCCATAACAAAACACCTGGTGGCTTAAGCACCAGGAACAGATTTTCTCACAGTTCTAGAGGACCAAAGTGCAAGATCAAGGTGCCAGCAGGGTTGCTTTCTGGTGATGGCTCTTGGGTTGCAGTTGGCGGCCCTTTCACTAGGCCCTCACATGACTTTTACTCTGTACTCTTGCAGAACAAGAAAGATCTCTGGTATCTTTCTTTTCTTATAAGGACACCAATTCTATGAGAAAGGGGTTTCACTCTTAAGACTCACTTAAACTTGATTACCTCTGCATAGGCCCTATCTTCAAATACAGTCATGCTGAGGGTTTTGAATTTGGGGGAAGGCATAACTCAGTCTATAACAAAAGGATTTTGTACAAGGGAGTGGGGAGTGGTCTGAGAAAGCAGTCCAATGGCTGGGGACAGGGAAATGATCTGCCTGGATGAGGGATGCCTACAGCATCCAAGCATATTGGTGCTTGGAGCCTTAGGAATAGTTTGGTAAATCTACCACCTATGCTTATTTCCCTAGACATTTCAAATCTAAGCAGCTGCTGTTTATCATCCCTCCCTCCTCTCAGCTGGCAAATCTTGACCACAAGCACAGGCTGTTTACCCTGACGATGTTCATTACGGACAATCTAAACCTGCAAAGCTTCTTAAGGTATAGTTCCCCCAGGCTACCAACACCAGAAATGCCGGGGGAAATGTTTGAAGTGCACATCCTGGAGACCTATTGCAGGCCTAGTCAATCAGAACTCCTAGGGTGGAGGCCCTACAATTAGCAGCTGTAACAATTATCCCTGGTGTTGTTTATGCATGCCAAACATCAAGAATCTCTGGAGTTCTGGACAAATTGCAGTTTTACTATGCTGCAATTTTAATTGTGGTTATCTTCCTCTCTCCCCTTCCCCCATCCCTCTCATTCATCCATCCTTCCTTCCTTCCTCCCTCTCTTCCTCTTTTTTTTCCTCCCTCTCTCCCTTCTTTTTTCTCTTCCCTTTTTGCCCACTTGAAGTCCTAAGTCGGGACTTTAAAATAATATTAATATAGGTATTTTACTAGAAATATAAATTAGTATTCTATTTATTAACATATGATAACTGTTCAAGTATAAGAAAATGAGTATACTATAGTAACATGGGGTAATACTGAGTGGCTGGCAAAAGAAGGAAAAACATACTCTAAGAGAGGATTACAGAACATAAGATCTCTGAAGGGAAAAAAAAAATATCAATAGATGATCAAGGATGGGACAGAATTCCCGATCAGAAGATACTAGTCTCACCATTAATTAAGATATAGGTAGTTCCTTTATTGGATAGAGGATAAAATGCTTGGAAAGAAAAGATGGAACAGACATGTTTGATGTATGTTCCATTTGTTTGATTATTTTTTCAGTAGTTGTTGGTATTTAGAAGATCTTCAGCAGGAGGGACCCTCAGGAGAGGGAACTGCGTCCAGCTGTCTATTGTGCAGGACTTCTGTTTGTTGGGAAGAGCTTCTAAGCCTCAGGAGAGTCAAATCAGTTGCTTAGAGGAAACATTATTTTTTTCCTTCCCGCCATGGCTGGTGATACCAAGCATCATATAGATAAACCAAGAAATACTTTCCAGCCACGAAGAGAAAATTGTGTTTGGAAAAGCATTATAATCAGTTCAAATTGAGCCCCTCTGATTGCTACAATTCCTAAGTGTCGTGTGATTCCAACACAGATCATCTGTTTGACAAGCCCTTCAGATATTGCATTATTGCAGAAAAACTTTATGATGTATGGATTTTATCAAAGCCCTGTAAGCGTAATTTAGAAAATGGGAGGAGGCAGGAGCAGAAGCAATATTTTTTGCTCTTTGCTTTGACCCAGAAGTAAATACAATTTTAAGTGATTTGGTTATCTAAGAGAGCTTCTCCTTGCCCTGTCACCTAGCTCTCATAACCTCATTTCCACTTATTAAGTGCAGCCTGGCAGCCTTTCTGAACAATGTCATCTTAGGGTTTATCCCAGGAGATTCATTGCAAAGAACCAAGGATCATGCCTAATCATCTAAGACTAAACTTCAGGCAAACCATAATTACACAGCTGGGGTCAAGAGAAAATGATGTATGAGGGCACATTGCCCCAGGTCTCCCAGGATCCCCGAGTCATTGATTCAGGGGATTTAAGCAGTTCAGTGACTCTTGGCATGACCTTCAATTGGTTTGTTTCTCTACTGATTTTTTCCCTAAGCTAATGTGTCCTATATGTTATGATTTGACTAATCTTCCTAAAGAATTGTTCTGATTAACTGCCCTCTTCTAGTGTAGATATCAAATTCTTAAGACATTCCCATGGCATCTCTGACTACATGAAAACTAGTTCTCAAAATTGTGGTCCACAGATCAGTAACATTGGCATCACTTGGGTATTTGTTAGAAATACAAATTCTCAGGACTTATTTCAGATATACAGAATCAGAAACTGGTGGTGGGTTCAGTGAGCTCTGTTTTAACAAGTCATCAGGTGATTCTAATGTGCTAAAATTTCAGAATCACTGCTCTCAGTCCTAAGAACCCACTTTTCTGAATTTACCATATTCTACTTCCTCTCCACTTACAAATTTGACTATTCATGGTTCTGTAAATTACCTCCATATTTTGTTATTCTTTTGTCTGCTATGGCATTTCCTTTAACTAGGACAAAATTTTTTCATGTATGCCTTTTGGATCTTACCAATTTTTTCAGGCTCAGCTCAAATACCGTAGTCTTTCCCTAAGGTTTTTCAACCTCTGCACTATTCACAGTAGGGGCTGGAGATAATTCATTGTTGAGGAGGTCTATCCTGTGTAGTTTAGGGTGGTTCACATCACCCTGGCCTCTACCCACTAGATGCCAGGAGCACCCCCAGTTGGGACATCAAAAACGTATCAAGACATTATCAAATGTCAACCAAGGGAAAAATATTCCTTGGTTGAGAACCAGTGGTTTTCCCTGTCATTCTATCATTGACCCCATGCTCCTAGAGAAACTGGGCTTTTCTTATTTTGCTAAATCAGAATCAGAAAGTTGTGCTGTCTTTTAAAGTATGAATTTTTTTTTTTTTTGAGGGCAGTGTCACTGGCTCTCATATGTGGGACCTGAACAGGGGCTGCTGGCTTCCCAAGCCAGCGTTTAACCACCGTGCCACTCGGCCAGCCCTAAAGTATAAAATTTTTAAAGTATCTACTTAAGGAATTAAAAATGATCTTATATATAACAGTCTTCTAAATTTGTAAAATGGTATGAATAGTTAGACATGGACTTCATCTTTGGTGATACTTTATGCATTTATTCATCTATTCATTCAAAAACTGAGTACTTACCACATAAGTTGTGACATAATTTGGCATAATCATCAAAGGGCCCAATATTTATTGAGGGATGAGGTCCCCTGAAGAGGCTACGATATAGTTATAATGATTTCAGAAACAGGAGGCATTTAGAAATCCAGGAAGTTAATTGACATCTGAAAGAGTAGTCTTTCCATAGGTAGAAATATTCCCAACTCTGTTTCATGTATAAAGAAACAGACAAAGTAGGGTCCTAAAGATTTGTCAGGATAGTAACTTGGATCAGGAAACACATGCTAGATCGAGGCTTGGAACCCTGAAGAACAATGAATAAAAGAAACCTTTTAAATTACATGATACAGCATATGTCATAACAATAAGAATTGCCAAGCAATAATCCTAATAGTAACTTTTACAGAATGGACATGAAAGTAAAAGAATCACAGAAGCTGGATTAACACACGCTGCCTAGCAGAAGATGATGTAGTAGTGGTAGCCCTAACTTATTCTTCAGAAAAGATAATAATTAGTTGCTAACTTCCTGTTGTTTACTGAAAATATCTTTATAATTTCTAAAATCCCCACTGGTAAAGCTCTCTTTTTTTACTTTGGGAAAACACCAAAAAAACCCAAACTTTTATTGTTTAAACTATGCAATTAATGTATTCTGATTTTGATGTAAAAGAAAAAGAATAACCTCTGGATGGTAGCCTAAAATATTCTCAAGGATCACTGTTAAAGATCATAAAACTCAACTATGAATAGGCATACTAAACTTAGTTCACAAAGACATTGATCTCTTGAACTATTAACAATATGTTCTTAAGTAGTCCTCTCATTTGAAACAAGACGTTATTTCCAGCCTCATAGTAGTTTCTGTCTTCACAACAGCATCGGCAGGGTACCATTGGACTCACTGGTTCTATTTACTGCCACTTTCCCTGGGTTCTACCTTCATTGTCTCCTTTCTCTTTAACCTGCTATCACCATCATCTTTTCCCAGCCATCACAGGATTTAACAGAGTAGTTCCTAGACTGAAAAAGAAAAAGACTATGGAAACACAATAAAAATGCAGATTCCTGAGTCATGTTCTCTTCAAGATTTTGAATCAATAGGTCTGGGCGCAGGGGTTTCCATTTTCACCAATCTCTCTAGGTATTTCTAATACAGGAGGATGGAGAACCAAGATTTGAGAATCATTAATATAAGCAATAGTCCCAGTTGTAAATATACGAATAAAATATAGCAGACAAATGTTAAAGACTTTAATATAAACATGTTGTAGACAGAGAAAATTACTGCAAAGGGGAAAACAATTGACTTCAGCCATTAAGTTCACTCTCTGTTTCTTTCTTTCTCCTCTCAATCTTCCTCTTTCTCTTTTTCTTTCTCCTTTCAGAGTCTCCCCAAAGTTATAGCTGTTTGGGAAGCATTAATTTAGCAGTCAAAGAAGATGCCATCACTTCAACTATTTTCAATTATCACTTCAATTATTAAGCTTTGATGTCAATACATATTTAACCAAAGTTGATCCTGAAACAGCATTGAATTATTAAGCAAAGAGACAGGTAAAATTCCCAATTAAAATAAATAAAGAAAGAAAATAAAGAAAACATTGCCTGTCTTGTATTTTACTTTTCAACTTGCTTGATGCTTTGCAAGGAAGGTTCGTAGATCATTATTACACAAATTTAACATTCTTAAGTTTAATGAGTGGGAGGAAAATATTTCAATGTGTAAGCCAGAATGATCACTTGTCGGAAAAGAGAAGTAGGATTCCTGAAAACTATGATTCTAAAATGAGTGCTATACAGGGCCAAACAATGAATAACACTTCCAAGAAAAACATTTAGCAGCAGGCAAAGTCAGGAAGGCATTAGAGAAGGAAAAATCACATACAGAGTAGAGTGAGAAATTTTGAGTACAGCTTGTGTACGTACATGAAAACATGTATAGGTGGGCTTGAGATAAGATGGTGGGTACTAATAGGAGAGAGAAAATGTATTTTAAGACTAATAAAAATGATCTGTGTATTTGTCGTTTGCTAGGTCTGTTGTAAGGACATACCACAAACGGGGTGACTTACACAATAGATATTCATTTTCTTCAGTTCTAGAGGCTAGAATTCTAAAATCAAAGTGTCTGCAGGATTAACTGCATTTGAGTCCTTTCTCCTTGGTTTATAGGTGACTGTCTTATTATGTTCACATCGTCTTTCCGTTGTGAGTGTCTGTGTTTTAATCTCCACTTCTTATAAGGACATCAGCCATATCAGATCAGGGCCCACCTTAATGACCTCATTTTAATAAATTACCTCTTTAAAGATCCTATCTCCATATATAGGTATACGGAGGTTCGGGGCTTAGGATTTCAACATATTAATTTTGCGGTGAAGGGGACACAATTCAGCCTACAACAATCTGTCACAAAGAAGTGTCATTTAGTATCATTAAAATGCACTCTAGCTATGTAAAACTAGCCACTAGACTGGGGTCGTTGAAGAATCCTTACACTTCCGTTTTAGATGTCAAAATACCTATTAGAATTACTCCAGTTGCAGCTTTCCCCCACTCCATCCTGCTTCTGTCACTTTGTCCAACAGAAGTCTTGGCATAACAGCAGTTTGGCTCCCACAGACAGATTTCAGGGCAGGGATAGCTACACAACAGTTAATTTACTGCAGCCAAACATTACACAGCCCAGCAATGCTAGAAGATTAATTTCTTGCCCACAAACTTACCGAGCTGCTATCATGATGACTTGTCTTATGGGGCATGATAAAAGTTCATCGTTATGTACACCATGCTATCTACACAGTCGGGGGTAGAAGGAAGGCGAATATATACCATCTAGTCCTCTGCAGAGAAACCTGGAGATTCTCACTGAGCCTTTCTCATGTGCTAGGAAATGTGTTAAGCTTTGGAAATAAAATACCCCATTTAGTCTATGAAATAACCTTATGAAGTTGACAGTTTTTATTACCACTTTACAGGTGAGTAAACTTATCCAAGGTCATATAGATTTTTTTTAAACAGCTTTATTAAAATATAACGATATACAATAAACTGTAAGTATCCAAAATGTTCAATCTAATATATTTTGACATGTGTATACATCTGTGAAACCACTAGCACTATCAAGGTGCTGAACAGATCTTTTGCCCCAAAGGTCCCTCATACTCCCTGTAAACCCTGACTCCTTCATTCCTCTGCAATCAGCACCCCTTGACATATCCCCAGGGAAACACTTACCTGTGCTCTGTCACTATACATTAATATGCATTCCTGGAATTACTTTCAAATGAAATCCTATAGTATGTACTATTTTTTATATTGCTTGGCTTCTTTCACTCAAAATAATTATTTTGAAATTAAATCATTTTATAGCATTATCAATAGTTTATTTATTTTTTATCACAGTGCAGCGTTCCATTGCACAGATACACCATAATTTGTTTACTCATTTACCTGTTGATGGACATTTGTGTTGTTTTTCAGTTTGGGGTTGCTACAAAAAAAAGCTAGTATAAACATTTTTTAATACAAGTCTTTGTAATGACATATGATTTTGCTTCCCGTGGGAAAAGATTTAAAAGTGGAATGGCTGGATCATATGGTAGGCATCGTATAGTTGAGTCTTGCTTATTTTAAGTGATCTGACAATTTCTGTGTTTAATTGGAGTGGTTAGACCATATACACTCAATGTGATTATTGACATGGATAGGTTCAAGTCTATTATCCTGCTATTAGTTTTCTACTTGTCTCATCTGAACTTTGCTCTTTTCTCTTCTTTTCTTGTCTTCTTTAGAGTTGAGTATGTTTTATGACATAATTTTATCTTTTTTGTGTTCTTATTACCTATATCAGGGCAATATGGGGCTTACTTCATTTGTCTTTTGTTGCCTGATGTCCAGTGTCATGAAAACCATTTATTTCATATGTTTTATCTGGTTTTAATGGTTGTTTTGGGTAGAAGAATCTAGTCCTTGTTGCTCTGTCTTGGCTGAAAACTTAGTCTATATATTATTCAGATTTTAAGTAGCAGATTGGAGCTGGAAGCCAATCTACTACATTATACTGATAATCACTATCAGAGTAAAGGAAACTAGAGTTCAAATTTAATGTCTCTCTGGTCACCTTTCTGTGATTTTTTTATTCTCCCAAAATAGCTCTTGGAGCTTTTACTGTCTTCTCTATTAATATATATGTCAACATACAGTATTCCCTTTTCCTACCTTCTCTAAGACCAGTCCTGGTTAAATGCTGAATATAATTAATAAATAAGTGATAGGTATTTGCTAAGAATTCATGACATTTTATGGCTCTCTTAAGGGTCCAATTAATCAGACAAATGCTGGAAAGCTTTTCTGTAAAAGTTCTTATAAAATGGAGGAAATCCAAACAGTTTCCTAAAGAAGAAAACTGTGAGAAATTGACTAAAAATTATGATTTATCAAACACACACTGGCTGCAAAATTATGCATAACAAACCAGAATTTATTATGTAAACACTAGTAATATTTCTTAAATTCACATATAATTTTTATCCTACAGACTTGAAACTTGTTTTGAAAGGGTCATTACCATTGCTGCTATTAATTGAAGCGTGAACACAGCTTGTCCTTTTCCAAAGGGGAAAAAATATATACATATTAAGAGTCCACTCATTGTTGATTTCCACATACCTCTCTCTGTAAGTGCATTTAAAAAAATGGTTAAGTTTCTCTATTTCCATGGAAACCCCAGCAACAGGTACCTCTGAACACAGGCTACCATCTGTAGACACACATGCATTTTACATGGTCATAGAAAGCATTTAAAAATAGCATTACTTCTCAAAGGACATCATTCTTATTTAAAGCAACGAGGAAACTACAGATAAATTGGACATTACAGCCATCTTGGTAGAGGTCGCTATGCATTTATCTTTGAAAAACATGTATCTTTCTTTACATTAGAGTAATTGAAGCATTTAATTTTAGAAAAACAAAGAACAAAAACACAACAAAATGAGCAAATATTCCCTGGAAAAACTACATGTATACATTATGAAAAGGACCTACATGGCCACAATATACTTATATTGTGAAAGTAGTTTCAACAGGAGGTAGAAGAACTGTCCAATCTCCGTTGGTCACTGACTAGTTCACAATCCTTAGCTAAATGTCCTTGTACCTCAAAGTGGACAGGAGGGAAAAATGATGTAGCTGATAGGATAAAAAGGAACTTTGAAAATGGTTAATTATGACAGGAGGGAAAGGAATTTTATTAGAGATCACCTCTTCTCACTTCAGTTATAGCAATTATATGGTTAAAATATGATGCACTGCCCATATGTCTTCCCATTCATCGCCCATACACACAAATTTTCTATTCTTGAACCCTAAGAGTGTGTGTGTGTGTGTGTGTGTGTGTGTGTGTGTGTGTTTCTTTTTAAATCACAGGATGCATTGGTCAACTGATAGCAAACTTTAACTCAAGTTGATTCTGGAAGAAATTTTTCAAGCTGACCTTTTTTCTTTCCTATTGACCATGTGTATTTCTTTCTCCATGCCTTTATACATGCAGCTCTAGTTATACTGTTTTTAACCTGTGTTACAAAACTGACTGAGATCCTGTGTCTTTGGTGAAGATGGTTTTTACATTTCTGGTTAATGATAAGCTTTCCCTTTGAGTCCCCTGCAGGCTTAGCATCAATGCAACTCAGTTTTACACATAGTATTTATTAACTTCTGATTTTCTCTCCCTAACTAGATTACTCAGACAGTTCTCCTGAGAAGCATATAAATGTTATCAGCCACTGGACTGTACCTCTCAGAAGTCTTGGAGATACTTTAAACTCCACAAGAGCACATAAAGCCTTCAAATGTATTTTTCTTCTTTATTCCCTCTCTCAGTAAATAGTACATGTCTCACTAGTTTTGCAAGCCAGGAAACCTCAGAGACATGCTTGATGTCTCCATTATTTTACCGCTCCATTTCAAGATTAAAGTGAATGTGTTTTAGCATGGCATGTGGAATGCTTTACGACCTGACCTCTGCTTCTCCACAAATTTTTCTTGACTTCATATTCCCGTTACCTACAGTGATACCACTGTTCTGCTCTTGAGGAACAAACTTCTCCAAATATCTTTCTCATCTTCACTTTGTCATCTCTCACTGTCACGTCTTTATGTTCCAAATTGATTTCCATAGCCAAGTACAACTGAAACCTTCCTTGACAAGACATAATTGCCATGTTAGTAAATCTAGCAGACCCTTTTTAGTTCTAAATCTTATTTTCTCATCATATTCAATGGATCACTGTACTCTTTCTGAAACATTATCTGACTCTGACTACCATGACAATACTTTATCCAAGATTTCCTTATATGTTTTTGGTTGGTCCTTGTCTGTTTCTTCTTTCAATTCATCCTACTTGAAGTGCTGAAAATTCTCAAGACTTCTCAAGGACTTCTTTTCTCTTTATTAAACATTTTTTTCTCTGGGTGATTTATTTCATTCCTTTTTATAACCTTACTCTTATTTATCCTTTAATGACTTTTAAGTTTATTTCTTCAGGATACAATCTTCTTTGAGTTCCTGACTCACACATCCAAATAGCCTACTCAACATTCCTACTTGAATATCTGAGAGGAAGCTCAACTTAATACATGCAACATCAAATCATTGCTTTTCCTCCAAGCCCTCTCTATCTCTAGTGTTCCCCATTTCAGTAAATGATGAATGACTTGTTTACTGAAACCAAACCTGAAAATAAATACAGTAATACCTTGGATTGCAAGTAAATTGTTTGCGAGTGTTCTGCAAAATGAGCAAACATTTCTAATACATTTTAACATGATAAACAAGCGATGTCTTGCAATACGAGTAGTTTGTTTCTGGAACAAATTATGCTCGCAAAGCAAGGTATCACTGTACTAAACATTTCCATCTTCCTCACTCATCAGATCCAGTCAACCACAGAGAACTGTTGATGCACCTTCCTAAATATATATTTTTTAATTTCCCACTTATTTCCAACTCTATGGCCACCTTCTTAGTATAAGGCATGGTCTGACTTACTGGCATAGCCTTCTAAATAGCATCCCATATCCACCTTTGCTCAACTACAGTCTATTCACCACACTGTGACCAAGGGATCTTTCACAAATTGCAAATTGGACCATGTTACTTCTTTAGTTAAAAATCCTTCTGTGACTTCCAAAGTGCCCTTATGCCAAAGCCTTAATATATCCTATAAGATGTTATGTTGGACACTCAATTCTTCTTCTCTTGCTTCCTCTTCTTTTAGCTAATGCGTACTTATTCTAAATTAATCACTTTTGAAATTCCACACTGGTTTAGCCACCTCTCCCAATTAGATGCTTTTAAGATACCTTGTACTTTTCCATTTTTTGCACTTTGTTATTATAAGCAATTACTGATTTCTGTAATTACTTATATAAATTCCATTTGACCTGATGTATTTTAAATTTCAGGAAGTCAGGGATTCTTTAGTATCCCTAGCATTAGTGACAGTGCTGACCTAGAGTCACTTCTAAATATGCTTTTCTTAACTAATGAATAAATGCATATGCATAAATCTTATCTCTTACCATTCCCTACCTCTCAGTCTCAGACTAAGCCATACATATAAATTTGCCAGTTCTGAACAATGTCAATGTTTCCTCTAACCTTGGCCCCCTTCCACAAACTGTTCTCTGTGCCTGGATGTTCCTACTACCTTGGTTGGCTAATTGACACCATCTCTCAACACTCAGCCCAGGGTCAACACCATCTGAAGCCTTTTACTGACTGTCCACCAACTGGGTCTTGCACTGCCCTCCCACACAGCACTCACATCCAGATGTGACTTTGCCACCAGAGCATCACAGTGCTAACTTCTGCCCTGGCCACTTCACTCCTTCATGTTTGGTTACCTGTGCTTTATTCTTCTCCTGAGTTTTAAACTTCTGGAAAGTGGACTAGTGCATTTTAGATTTGCATCTTCAGAGACTAATAGTGTGCCTGGCATTTAGACAAGAATGAATCTGTAACCATAATAATAATTTGAAATAAACAACTCTTTAACAGCTGGGACATTGTATTTGACATCTTTGCCATCTATCACTGGGTTTGATTCAGTTCTAAGTAAGAGATGTTCAGTTAATATTAAATGGCTAATTATGTCATTGAATACCTATGAACAGCTTCTCATTTCATTCCTTACTCTCTGTACCTTTCTCCTTTGTGTTGCCCCTATACATCATAAAGCCTTTGGTGCAAGGAAAAGAATTTGCAGGAAGAGAAGTGTCAAGGATAAAAAATGGAACTACTAGTAATCTACTGATTTATGTCCTTAACAGTTTTTCTATTTAAAAAGGCTCAATAAAATATTAAAGCTAGGCAGGCATTTGAGGTGCATTTAGATACTTCATTCTACCTGAAAAGTACCATTTTCATCTGATAAACCTTTCATAAAGTCAGTAATTTAAATACTAACTGCCTGAAGTGTCTGTTCTTTTCATGTCCATATATATTTTCATGGAAAATCTTAGTTCTCTATATTAGTCTCCATTTTATCTCCCTTTCCATTTGAAAGAAAAATAATAATAGACCCAGCTGTGAGGGTTTAGCTATAAATTTACTGCTTGTATTTTAATTATGGTAACGATTACATGTGACTTATATATATTTATAATATTTTAAAAGTCACTTGAAACTCCAGGCACTGTGTATTATAGATCTCTGTTGAAATATATTTGAAATCTATACAAAACAGATATTGAAAAACAGCACATATTTGTAAACCAATGTTTCTTCTTTTGTGATATATTATTACTATACATTGTTTAGGTTGTTTTTTTTTTCTTTAACACATCCCAGATATATACTTCTTTCTTAATTTTGCCAAGAGGATTTTAAAAAGTTCCAAAACTCTTCTGAAAGATGGCCCAATACTACTATCTTCTGTTCTTGCCACCACTCATAATCTGTGTAATTTTAGTGATAACTTATGATGGCTAAGGAGATCTAGCATCTACTGTTTGAAAATGAAAATTATTGATAATATAATTTTAAGTTCTCAAATGTTTGACCAGACATGTACTTCTATAGCAAAACATGGAAAATAATTGCTTTTAAAATAATAGCATTATTGAGATTGACAGATCATTATCTAAAAATGCTGTTTTATAAGTTTGATCATTATACTTCCAGCTATAATCATATATGATACCTTAGTAATTTTTAAAGACAGACAATTCATTTAAATTATGAAACATAGCCTTTATAATTTAAGTAACAACTTTTAAATCTACTGAGACAGTTTATATACAGGAGTTGAAAATAATAATTTAAACATTAAAAAACTATATGTCAACTCTCTCCACAAATAACAAATGAATTAGTTTCCATTTAGCGCCAATACAAATTGGTTGGAGGCTTTCTAGGCATTATCAAGGATTTTCCACTGAGGGTTCTGACCTTTATCCAATTGAAAAATGAAATCTCCAAAGTGCAGATATTTTTCCTCTCTTGTTTTCTACTTTACACAAAAGTCCAAATTGAATGCTTGTCCCAGATGGTCCGTGCTGTTACTTTATACAAGATTGATTTTCAGGCCTCTGTGCATTTGGAATAACTCCTGAATGAGCACAATTGGTCCAAATTAGTGTTAAATATATTGGTTCATTGAAATATATTTCCTTTGAGGCATTTTCTTTGCTAGAGGAGCTGATATTAAGTGGGCCTAGCTATTTGATATTAGTAATGGCATTTTAATACAGAGTCAACCCTGCACATAGGTCTCAGGCGGTCCTTAAGAAGGACCCTCACAGGACTCGAAATGTAAACAGCTTGATAGGATGAGAAAAGCATGCTCTTTTTCCCTCTCCTCTTAGTTGCCCTCACTTCCATCTTTCATTTCCCTTGTCTGAGTATACCTGCTAGTCCTAGAGATAAAGTTCCCTCTGGAAATTCATCTGCAACATACTGGCCATATTGGCTTTAATCAGGAAAATAAGACACTTAATGTGGAACAGAGCTATTCATTTGGGCTGAAAAGATGTATATCGGCCTCGGGTATTTTATCCTTTTTTGGTACCAATTTTAAAATCACCTAAAATACCTTCAGAATGATCACTTTTGAAGAGTTCAACAAGGCAGGTACCCCTTATCCTCAAGCAGTGAGATTTTACTATAAGGAGGTAACACGTATACCAATTTAGCACATGGAATTATATGACACTAAATACGATTAAACTAATGTGTTGAGTAGGTTATACTTGCAGACTAAATATGGATGTATAGATATAACTTGGAATGAGTACTTACTGAGCAGCCTAGTGAGACCATGGTGAAGGCTTCTGTACTAGAAGTAGAATGTATAATACTAAAACTGAAGACATGTATTTGAGCCTTCAGTTCCAGGGTATGGCCTTTTGGCTTTAATTCTTAGGTAAAGGAGAGAACTTTAAGCAAGGGAGTAATGTGATCAAAGCAGTCAAGTATTCCACAGCCCTCAGTTAATCTTCAAGTTCAACAACGACTTTCTATCATGCAAGGTGCTTTTAATTCAAATGGCTCTGGAAACCTCATGGAAGCCGTTTATAAGTCTCATCATTTCAAATTGATTATAAAATTCAGAAGTGCCACCTTGGGATTAATAGGACTCCTTCAGTTTTAATCTCTACTAAGATCCTAGTAGCTTTAGCTCGCTCAAATAGATATACTTTTGAGGTGAGAATGAATGACATTGGGGGAGTTCACATGTTACACAGCAGAGAAGGTTGGAAAGTGAAAGCAAGAAGTCAAGGTTAAGAGACATGAGCACTGTCGACCTATTCACAATGAGAGAGAGAAGATAAAAACCACAATATATAACGACATAAAGGGATATTAAGTAGAGGCCAGGGAGCTATTATTTCTTCCAGAGAAGAGGAAAGGAATAGAATATAATGGTCATGTGCTGCAGTAGGGAATATTTAGGTGAAACACAGAGAAAATTTCAACTTAAAGAACTTTTAAATAAGCATTCACTGGGGGATAGAGAAGCCATTGTGTTTCTACATTTTCAAGGCAGAAACTTGGCATTCCTTCTTTAAGAAAGATTAAATAGTAATCTCCATGCTAAACTTATTCTAAGTGCCTTAAAGAAAAAAAATGCTCTTTTTACTATATTTTATTATTAGTGGGGTGGTGGAAGGCAGGAGGACACACTGTATAAACCACATTCTTATGAACTTTCTCACACTGCGACTTAGATTGTGCTATCACTAATTAAAACAAGTCAGAAGCACAGACTGTGACATTGTGGAGCTTCAGTCAGTAAGAAAAAAATAATAGCATAAATCCCAGTGGAAACATTAAAAGCTGAGTGAATGTAAGCCTGACAATTTTCAATACCCGCTGATTGAATAGGTGATAGGTTCTTTTCATTCACTAGGGGTTGGCATAAATCTCAGTAGATAACTTGGGTATGAAAGACAGATCCCTTTATTTTCTATAACCACTTAATTTCTGACTTTACATTCCAACGGGCTTTTGGGAAATGTTAACCTCACTTTCCCTTGGGGTCCTTTCTCTTCCCCAGGGTTAGGTCACAGCTCAGTTTTTGAGGCCCTATGTTTTGCTTCTGTGCTCGGTTATGGGTTCACACTGAGGGTTAGTCAATGCCAATTATTCTGGTCTGCATGTGTTTTTGCTCTTGTCTGCCTGACTCTTGTGGTTAAAAGATTCTTGGCTACTTCTACTTCCAGAGGAGTGAGAAAGCCAAGAGAAAGCATGAGGACCCAAGTCCAAGTAAACAGCCTGTGTGAATTCTCTGAGATGGCAGGAATACAGCCATGCTAAGAAACTGAAAGAAGAGCAAGGTGGCTAGGCCTCGGAGAATAAGGGGAGGACAGAATCAGTGACAGATCTGCCCCGGGGCCCCTCTGTTTACCAATCTTGCTAATTCTGCCTGCTAGCTACACTAGTGGTTGGCAGGACTCGGCCCTTAATTTCACAGAACCACAAGCTCAAAATAATTTGTTTCTGGGAATGATGGGATAGGTTAAGCTCCCATCCACCCCTTACTTCTCCAAGATACATTTTCCATTCCCTAGAGTTCTTCTTCTCTTTAATTCCTTCATAATATTTGAAGCTTTTTTTTAAGCGTTTAGGTGACCCACACCTCCTCAGAATGTCAATATAATGGACATCCATTCTAGTTGAATGGAAGGAAGGGAAGATATACATTAAGAAAAAAAGTGTATATGAATATCTCCAAATATCGTCCATTCCCCATTTAACAATAATTGCATGCCAACAATGTGCTAGCCACTGTGCTGTGAATTCAGAGATAAGCAACGCATACGCATGTCTAAGCATTTCTCTTCGTCTTGTGGGAGAATATACAGAAGAAAAAGGACTTTTATCAGGGAATAAATTTAAATTCAGAGTATATTTTTTTGTAGTCTGATATAGATTTTTTGCATTTTAGAACTAAATGGACTCAAAATGTTAGAAAGCCTTCAGGCCCTATTTTCACAGAATCATAAACTCCAAATGGTATTGGATCTCAGAGGTCACTTGGTCTACTGCTTATGTAATGTCCTAATGGCCTCAATGTCACCTATAAGTGATCATACAATCATTGCTTAAAGATTTTCAGTTTGGGGTAAATTCATTTAATTTTTCAACTGTTCTATTTCTTAAAAATATCTTCCCCAAAACACTGTACTCCTTATAATTCCACTCATTGGCCTTTACTCTGCCTTCTAGAGACAAACAAAATAAGTCTAATCACTCTGACATTGTGGAATTATTGCAATTAATTAAGGAGCCATGTTTGACACATATTTCTCAAGAATTGGGTGCTTAACTAGATGACCCCAAATGTAGAGATTTATCATGATGATTTGCCTAGTAATGCTTCATAATTAATGTTTAGGAAATTGGATGTGGTTTATTTTTATTATTTTTTTGTATGTGTTGCATCAATATAAAATGCCTTATGATGGATATTCTAAATTAATATTAACATATTCACACGTGATGGGACGCTTTATTTGTAGCCAGAGATTCAGCATCATATTTGTAATATTTATGTTTTTCAAAACCCAAGCATATTTTGATCATCAAATTAGTAGGTATAAATATTCTAATATATTTTTAAAATTTTTTAGAAAAGAAAATGCACTAAACTGTTGCATTTAAAGAGAAAAAGATGTTAAAGAAAGGAGTAACTGAACTGCTAAGTCAGGAGCTATTCAGGTGGTGATAAAGCTGGTTTGGTTATCAGGTTATAAACCATAGGGTGTGGCCCTTTACTTTGTTATCCTAGAAAAACAAACTTGTCAGTTAACCCAAAATTAAATAGCTCTTGGAAGTGGATTTTCATTAACCAGACTTTCAATATGAGCAATGATACATGTTTCAGAGACCATAGCTCAGGGGAATTTGTTTTTAGAAATGATAGGATAGGTTAAGCCCTCCTTTACCCTTTGCTTCTCGAAGATATATATATTTCCCTAAACCATTCCCCCCCCTTTTCCCTTTTATTTCCATTATAACCTTTAAAGTATTTTTAAGGGCCTAGGTGTTACCATGTGCCTCCTCTGAGGATATGTAATAGAGATCTAGGTTCTAGTAAAATGGCAGAAAAGGTAAAGGGAAATATTTTTAGATTTCTGTAATGTTAGAGAACCTCAATGTCTAGCGTCCAAGGTATTGCCTTTTCTCTTTCAGGGCACCCAGAAGGCAAAAACAAACAAACAAACAAACAAACAAACAAAACCCCAGAATATAGCTTAATTCAAGAAAATTATTTATTCATGGTCATAGCAGCTATTTACTAAAAAACTAAGGTTCTCCTTGCTATTTTTTTTTTAACTATTTCTCTCTAGTATATTATGTCTACCAAATACATTTACCCCCTTCTCTGGATAGTACTGGATATACATTAATCCATTATTACGGTTCAATTATTTATTTGTGTTTTTCTTGGGGACCACCCCTGACTTTAATTCACCATCATATTAAGTAAGTAACAGCACAGTTTCCTTCCCCCATGTTTAAATTGTAGCCTTGTGAATATATTCTGGTCACCTTAGTTAGATTCAGGCACTCCAGTCTTTTATTAGATGAAAGAGATGACTTGTTGGTTTCGCAAACAGCTGGCTGAGTCTCATTAACATCCCTTTCAGACATCATCTTATAGATGGCTGAACCTATCCATTTTATATCGACTTTATTCGGTTATATTTCAAAGAGTAAGCTTTCTGACCTGACCTTGTCAGTAAATTAAATAGATGATTAAACAGTGTTTTTTGAAATTCTGGGAAGAATCAACAGCAGTCATTAACAAAAACCTAGATGATCACTGGAAAATTTGTGAAGTCAATGCCATTTATATTTAGACTGAAAAGGCTTATCATTCTACTTTTTATATATTTTAAAAAAATCTCATCAAAGATTAATATAACACATGAAATAGTAATAATCATTTAAAAAGTTTCATATTTAAGATTATTGAGCACTTTAACATACTGTATATTATTTCCTTCAATCCTCACAGCACTGGTAGACAATGACATTTTGAAAACTTTAGCCTTAGAGTACTAATTCCTGGAATGTGCTGCCTATACCAGCAGCATCACCATCACCTAGGAGCTTGACAGAAATGCAGAACCTACATGATCCAGATGTACGAATCAGAAACCGGGTTTGTTTTGGTATCAAAACACTATTCCCCACATGAGGTATTCAAATCTCTTGGGCAGAAGTGGGAGGTTCCTCACCAATTTGCCTTCCTATATATATAGAGAGGATACTTGTATTTGCTACTCAGCATTTATTCATCATCTACGTCCCCTGATTTCCTTCTGTGGGATGCCCCATTCTCATTTGCTCAAAGTGAGCTGCATACCACAAAAACCCCACTCACTGGTTGGGGTGAATGAGCATTTATCTGGCTTAAACTAATTAGCCCACCACATTTCCCTAACACAGCGACTGGTACATGGATGGGGCATATGGACAAATAAAAGCCACTACGTAAAGCATTCTGCTGGATTATGCACACACACACACACACACACACACACACACACACACTACTAGGGAAACTTTCTCACAGATGCACAAAGGGCTGTGTATAAGTATGTTTACTGCAGCAATGTCTGTTTTGTTCACTGATGTGTCTTATGTGTCTAAAACAGTTCCTGGTACATTGTAGGGGCCTATCACATTGTGAATAAGTATGTTGTTTGTAGCATAGGGAATTGGGGACAGCCTGAATGCCTATCAGTGAGAGAGGGACAATATGGTAGATGGTGTGCTTTGGGGTGTTATATAGCAAATAGAACCAATGGATGAGATGTACAATTGTAATATCATTGGAACTTAAAAACATATTGCTTAGTGAAAAAGTGATTATATAACATCCATTTAGGTAAGTTAAAACACAATTACACAGAATAGTACACATTTTGCAAAAACACAATAAAATAAAAATGTATACATTAAACAAATTTAAATAGTTTTCATAGGGAAAGCAGAAGGGGATTAGCACATAGTGACAGAAATACAGATAAATATATATATATATATTCTTAAAGCAAGCTGCCTTGGAAAGGCTGATGTGTCACAAACTGAAAGGAGCGATTAACTCAACCCTGGGCACATGATTTAAAAATAAAATAGCTGAACATTCTGAGAAAGAGATTCTCCTTTATCTTCTGCATGAAATCCAGGTACGGTATAGCCCCAGGAGCTGTATGAAAGAAGAAAAACTAGAACCTGATCACATCACTGAAAGACCTTGGATCTGGCCCTGCCTGAAATGTGTTTACAAGATGGGTATGTTACCACTCCTCAACCACATCCCCAATTTGTTTTGTTCTTCTTGTTTAAGATCATTTGAATTCATGCTTTTTGTCACTTTTAACCAAGAAAATCCTGATTAATATGTCACATTTTCTTTGCTTCCTCAACCAACTTGTGAAAAACGAGTCTGCATTTGCTTCCTCAGTTTCACCACAAATACTCTCCTGTACATGATCGAGCCATCTGACATCTGACATTGATCCCCTCACCTCACACCAGGAACTGCTTTTCTTGTTACCAAGAATTCCCTAATTGGCACATATGTTGGACACCTTCTTAAAAATGCTCTCCTCCTATTATTTCATTGATTGTTCATCCTTAGACTTTATCACTGGATCCTCCTTAAAGAAAACATTTTTTTGGTCCATGGTGGCTGAAGATAAATATCTAACCAACCGTGGGTCTCTAGCCTTGGGCATCAGAGCAGATGCACCAACCAGTGAGAATAGCCACTGGCCTGGGGTCAATGAAAATGGCCTTACTGTGTGGTGCTGGCTGGATATCAGCCTAGGTGGGAGGTATTTTTTATTATTACTTGTAGTATTAATCTCCAAGTTACTCTATCTCTATTAGTCCTCTGTGAGTTCCATTTGCTTCCTCAACTAAATTATCCAATGAAATACATGACTTCAACATAATTTCAAAGCTAAGGACTTCCAAATCTCTACTTTTATCCCTGACTTCTGAACTCCAAACCTGACTAAGATTGAACACTTTAACTCTCAGCATTCACTGAAAATCTCTCCCATGCTGAGCCTCTTCTCTGGTAATGGCATTACCAGGGACCCAATTTCAAAAGCTATAAATACTAATAATTTTTCATTCTGCCCTTTTCTTTAACCTATACCCTCTCCCACCTGAGCAAATGTGTCAGTAGCTAGGTACTAAAGATTCAACTCTATTTTATTTTTTATGAGTATGTCCTTTGTGTCCTCCTCACTGCTATGATACTAATTTAACCCTCACATTTTTTCTTTTTGGTCTAGATTATTACATTAGTCATCTAACAATCTCTCCCTGCCTCTAATTTGCTTACTTTCTAATTCATCCTTTGCATTGCTATTGGGGTATTTTTTCCTAAATCACAAAGTGGATCATATCACATGTCATTTGTAGTCTCAAGTAATATTCAGTGGATTCTTGCTATCTTCAGAAGTCTGTATACCCTCATGTGGAATTCCAAATATTTCCTGTAATGGTCCCAAAGGAAACTCATATTCTACTGCATCTTTTCACTCACTCTAGAATTCAATTATATTAGGTTTATTGTCATCTTGGAGGAGATAATGAAATTCTAAGACTATGACTCTTTCAAAATATCATTTCTTAAGCCTGCATTTTTCTTCTTCCCTTTATTTATAGGACCCTCCCCCCACCAAAAAAAAAATTTAAGGTCCAATTCAAGTTTATTGTTTCCATTATGGTTTCTCTAAACCATCCAGTCACAATGAATAACTTGTTCCTTACAATCCTATATCACATCCTTTCTGCTCCCCTTAGCACTTCTTCAAATTAACCTTACAATATGGCTTTCTCCCTTACAAGTCTCCTCACTCCTCTTACCCCATGAGAGCCAGAATCTAAGAAATTTCATGATAAAGATTCTATCTTACACATCTTTTGAACCCAACTCCAAGAATAATACTTGACAAAGATATGGCCAATAAATATTTAATTAAATTTAACATTTATAAATGTTTGTAAAACTTTTCAGGATCATGGGCCCATTGAAAATATGAGTAAAGCTACATTCTCTAAAAAAAAATAAAAACACTCTGCATAGACATATACATAGAGTTTTGCATATACTTTAATGAGCTTTGGGGTTAACAGACTGGAACACTCAACATTTGTTCCAAACCCATTCCAGTGTATGAAGGCTAAAAAGCTTAAAATTATGTTTTTTAGGTGTCTTTGAAACTTCCATTTCCAGTTTTGAAATTCAGTTTTTCAAAAATATACCACCCCCACTCGCCCTTCTTGCTGAAGCCATCCTCAAACACTGGAGCCACTCCTGGCATTGCTTGAAGATTTCAGCTCCTGGCTTTCTTGTCACTCCTTCTAACACAGTCCATTTCATAAATCATAGTGATTTCAATACCCCTGTAGATAATCCTTTCATGTGTTTGGTTTTACTGTTTCTTGGTTCTTCCTGGCTTTGTCCCAGGCCCCTCTTGTTAAGATCATATACCAGATTGTTTCACTATTCAATACTGCACTAACTCTTTGTTCTTAATTTCAAACACCTCAGTCTGTCAACTACCTACCTCCTATGTTTCCAGCACATTGCTTCTATTATCCCAATTGCAAGAATGGCATAGGACTAGGACATAAAATTTAATGATACTATCAATTTACTATTATTATTGCAAGGTTCATCTTTCCAAGCACACTGTGCTTATGACATTAACTGTTTGCTTCTCTATTCCTCTTTCGCACTCGCTTGGAGAAGTACTAGTGCTGATAAAATCCAGCTCTCTTCATACTTTGCCAGCAGCTGAGCAGTAAAAATGGTTACAGAAAATCAAACAATTATACCGATTCATCTTACTTAAATTTATGACCATTAACCTTAACTACACTTTTTATTTTGCCTTGCAATTCTACATTTCACTATTCGAATCACTCATCTCCTAACCTATAATATTACATACCTTCTTTTCTCAAACCTCAAAAACACCACCACCTCTGCCCCCTCCCATTTTCACCCTTAGTTCACTGAGAATATATAAGAAATCAAAAAAAGATTTTCCAAACACCACTACCTTATATTCTTCTTGTTTTCTTTTGGTTTGAATTAAATTCACTTTTTTTAACTTGTTTTCTATGACCTTTCAACTTCTCAATGATATCCTTTTATTTTTAACGCCCTTTATTGATGGCATCATCAAATTTTAATTTTCTATTGAATCATTATATCGGAATATAAATATGCTATAATATCTCTTATTTTAAAACTAATTTGACCCACATTCCTTTCAGCTACAGCCCCTTGGAAGCGTTGTCTATATTTGTTGTCTCCTATTTCCTTTCTTTCCATTCTCCCTTGGACCTACCCTAATCAAGTTTTCATTCTTGTAGTTCTCCTGACTCAGTTGTCAAGGTCACCAATAATTTCAACATAGCTGCATCTAATGGTCAATTCCCTGTTCTTATGTTATTTGACTTGCCAACAACACTTAATACAGAATATCATTTCTTTGTGAAACATGTTATTTACTTAGTATTCAGAAAATTACTCACTCTGGGTGTGCTTGGTTAGTCTCATTTGATAGATTCTTCTCCATTTCCACAGCACTAAACTTTACAGTAGTTTGGAGTTCAATCTTTGGATCTTTTTTCTTCCCTACTTTATGTACATGTACTTTAAGGTAGTATTATGTAGGTCATGGCTTTAAAAGCTTTCTATGTATTGATAAATCCCAAACTTAAATCTCTAGCTGTCTCCTGTGAACTCCAAATGACATCCAACATCTCTACTGGATCTCTATGAAGTTTCTCAAATGTAACATGTCAGAATGGAACTCCTTATATATCCTCTACTCCCAACATGTTCTACTTCCTGTCTTCATCATCTTAATTAATGGCCATTTCATTTTTTTAGTTTGTCAGGTTGAAAATCTTGGTGTTATCTTTGACTTACTCTCTTACATTTGACAGGAAACCCTATAGATTCTACCTTCAAGATATACCCAGAAACTGAGAGCTTGCTATTTTCATCACCACTACCCTGATGGAATGCATTGTAACTTCTTGACTGGATCACCCTAGCCTGTTCACTTGCTTTTGTATTCCTCTACTGACCCTACTACTCTTATCTCTAAAGAGTAGCCTACAGAATAAAATTATACAAAACTGTTAAATCATGTTACTCCTTTACTTAGAGCCTTGCAATGTCTTCCTATGTCATGTAGAAGAATAACTGAAATTCTTAGAATGGTTTAAAAATCACAACCTAATCCAGACCACTCACATCACTCAAACCTCATTGTCTTCCACTCACTTTTGAGCTCACTCTAATCCTCCTCAATGGGACTTCTTTGCTATTTCTTGAACCTACCAGGCTCTGCCTTAGAGCCTTTGAATGCATTCTTCTCTCTTCCTAGAATCTTCTTTTAGAATATATTTTTATAGCTTGTTCCCTCATATCTTTCAGGTCTCTGCTTAAATGTTACCGTAATTACCACACATCATCGAAGCTTCCTCTAATAGAAGCACAGTGAATAGTAATCCCTCGTTTTTAACACAATCTTTTTTGTTTACACTATTTTAATTTCCTCAAAATCATTTATTGCCATGTGGCCCAGTATATAAAGAAAATTAACTTATTTCCTGCCTCTATAAGGAAGATATTTGCTTGCATTGTTCACTGCTGTATCCCCAGCATCTTGAGCAGTGACTAAGTATAAGGTAGGTGTTTAAGGAATCAATGAAGGAGTGAGATACGATATCCAAAAAGTTGCATTAGGAACTGGGTTATGTTAAGAGAAGGAGAGGGTGAAGTATCTTCTTTTCTCTGACATGGACTGAGGCAGAGGTGATGTGATTCTATACTCAGGAGCAGCAACAGCATTTAGTCTTTAACCTTTTGTAATGGTGTACTTGTAATAGAGGATTCTAGAGAGTGAGCGTTTTCCCTAGAGCTTAGTCTGCTCCTGTACAATGTTGCATTCATCCAATTTCCTCTATTAAACCTCTTCTGCTTGAATTAGAATGAATTCTGTTGTCCATCTGCAGGTGAAATGTGAGTGATACAATAATTGCTTCTTGAAGTGGTTGCAGGTAATCAACATTCAAAGAAATTCAAATCTTTGCTTGGCCACATGACCACGTTTGTTGTTATTAGAAGACAGGGTATGTTCTCATGACAACCAGTGGTAAAAACACTTATTTAAATGATCTCTTGTGTTGAGCCTAGAATAAAGTCCTATTGAAGACAAAGCTATTCAGATTTAGTGACTGTTTGGATAGTCCATTAACTCTGGTTCAAGCATAAAAGGACTGTGTGGGCAGAATGGGGTAACTGTAACTATACTGTAGGATTTTGTTATTTTGTTTGTTTGTTTGTTTATTTTTTGAGGGCAGTGTCACTGGCCCTCATATGTAGGACTGAACTGGGGCCGCTGGCTTTCCAAGCCAGCACTTAATCACCACGCCACTTGGCCCGCCTACTGTAGCATTTTGAATGCCTCAAAATATCACCAGGGAATCAAAGAATTTCTATGCCTGCTGTAAGATATCTCTTATATCAGCAGAGTTGAGTTGTAAAAAATTGAAAGCCTTCTGATTTCCTTGTGTTATATAAATGAGCCATTTGTTGTGAGCTTGTTTATAGCAGACTGAGTCCTGTCAGCTAAAAAGCCTGCCAATCTTAAATTTGTATGCATCCAATTGTTTTAATCATGGCCCAGATAAGCATATTTTTAGCTATTGAGAGCCTATCAGCTTTCCATACCCAGTGAATCTACACCCAACACCTGCTAGCCATAGATAAAATAAATCCCGCAGGTATAAAAGATGCCAAGCTGCGGCTGCCCTTCAAGGCTCTCTGACCCAGACTACCAGGTGGACAGCTGGGTGACATTACGTAAACACACAAACCTTACTCTCTCGTCTCTCTCTCTCCTGGGAGTTCCCTTGGGTGTTCCTTTACCCTCTTATCCTTCTGAATAGTGGTCCTTGTACCATAACCTCTAGATGGTCTCATGCTGTGAGGGACTTCTCTCACATGCAAATCTGTCAAAGTGTTGCCCAGATAAAGCTCATTGTGTGACTCTGTGGTATCCATCACATTGTCCTTTTTTTGAACAGCACCAAAATCCCTAAAACTCACTGGACCAGAATAGCTAAATTGTACTATAAATAGAATTCACAGCCACACTAGGTTTCCTGAGTGAAAATCAAGGCAATGTTTGGAAATGAGAAGGACTTGGGTGGTTTATCAATGACATTTGTGAATTGGATGACTACCAATTCCTTGAGTCTCCTGACTGTAGTGTGCTTCTTGTGTCAATAGCAACAACCTCACCGTCTCTGGCTCAAGTGTCTCATTCTTTCTTGCATGATGACCCAATAAATGTGAATAACTATTTTCACATGAACTGGTTATCTTGCAAGGGGATGCCAACTCTTCTCATTTCAATATATCTACTTCCATTCTTTGCCTCAAGGCCTAGAAATGGAATCAGGTTTCAATATGCCACAGAGAGCCAATTACAAAGAGAACTAGGAGAAATAAGGCTACTATATCAAAATAATTACAAGATTTTTTTAATGTGTAAAGAAAATATCTGGGGTATATTAATGGAAATAAACTCTGAGATTCGAGACAAGGATGGGAAGGGTATCATTCCTAGAAAGGCTTGCTATTGTTAATCTGGTTCTGTATAACTAGGGCTTACTTAACTAGAGATTCTTAATTTATGTTTTAGTTTGAGCAGCTGGGAGTACTTCTAAATATATTCTCAGTAACTTGATTAAAACCTGAACTCAGTATTGGCCTATGATTGGCCAGTTGAGATTGGGATGTTGGAATTTTCTTAGTATATAATATATGAAAATTAATGTCTTGGGCTGGCCGAATGGCATGTTGGTTAAAAGTTGCCTTGGGACGCCAGCTCTGAGTAGCAGGGCCCCAGTTCAGATCCCACATGAGGGCCAGTGACATTGCGCCTTCTACAGCTAAGAAGGTGAGCAACAGCTCAACCTGGAGCTGGGCTCCTGTGAGTTGCTGGCTATGGCATAGGCTGCAGCCCATGCTGCAGTGGGCTGCCATGAGCTACTGTGAGCAGCTGGCAGCCAGCGAGAGCAGCCGGTGTGAATTGCCATGAGCAGCTGTCCAATGACCGGCTACCAACTGCCTCAGCCGGGAAGAGCGCAATGATCACAATACCAACATGGGCCAGTGAAGTGATATCCTCCATAACTAGACTGAAGAACAACAAGGAAAGCAACTTGTCTATTCACCTTCTCCGATTCTCCAACGCTGCTCCCCTCCCCCAATTCCCCAATAAAATCTTAAAAAAAAAAAAAAAATTAATGTCTTAGGGAAACAGGATGGCTGAAATGGAACTCTTAATTCTGTCTTCTGAGAGAGTCTACTTTATACTCCCTTTACCACAGAACTGAGAAATACGTCAGTATAGATAAATACATTATTAGTCAAAGACCTATAGTGTCTGTTCTCTGTAATCCATGAATGAAGATAAGAAATGGTGACCTAGAAACAAACTTTCTGATTTCAATGGGATTATGGAATCCCTAGTTGACAGAGGCAAATTAGCAGCACTTCATGAAAAAGGATGAGGGTAACAATTACTCTAATAGGCAGCAGAACCAATGTGGTAAGAAGTACTTTCTAGAGCAGTTTTGGGGAGGTAACATGTGAATAGATCTCTTGAAATGGGACTGGAATGGAAGATAATTTGTTTTCCAAATAAATAATCTCCAAACAGCCCCCTTTTCTGAGCACTTTCATTCAGGTAGACCATGATGATCCACACTGTGGATATCAGTGTCTTTGTAACCATTCCAGCTCATGTCTACTGGATTCATGATAAAAGTGGGCATATTGACAGGGACTCCGCATTTCTTCTCTTTGAAGTTTCTGTTTGTTTGTTTGTTTGTTTGTTTTGAGGGCAGTATCACTGGCACTCATATGTGAGACCCGAACCGGGGCCGCTGGCTTCCCAAGCCAGCGCTTAACCACCATGCTACTCTGCCGGCCTTTCTCTTTGAAGTTTTTATCTGACTATTTACATTGTGGTATTCTAAATATGGCACTACTAGAGAACAGTGATGAGCTTCTTATACAACAGCATATCATAGGGGACCAACCTGTCACCTGGGGGCAGGTGAATCTATTTCATTATACCTATAAGAGGTAAACATTTTTCATCCTGATATTGACTCATTCTGCATAACAATGGAAAAACTGAACAGATCCATTGACTACTATAAAGCATTCAATAAATGACCACATGAGAAGAATTTATTTGTTCCTACAAATCTAACGACCATTATTGTATGAGTCTAAACCATCATTTTATTTAATACCAAATCAAGGCCTAAAAACTAGAGTGAATACAGGTTGAAAGTTGCTTGAAGCATTGGAAAGTACTTAATGAGGACTGTTCTTTAATTCTTCTTAGCAATTATTATTATTCTATAATAATCAGAATAGTATGGGTTCTGCTGCCATAAAACACAACCCTGTGTCTCAGTACCTTAAAATAATGAAGGTTTATTTCCTGCCCAGGCTACTTGACAATTGCTTGCCAGGTACTCATCATGGATACTCAGGTACGTAGGCGAACTGACCAGTCAACATTTGGAATCTTGTCTGTTGTGCTAGAGGGAAAAGGCTACTCTGAAGAGTCTCACTGTAGTCCAGAAGTGATTCACTTTGCTTTCATTCACACTTCATTTGCCAGACCAGTTACATAGCCCCAGACATCCACAAACAGTTAGGATGTACAATTCTCTAATGAAGTTGGAGCAAGGAGATCTACAAAAGTGCTGCTGACTTCCAAAGTGTCTGTTCAGAATTCTGTCAAACATTTCTCAAGCCATTAATATATTCTGGGAAGATATCTGATAGATAGCTTTCAGATTTTGAGGCCTGGTAAATTGATTTCTCCTATATTCTTCTCAGGATTCTCTTGGAGTTATGCTGCCTTGCTTGATTTTCCTGTTTTGAATTTTTTTTTCTCCATTTTTCTTTTCCCCTTTCTCTTGGATAGACATTCCAAGAATAAAAAATTCCATGTGAAAGCATAAGCTGACTCAGTATAGGCAAGGGAAATGGTTTGTTGGGAAAAGGTCAAGGGATTAGAGAAGATGATTCTGCAATATACTTTGTTGGAGAATAAAGAGCACAGCCTAAAATTTAATTTTATTCTAGCTATCTCAAAGTACTTCAAAAATAATTAATTAAAATATGTGGCAATAGAGTGACTATGGTGGAAAATGTGGACTCCATTATCCACTTAACAATAGTTCAAACAGAAATGTGGATATTAGAACCTGATTTTGTAAATTGTGCTATGAAATGCTACCCAGGCCACCTCAGTTATTTCAAAGTGCCATGGATCTCTTTGCTTCCATCTGACATCCAGATGGACAGGAAGGCTTTTCAGATGGGGTGGTAAATGAGGATTATTTTATAGTCTGTTTTTTGGGGGGTGGGGGAGGGGACAGAGACCTACAAAATACACTCCTGCCATATATGCTGGACTGCCTAGATACCATAAAACAAGCTAGAGTAAGGGCATTTCACCTAAATAGAACTTCATTGATATTAATTTTCCCATGAATGTTATTGTTTAAAAAGCCTTCAGCTTCACATATTTAATCGCTGACTTAACTGGTGTATTGAGTATTTATCACACGCTTAGCACATTGTAATGGTCAAACATGTTTCAGCTTAGAGTAGAAGCTCTCCACCAACTTCATCAAATCCAAGAACTTCATAGAAGAGCTGCAGAGGTGATCACCATATCGGGGAGCTATGTTTACTGCATTAGTGTAACAAAGATAGAGGCCAGATGTACCCTTTCACTATTAAGAAAAGAACAATAGGAATGAAAAGAGGAATGCAAATTTATACATGGAGTGGTGAATGGCATGATTTTCCCAAGAAAGCTTAATAGCAATGAATTCCAAGCTGTTAAAATGGATTATGTTCCCTTGAATATGTACACCATCTGGAATCTTTAAGCCCTGAACCCATCATGACTCAATCACACAATTTTAGACTTCCTCTAATATCTCTTATCTGATGAATTCAGAGCACATCCATTTCATCCATTTTATTACTCTTTGTTTACAATGTTCCTAAGAACCACAAAGGAAGAAGCCTAATCTTCCAGTTAAGGACAGAGAAAGTAAGACCGAATGAGACATCATGAAAGAGCCACCTGAACCTGAAATAGAAGGGACTGCTCTCTTCCCCTAAATCACATTGTCCACACAGTTCCCACGTGACTCACTCTATTGATAAAGCTGAAATTATGCTGAATCCCACCCACAGAATTATGCTAACCAGGCAAGATTTAATGACTGTGTGATATTCTTCCCTCCAGAGATGTGACGGACATGTCATTGGCATTTTTTAGCAAATCACTGAGCTGCAATTCAAAGAGTATAACTCTAAATGCCATACTTTAGAGTTAATATTATGAACTCTGTAGTACAATTTTCAATTTCTCCTTCCCAAAAGTTAAGTGACATGAGCACAAAAGAGTTGCCAAAACAGTCTGGGAGCTAATTAAGACAACAGTTCTAATGAAAAAAAAATCTGAAATTAAAACTGACATTTAAAGTTAGTCTAACTAATGCTCAAGCCAATAAGTAAAAATGACTTCCAATTAGAGCTTTTTATGGTGTACACTGAATATTGTACTCTTGATGAAAGTGGAATTAGTTTCCCTTGCTAGACTCTGAATTGCTTTTATATAAGCTGCCTGTCTGATAATGAGAGATTGAAGTATTTGAATCTTCACCTACATTAAGTCACAGGAATAAGTTCAGTGAGAGGCCTGACATTTCTTGGAGAATGCCTGATCATCAGATAATATGTGTGGACACATTTGGATGGACTTTAAATTATCAGTAGTATGTGATTATGCAGTCAGGTGAATTATAGTTAGAAGACACATGAAATTCCAGCATTCAATGGTGGTCTTAGTTCAATGACAAAAGTCATTAAATTTGTAATGGCTTATAAAGAATCTATACAGAAGAGGCATTCATTATCACAAACATAAAATCCAGGTCTCAGCTCGCATCAGATGTACAATGGTGTATGAATAGTTTATAATTATACCATTAAAAATCAGCAGTTGGTAAGAAGCTTCAGAATATGGGTGATTTCTCTAAGCCTGTTAAAGTAAGCCTAAATGAGTAAACTTTAAGCTTAAATTAATGACCGATAAGCCTGAATTCATAGAAAGATTAAAAATTATCCACCCTTTCTAATGGCAGAAAAAATGCATGAAAGGTGACCATGGCGAACAGAACGAATACAGAAATAGAAGACCAGAAACCTGAATTCTAGTTGGGCTGGACATGTGACCTTGGATTTTAATCATCATACATATGTTCCTCTGCTATAAAATGATTATAACTAGTCTAACATTATAATCAAAACAATAAATGTATCAAATGTCATGCAAACATAAAACATTATTATATTAGTAAAATTTACATGTGTTAATGGTATATTATCATGTAGTCTTTTAATTATGTTAATGTTTACTTTTATTTTTCTTTGAATTACAATTATCTTTTCTTTACCTGTTTTCTAAAACATTCTTTAAAAAACCCAAATAGTTTTCTAATAGTTGATGCTTTTCTATCCATATATCTCAAAAGACCCTGTTTGAAAGATATGGCTGTGCATGAGTTGTACTTGCTTATGTTTTCCGTATCGGACAATTAGATGTTATTACAATCGCAAGTACCAGCAAACTCTGGCAGACACATCAGTTTGGTATTTGCTGGAAAATACGATTTGCAACAAGGAGATTTTCGCATTTCTTATACATATCAATTTACAGTACTATGGGAATTCAGGACTTGTTCACAATAAGTGTTTTTAAGTTTTCAATTATAAATAAAATTCTCTGACTGATGAAGCACAATCATGTAGTCGTGTGATTTATGGGTCATGTCACTTATTCATATATCTGGAAGTGACTGATTTATTCATCCAAGGAGTTGTTTCCAAGTCATGCAACTGCTTTGAGAACATGACTGATTTATAATCTCAGGAAATGGTGAATGGTTCATGCACTTGATTTATAAGATGCATTACTAACTTATAATTCCTCTAGCGGAGGCAGAAGTCAGTCCTTTCAACTTGGGATATAAATATCTGTTTTATTAATAAGATAAGACTGATTTATTTTACTTATTTGTGTATGCAGACTTTACATTTTAGCTATAGCCATGCTCTAAATCCCTGTGATTCTCAGACAGGTCTCTTTCTCTAAGGTACAGATTGCATAATTACAGTTTAGTTTATGAAAACATCTATTGCATGCTGCACAACATTCCTTTAAAACATGCTTTGACCAAGATGAATTCTTTGCTTATTTCTTTTTCCTTTTAGGGCTGAATACACAAGTCTTTGCCTGTCTTGCCTGTCACCGCTTATTCTCTGCTCTCATCTTTTTACTTTTAAGTGCATACAATCACAGCTGACACTTAGAGGCCTTAGCTGTCACTTCAGGAGTCAAAGGCTGGCTTCATAGTGGCCTTGTGAATGTTATAGCTATAAGTCAGGTTGTTGTATGAGAGAAATGGTACCAGTGACTTGGAGACACATGGCTGGCCACCAGTACAAAGCAAGCTGAACATGGGGGCTCAAGAACAGAATAAAGCGACCTGGTTGCAGACAGTCAACTTGAAGAGGGCAATAGGGGTCTGGGCCAAGAGTTTAAAAGGATCCAGGCTAAATTTTGTTTAAAAAATTCTTGTAACTGAAGAGCATCTGAGTTCAAGGGTTAAGGCACAACATGTATAACAACATATAATTCATATGGTTATCAGATAATTGGAAGCCAGGTGTTGACGATTCTGAGAAATAATAATAGTAGCTAATATTTATCAAGCGCTTACTATATGTTAGATGCTGTTCTAAGTATTTTACACATAAAAGTTCAATCCTCACAACAATCTTTTGAGGTAGATACTGTAATCACACCATTTTCAGATAAGGACAGAGAAATGGTACATAGCTTATCCTGGAGCACACAAGGGGAAAGTGATAGAGCCAGGAGTCTGTTCACCATTGTCTCTCTGAAGGACAGAGAAGGTGAGAAGTTGGCCTCAGACCCAGGAAAAAGAAGTCTAAAGAAAGAATGAGTGTGAGATTCTTAAAATACCAGAATTTTGGCAAAATGCACTGCTATTTCAGGTGGAGATTAATTGTTTGGGGGGGAAAGAGTTTGAATTGTGCTGGAGATAACTAATAAGAACTAAGAAAAAAAAACTGTAGTCTGTTAACTAAAATGTGGGAAATTGGAGACAGGCTCTGAGCAATGGGGCTAGACAAGCACCTAAGTTGGGGTTCATTCAGAAGATCACTTAGTCTTGTAGTACTGTGTGCAGTTCCAAGTACTGTGCCTGGAATGGAGTTGACCCAATAAAATATTTTTGAAAGAAAAATACTTTGGAATAGACACTACAATCTATTACAAGTATTTTGAAGCCCCATGAAAATTTTGAATATAGGCGGCTATTTGTATACCTATATTGGCTGAGGAATGAGGGGAAGTAGAGGAAATGAATCAGGGTAGATATTTATCATAAAATATTTGAAAAATACATGAGGTTGGAAAGTTAAGTTCACAAATTTGTTGCAAAGATGTTATTAATGTTTTTTTAATATATCAGGGAGATTATTCATTATGAATTTGTACCAACTGGACAAACAGTTAACCAACTTTACTATTTGGAAGTGCTGAAAAAGCAGTGTGAAAAAGTTAGACAAAAAGGACCTGAACTTTTTGCCAACAATTCATGGCTTGCAACATGACAATGCACCAGCTCACACAGCACTGTCTGTAAGGGAGTTTTTAGCTAGGAAACAAATAATTGTATTGGAACACCCTCCCTACTCACCTGATCTGGGCCCCTAACAATAAAGGAAATATTGAAAGGAAGACATTTTGATGGCATTCAGGACATCAAGTGTAATACGACCACAGCTCTGATGGCCATTCCAGAAAAAAAGTTCCAAAATTGCTTTGAAGGGTGGACTAGGCACTGTCATCAGTGCCTAGTTCCCAAGGGGAGTACCTCAAAGGTGACCATAGTGATATTCAGCAAAGAGGTATGTAGCACTTTTTCTAGGATGAGTTTGTGAACTTAGATTTCATAGGTTACAATGTCCCTGTCATAAACTCTTTGAATAAACGTTAGCTTTTAAAACTGGTCATTTAAATTATAAAATCAATTCATTATTATAGTAAAAATAAATGTCAATGTTCAAACACAACATTTTCCTCTTTCCACCATAGAATCACTGGCTTGGGCATAACCTCTCATGATAAGCAACTTAAAAAACTGAACAAAATATGTAAAACATTTGTTTTCAGACATTGGACATCAAGAAGCACATGAGGTGAACTTTCTGCTTGAACACTCTGTCTGGATCTCAAGCAAAGCACTGTGGTCCAGTGGAGTTGAAGAGACAGAGACTGGAGGTAAGAAAGGCAGAGGTGACTTGAATTAGCAGGACAAATTATAAGACAGGAGGGGACTAGGCAGAGAAAGAATTCCAGAAATCTACATAGCAGTCATTTTGAATCTTTGCCTCAATCCTTACCTGTGCAGGAATACAGTATTAATTAACATCTGTAACTAAAAATCAAAACCAAATACATCAAAATCAAGAGCAGTGGATCATGATGGTGAGGGTGGTCTCCTCAATAAAAAGTTGTGATCCTTTACTTTGTTCCCACACCTGAGCCAGTTTGCAGATCCAGAAACCACTCACTAAAGTGATGGCTAGTTCTCTGGGAGGAAGGACCCTACAAGACCATGGCAGATATACGTATACCAGCATGATTCCCCCAGTCCTCCCCCAAAGGGGCCTGTGGCCACTTAGGTGGGAGCATGCCTACAGGCATTCCACGGAGGTGTTGTGGGTTCGTTCAGTTCCACTCCATTGCAATAAAGGGAGTCTCAAAAGTGAGTTGTAATTGTTTTGCTGATGAAGGGCCTTGCTTTCCATTGGTAAAAAATGCACCATCTATGAACAGCAATAAAGCAAAGTGCAATAAATGAGGCATGCCTGTATTGAACACAAAGTTTGAGTTGACACTGATATCCAGAGCTTAAAAGCTCCCTTCAGAGAGGGGGCCTATGGAAGTCAGGTAATAGAGTCCTGCCTCAAATCCAGGTCACAGTGGGCCCACTGTAGTTAATTCCCTAGTTCTTGAGTGCATAATTGAAATTCCTATACTTGGCAGTAAGAGTAACACCAACATGAAACCCCTGGTCCCTGGGATACATTCTATTGTAGTGTGGAAGTTATAGCTGTGATCACCACTACTTCATGTTAAAGTAAAAGGTAGCTTACAGTTACTTACCATTGGTTTGCTCTATGGGCCAGGTTAAATGGAGCTATGATAGGGACCACCACTTCTGCCTCATTTTATTTTTAATGGTGATACCAACCTCTGTCACAACTCCCACTCTTATCCTGGAATGTGATATCATTTTTGAGAACCATTGCATTAGGTTGACATCATGATGATTGGACAGGACAAGTATGCGGGTGGCCTTAGTAAGACACTCCAGAAAGTTGGAGATAAATCCTACACAGATTTAGGGAATTGCCACTCAATGATGGTTTAAAGGGTCTAGTGGTCAGGGCTATGCTAGAATATCCCTTCTAATAAAATAAAAATGTTTTTATTTTTTATTTGTTTTTATTTTTTTGAGGGCAGTGTCACTGGCCCTCATATGTGGGACCCGAACTGGGGCCACTGGCTTCCCAAGCCAGCGCTTAACCACCGCGCCACTTGGCTGGCCCAGAGAATATCCCTTCTAAAGTAAAAAAAAATTATGGTGTCTTTCATCCACTAGAAAATAGTTTGGTAGGCCTCTCTGGGTTCTTAGGTAACACATTCCATAACTAGAAATACTACTTCAACCCATATAGCAGGAGACATGGGAAGCTGTTAGTTTTGTGTGGGACCCAGCCTGCATCACAATCATCCTATTGCTTGGGTTGTACAATCCTGCAGGCCTGAAAGTACTAATGGTAGGAAAAGATGCAGCATAGAAACTATGGCAAACTCCAGTGGGAGGGGAACAATGCTGGTCTCTGAGATTCTGAAGTTTTCCATGTTACCTGTAATGTTTTTGTTTTAAAATCCTCGTAGAAATAGATTGTTTGACAGGGGAAAATCAAGTGATATGTTGAAAAGCAAGTGTTCGGTGGGTCTCTTGCATTTCTGCATATTAGAGCAGAGGCAGTGACCACTGACTGTCTTTGTTCTGGACTATCTTTTCAAGGTTGTTTACTATAGCAAAGAGCCTTGGAAAACAGAGATAGCCTCTCTCTTTCTCTCTCTCTCTCATGCAAAACAAGTTTGTTAATTGTCTAGTATAATAAAGATAATATTTTCTTTCAGAGCAAATAGCAGGCAGGCTCACTACCCATCACTACTCATTACAAAAATATTTATATTCCTTAAGCTCAGAATCCCTTTCTTGTAATGCAACCATACTGCCATATGGTGGTATGACCTGGCCTTCACATTTCCCTATTCAGGAAGCCAGCACAAATTTTGAACTCTGGCTACTGATATTGCTTTGTTGCTTACCCAGGTATAATACTGTAATTTATAATAAAAAATGTATATTTGGTCTTCACCCCCAAAACCCTTGGAATTTCCCAAGTGATCTTCTTTTGTTATATTAATGAAGTGACTTTTAGAAAGTACCCAACTAAAGATGGGGGCTGGTTGCCAATGAAGCCAGCCATGTGATTAGAGCCTTGGAAATTTCAGTCCTACCCGCTTACCTCCAAGGAGGGGGAGGGGCTGTAGGCTGAACCAGTCACCAATGGCCAATGATTTTGTCAATCATGAATATATAATGAAGTTTCCATAAAAAGCCTAAAAGAACAGGACTCAGAGAGCTTCTGGGTTGGCGAACATGTGAAGATTTGGGGAGGCTGGTGCACTGGAAAGGGCACTCGAAAGGGCATAGAAGTACCACACTCCCTTCTAATATCCTCCCTGTGAATCCCTTCCATCTGGCTGTTCCAGAGTTAGAGCCTTTTATAATAAACCAGTCAATCTAGTAAGTAAAATGCTTCTCTGAGCTCTGTGAGCCACTCTAGTAAATTAATTAAACCCAAAGAGGAGGTCATGTGAACCTCAGGTGTATAGCCAGTTGGTTAGAAGCACAGATCACAGTCTAGGCTTGTGACCTGGCATATGAAGCCCAAAGGTAGGGGAGCAGCCTTGTAGGACTGAACTCTTGACCTGTGAAATCTGAAGCTATCTCTGGGTACATAGTGTCAGGATTGAATTGAATTCTTGGACAACCTTCTGATGTCTAAGAATTGTTTGTTTGAGGGGTGGGGAGTCGCCTTTGAGGGGTGGGGAGTCCCCTTCCCCATCCTCCACATTGGAAATTGAATCTCCGAAGACCAATTTACCAGGAGTCTCATGTATTCTGCCATCACCCCTGAATATGTGGCAGGATAACTTGTTTGCTTGCATATAGAGTAAAATCTCATTTCCTTCACATTTTTGGACAGCCCTTGACACCTAGGTACTCATTTGTTGTTTATTCCTGAGTACATGATTTTATTTTGACACATAATGTGTGTTTCAAGTTTTAGAGAGATTGCTGTGGGTTTTAAGCAGTACCTGTGTTCAACTAAGCTACCTTTTAGGGCAAGAGACCTTTAAACTCATGTCATCTTGAGAGTAGAGATTTTTTTTTTTTTTTTTTTTTTGAGAGTAGAGATTTTTACGTTATCTTTTCACACATCTCTTGGTAACATTCCCTCTTCTCCCTGACAAGAATTGTAACAAGAAAAGTTTCACACCACATAGGTCACGAAAATGTGTCACCAAGACTCTAAAAAGCTCAGACAGTTTAATTTCTCTCACGCTGGGGGCAGAACTTCTCTGTTCAGATCTTGCACATCACAAAGTTTCATTTTGTTCTGTGATTCCTCCCAAATAAAGAAGAACTCATATAATCGGTACCTTCTAGGTCTGAGTTTCATTCTGAGGATTATAGAAAAGCTATTTTGGTGAACACTTACTGGAAAAGAACATATATTTTGCAAATACTCACTTTTAATGAATTTTCACCATATACTGGTATATGTATCATATTTAATCCCATTTTATTTTAATAAATATTGATACAAATTGGAACTTAGATGTGAAGACGACTAAGAATAGAGAACAGAATTCTGACAGAAAAATAATAGAATAAGTATTAAAAACTTCAGATAAATACTTAAATTTGAAGTTCTACTCTTTGTTATTTACCAAAAAGAAATGAAAACATATATCCTCAAAAAGACTTTGCATGAATGTTCATAACTGAATTATTCATAATAGCCAAATTAGAAACAACCAAATATCTATCAATGGGTAAATGGGTAAACAAATTATGGTAAGTCCATACAATGAAATGGTATTTACTATAAACCAAAATGAAATATTGATACATGCAACAATATAAATGAATCTCAAAAACATTACACTGAGTGAAATAAGACAGATTAAAAAAATATGTATATAGTATTATTCCATTCAGGTGACTTTCTAGAGAAGGCAGAACTAATCTATGATTACTAAAAACAGGCCTATAATTGCCTGCGGATGTGGGGTGGTAATTGCAAAGAGACAAAAGGGAGCTTTCTGAGGTGATAAAAATGTTCTATAACTTGATTTTGATGGTAGTCACAGCTATATACATGTTTGTCAAAACTCATCAAATTCTGTACTTAAAATAGATGTATTTCATTGTGTGTAAATTATACCTCAATAAAATTATTCTAAAAAGAAAAAATCTATATACATCATAAATAAACTAATGATATTAACTGCCATTATTTAAAATGTAGTATATTTGGAGTTAGAAATATATTTTGTATTATGCAAGAGATTTGTGCTGACAAAAAAACTATGATGAAAATATTATAAGAAGGTAGTTCTATAGCATCGGAATTTCAATAAATTGAAACACATACTTAAGGATCCAGGATGTTTGCTGATACAAACAGTATTTTTACACAAGTACCTTTACTTTGTAAATTTTTTAGTTATAAAATTAGCTTTTAAATTTAAAACATGAGTGCCAGAATGTCAGAAACAGTACTGTCACATATATTCACACAAGTTGTGCACTGTACAAACTCCAAGGGGTACCATTCATGAGCTCTAAAATAGGATTTTATCACAATTTTACTTCCTATTAAAAGTTCTTTCTAAGTGTCCTTAAAATAAGGACTGTCCCCATTACTTTTTGGCTTCAGGGCACCATAGAGTCAAATGCTTTTATAGACTTTCTTAAAGCATGGCCCTAGTCTCCTTTGGAGAAAGCTATGAGCTTGCTGTTTAACTGAGGAACATTCCACCTACTCTTCCAAATATCTGGTTCTTCTTTCTTTGTCATCACCGAACTGAAAAAAAAAGGGGACTTACAAGAAGAGTTGTGCAATGGATTTATTTCATACCTCATTGTTGCAATTTTTACAATAAGGAGGGAGAAATGTGATTTCATTGCATGTGACTATTTAGTTTTAAATTCCTTCTTCTTTTTTGATCAATAACTCAATTCTGCATAGAATGTTTAAATTAATTAAATCCTAAGTAGCTGTAGGCTCCTTAAGCTTTTTTTATCTCGATCTTTGAGAGAAACCACAAAGTCAATGTTCTTTCCCCATCAGACATACTAGTTTAATCTCATTTTAATACAAAAGAATATAAGGCAGTTTCCCCACATATATATTAACGTAAAGCAAACCAGCACAAATTTTAGAATTTTAAGATTTCATGATATAACCTATTTCCCTGGTATTAACTCAAAAAATAATGGAAAATGTTAAATATTTTGTGTTTTTTTTTTTTTTTTATAAAATGTAGGAGATAGACTAGCTCACAGCTTCTAAAACCTTTTCTTAAAGGGCCACATAATAAGTGTTTTAAGCTTGTGGGCTCTATGATCTTTGTTGCAACTACTCAACTTTTCACCATACAGAAAAGTAGTCATAGATACTCCTTAAATAAATAGAGGTGTCTGGGTTCCAATAAAACTTTATTTCCAAAACAGGTGATTGGCCCATATGCCATACTTTGTAGACCACTGAATTAAATAATATTTAAATTTCCCCTAATAGTGTAACACGTTATACCTTTACTTTAGTGAAATAGAAAATATTCTAGAAAAATACTATGTGGTTGGTTATAGAAGTTCCTTGTCAAAAAAAATGGAACTACAAATGTGTAAGTCAAAATTTTGCATGACAGCCCATTTAGTATTTAAGATTGTTTTACAAGCAAAACATTAAATTTCTTATCTGTCTCACTCTGTGCACTTTCAGGAAATATATTACATACATTTATTTGATAGGAATTAAGAATGGGTATATTCAGATTAAATGAGTTTGAAGTGCAAGGTGTATTCTAAGAAGGCTTTGATCAAGAGCCATGTTATATCATAAAGGTAAGATGCTATCATGAGTAATTTATGGAACAAGAACTTAATACTCAAAATGTAAAATTTAGGACACAACCCACTTGATATTGTCACAGTGAACTTCCTGGGATGGTATTTTTTTGATAAAGTATTATGAAAATATATTCTGTTTTTTAGAAAACGCAAATTTATTTCAAAGCACATTAAACTTGAATAAATAAATCTTTAATGAAACTGAGGGTTGTTTTTGAAATTCATTGTTCTCTGACAGACTCTAAAGGGCTTCATTTCTCTGTGCTGATTCCTTTTTCATAAGGTCGATGACTACTCTCTTATGATTATTCTGGGCAGCCTCTTGTATCTCTCACATAGTTTGAAGGAGGAATTCATGAGCAGCAAGCCTGCAAGTTACTTGCTCAACTTCTCCTATTAAGATAACTCATCAGAGATCACTCACAAACAGCTGTGCTCTACAAGTCATGAATGACAGGTCATGTGTGGTGACTAAAGTATGACTCTCAATCAGTGTTCGTGAAGAACTACTTGTCGAGAGTGCTATTTTCACTCTGTGAAAGTTATTTTAAAGGACTCTACATCTCTGAGTTATCTGAACCCTTTATGGCCCCTACCAATTTCAAAAATGACACAGACAGGAGCTCATTTGCTCCTTCAAGTTATAGGAAAATCTGTAAACCAATTCAGGGCTCCAAGATCTCCAGGGGCAGGGTTCATCTGTGCCTTAAGTCCTTTCCCTCTCTTTTTGAAAGCATTTTTTCCTTATAAATTTCACACAAAGTTCTGATAGTGTCAGTAACCAGCAGTAGGGACACAGCCTCCATTCTCCACTCCAATCTTCATTAATCTTTGATTTAATGTAAGTAGACCCTTCCTGCCTGAAATGGTATCTCAGGAGACTTGGAGTTAGAGCTTTGAATAACAATAATGTGTAGCAAAATAATACTGTAAAATTGGTTTGGAAAGCTCAAGGGGGAATTCATTCACATTTATGACTTCTGCTACTTCCTGGTTCCAGTCAGGGATGAAACACCCACAAACATGACCACTTTTCCAAATTGCGTTTTGGCACATGCTTTTCCAGTTCCTGCTGAATTCAGGAAATGTGCCAGAATAAAAAAAAAAAGAATGTATTATGAGCAAGATTTTCTTTCTTTGCTTTTGTTTTTCTCTTAAAGAACCTTCAGGACACTGTTAATATTGTCAAACAGAACGGCATGATTGCTTTTTCTTGGTACACATTAAATTTCTAGAATTATACTCTCAGTCCCTTTGATAGAACTCAGAGTCAGGATGGTGTATGGTAGTAGGGTGTGTATGTGACAGAACTGCCAAGCCTTACAACCAGGAGTGCAGAAATGGGTGCCTGTAAATGATAGCTGACAGGAAATTTTGTCCCTCCTTGATTTCATCCTGACTTATGTCTTCAAATTTTGAAATGTTAGGCCAGATCAGAAGACACCAGGTACATACAATTTTACACGTGCTCTATTTTTCCTCCCATCAAATACTGTGCATCCTTGTGTTTTCCATACAACTATCACATGCCATCTGCAAGAAATTAGCCTTGCCAGTGGTTATCAGGGAAGACAGGATGTTAGTAATTTAAGGAAATATAATTTAGGCAAAATTTCAGAACATAGAATGACAGTTTCTTACAAAGGTAAACATGCTGTCATCCAATGACCCAGCAATCTCATTCCTAGGTTTTTACCCAAGACAAATGATAACATGTGCCCACTAAAAATCCTGTGCTCAAATGTTTATAGTAGTTTTGAAATAGTCAAAAACTAAAAATAATCCAATGTCCATCAATTAGTGACTAGATAAACTATAATATATCCACACAATGAAACAGTACTCAGCAAAATAAAAAAACAAACAAACAACAAAATAAAAAAATAAACTATAGATACATGCATACTGATAAAACATGGATGAATCTCATATGCATTATGCTGGTGAAGTAAGCCAGGTTCAAAAGTCTATACATGTTTATATTTTGTTTAAGTGACATTCTGGAGAAGGAAAAACAATAGACAGAAAGAAGATCAGTGAGGATGGAGGAAGGAAATTGAGAAAGGTGCATGAGGGAAATTTTAGAGGAACTGGAAACAATCATAATTGTATGGTGGTCATACCTCTTTGTGTCTGTCAAAAATCATAGAACTCTATTCTATATTGGGTGAATTTTTTCAGTATGTAAATTATATCTCAATAAAACTAATTCTAAAAATTAGAGCTCCACTGCATTATAGAGAAACTTAATGTACAGTTCCTGTGTCTCTCCTGGTTTCTTTTGTTTAAAATTCACCCCATGCTCCCCTTTTCCTTCCCCCCTAAACCAATAATCTGACTCTCCCACTTATCATGACAAGATAAGCATAGAATTAATTTTTCTTCTCAGTACTTAATTTGATGTTTTCTGACGTATTTTCAGTCTCTACTTATCTCTTGTTACCCTGTTCTCTTTCTTTACAATCCTGTCTCTGAAATCCCCCATGCTCAGAACCAGCACAGGACTTATTATTTTGATTCTGTTATTTAAGCTCTCCAGAAAAGGTGGATGGGACCCAAAAAAATTCTCCTTGTCTTTACAGTAGCTTTGAAATGTAGACATGGTCAATTAATATAGTCATTTAACAATTATGTATTGATGACACACTGCAGGGTGTGGGTGATCTGTACTGGGTAAGCCACTGTTCTTGTGTTACTCCCTGCCTAGCATTAAAGAGTCATAGAGATAACTATAATATGTACCAGGAAGGGAAAACAGAGAGCAATATGAGTGGTTAGAGCAGGGTTCACATCATTTCCCTGTCAAGGCACACTGCTAGATGTGATGGTATATGATGGTATGTGACTAGCATTTGAGATCAACAGAGGGTGGAGGAGAGTAATACCACAACTTATCAGCAACTCATGTTAGGCTGAAGCAATTGGTAAGAAAGCACTGGTTTTGAGGACTCCTCCTGTCTGGGACATTGGATAAGGCTGAAACCTGATGAATAAGTCTTACTAAAAGTAGTGAAGGCCTTCATGGTGGTGATGGTTGTAATAGTTGTAATAACAGTGGCAGTGGCAGTGGTAGTAGTAATAGAGGGTAGCTGCAAAGGAGAAGCATTTCAGGTACAGAAAGTATTAAGTGGGGGGATCCTAAGATGATTAAATATTATTATAATCAGAAAATCATGATGGGAGACTTGCGGTTAAGATGGCAGAGTAGGTAGGTGCTATGCTTGCATCCTCTCATGACCACATCAAAATTCCAATAAACTACAGAGCAACCATCATTGAGAATCACCGGACCACTAACTGAACAGAAGTTCAATAACTAAAAATATACAGAAGAAGCTGTATGGAGACTGGTAGGAGGGGACAGAGATACGGAATGTGCTGGTGCCCATACCCACGCCTGGCAATTGAAAATTGGGAGGGATATCTCAACTACAGAGGTTCGCCCCTGAGGAGCGAGGAGTTCTATCCCTGCACCAGTTTCCCCAGCCCAGAGTTCCAGTGCCAGGGAGAAGAGTCACCATAACTTCTCGCTGTGAAAACCAGCAAAGATTATAGAGAGAAGCTGGGGTCCCAGACCTTCCTCTCAAAGGGCCTATGCATGGACTTACTTGCTATTAGACTTACTCATTCTAAGCTTCAGTGCTGGGGCAGCAGCTCAAAAGGTGCCAGGGACATATGTGGAGGAAATGATTTGTCTGACTTCAGGGTGAGGGATAGAGGGGCAGCTTTCTCCCAGACAGAAGTTCTGGTAGAAGACATTGTTTCTTTGTTGAGCACTTCCCCTTCCCATCATTCAAATGCAGGCAGTTACCATGTCTGAGTCTCCATCAATATGGCTAACACCTTTCGCCTCACCTCTGGTGCTTCCCTGAGACCCCACTTCCAGTGATTTTTCCATACAAACAGCCTGTCTTGGCTTATGCTACAGACGTTCCTAAAATCTCTCAATGGTTCACAATATCTGGCTTCAGCATGCCCCATGCCTCTTCCCTGAGACCCCACTTCCAGTGATTTTTCCATACAAACAGCCTGTCTTGGCTTATGCTACAGATGGTCCTAAAATCTCTCAATGGTTCACAATATCTGGCTTCAGCATGCCCCATGCCTCTTCCCTGAGACCCCACTTCCAGTGATTTTTCCATACAAACAGCCTGTCTTGGCTTATGCTACAGATGGTCCTAAAATCTCTCAATGGTTCACAATATCTGACTTCAGCATGCCCCATGCCTCTTGCTAAGCAACTCTATGCTGGCACTAGCAGCAACCAGCCTCAGTTCTCATCTTAGCCTCTCTCAGGCACCTCCAAGCCCAGCATGGGTGGTGGCCATCTGTGGATCACTTTGTAATTCATGCCAGGTGGCCTCCAGCAGGGTGCAGGCAACAGTTGAACTTGGCCTGCATTGGGGTCACTCCTAGGAGGCCCCAGGCCTGGCTCACCTGGTGGCCATTTTTGAACTGTGGCTGTTGAACTACCTTGCCACTTCCACAGATGACACACCCAAAGGGAAGAGTAGGCAGGCACCAGAGCTCTGCTAAAGCAAATCTTGTTCTATAGTGCCAACCCTTGCACAACAACAGCTCTTCCATTGCAGTCACAGCCAGCCCTCACAACCAGTCTACTTGAGGGTCAATACCTCCCACTGACATGCAAACAGCAATCAAGGCTCAGCTACAAGAGAAGGAAAAAGACAACCCACACAAAGGACACACCTGGAGCACCTCACTCAGGTGACTGGGGAGACTGCACCACTGGGTAACATAAAACACCTATGACATAAGGCCACTCTAATAAGACCAGGAGACATAGCAGCTCTACCTAACTTACAGAAACAAACACAGGGAGGCAATCAAAATGGGGAGACAAGAAAACATGTCCCAAATAAAAGAATAGAATAAAGCTCTAGAAAAAGAATTAAGCAAACTGGAGACAAGTAATCTACCAGACACAGAAAACACCCAATAAAATCAGCAAAAATAATCTAAAAAATGGAGATAGTTTAAGGGGTCTCTGGGATAACATCAAGCATACTAGATTCACATTATAGGAGTACCAGAAGGAGAAGAGAGAGAGAGCAAGGCATTGAAAACATATTTGAAGAAATAATGATGGAAAAATTCCCTAACCTAGTGAAAGAAATAGATATATAAGCCCAGGAAGTGCAGAGTCCAAACAACATGAACCCAAACAGGCCCACACCAAGATGCATCATAATTAAAATGCAAAAGTTAAAGACAAAGAAATAATCTTAAAAGCAGCAAAAGAAAATTACCTAATTACCTACAAGGAAACTCCCATAAGACTGTCAGATGATTTATCAACAGAAACTTTGCAGGCCAGAAGAGACTGACAGGAAATATTCAAAGTGTTAAAAAGCAAGAGCCTATAACCAAGATTATTCTATCTAGCAAAACTATTATTTAGAATTGAAGGACAGATAAAGAGCTTCCAAGACAAGAAGAAGCTAAGGGAGTTCATAACCACCAAACAAGTATTACAGAAATTTTAGAGGAGCTTCTTCAAGAAGAAGAACAAAAGATTAAAAATATGAATAATAAAATGGCAATAGCTCCATATCTATCAACAATTACTTTCATTGTGAATGGATTAAATACACCAATCAAAAGATATAGAGTGGCTAAATGGATAAGAAAACAATGCTGTTACATATGCGCCTACAAGAGATTCACTTCAGATCAAAAAACATACACTGAAAGTAAAGAGATGGAAAAAGATATCTCATGAAAATGGAAATGAAAAAAAAAAAACACAAAAAAACCCCAGCTGGGTTGTGATTCTTACACCAGACAAAAAAGCCTTTACAACAAAGGCTATATATAATACAAGACAAAGAAGGACCCAACAATCCCACTTCTGGGATCTAACCAAAGAAAGTTAAAACACTACTTCAAAGGGACATGTGCATCCCTATGTTCATTGCAGCATTGTTTACAATAGCCAGGATATTATGGAGGCAAGCTGGGTGTCCATCAATGGATAAATGAGTAAAGAAGAGGTGGTACATATATACAATGGAATATTTACTCAGCCATATAAAACAATGAAATCTTACCATTTGCAACAACATGGGTGGATCTAGAGGGTATTGTGCTGAGTGGAGTAAGTCAGACAGAGAAAGACAAATGTCATATGACTCCCCTTATATGTGGAATCTAAAAAACAAAATATGAACAAAAGAGAAAAATAAAAATAATGACAGGGCTATATTATGGAAGAATTCATATGTAAATATGTAAATATTTAAAAATTAGAAGAGTTAGACTAGATTGGATTTTGTACTGACAGATAATTTTTATCAAGTCAAGATACTATACACAGGACAATTTGCATGTTTTCTATGGACATTTCCTGCTATTAAGGCACTAATTTATTGGTGGTGGGGGGGAAGAGACATACAAAAAGGAAGTCATTAGAAAATGGGACAAGGCAGAATTATTTACACCTTTAACATCTGATATAGTAAATAGGAAAGAGTTAACTAGTTGAGAAAGGTTAATAATGGCTTCATGAAGGAAAACTGGAAGAGGTTAGAGGGTGTCAGACTTGAATCTATCTGGCTGGTTGAGGTGGAGTATATGTGTTTCAAGTGAAGGGGTTCTCCTGGAGCAAATCCAGAGATGCAAGGAAGAGAAATGTACAAGAAAAAGCAGGAGCATATTTTTTTACAATTATTAATTAATTTGCTTGTCTGCTATTTCAAATTCCTAAACATTTTGTTCCACTCTCATTAGAGTCAATATGCTCCTTGTTGCCATTAGTTCTTGCACCGTTGGGGAACAAAAGAATTGTTCTTCCATCATCTTCCTTTATCATCTCACTATGAAAAGTGCTAGATACTGTGATGAAATCAGCGAGATTAACATAAAAGGTACATAAGCATCAAATCAAACCACTTTTGTATCTATAATACCTTTTGGCCTAGACCTCCTGAAGAACATGAACCTGGGAGATGTTTTGTCCTGATTTATTCTGTACTTCTTTCTCACCCCCCAAAATAAGATCAGAAACCTCTCCAGGTATCTTCCCTGAGCCTGGAGGATGATTCCATGTCTGAGCAGAGCTCAGTGTTAATGGTCTTTGAAACCTTTACTCTTTAAGCATCAGACCCAGGAAATTCAGGAAAGGGTAGAGCTTTTATTGCAATAAATCAAGAGTTTGTGGTCAAGGTCAGAAACCAATGAGACGAAACAAGTCTCTGAATGATCCCGAGATGAGTTCACTATGATAAATTTCTGATATCTCCTCGAATAGTAAAGATTTCTACTCAAAGGATTGTGACTCTGTGATCCTAGACACACCATTCTCTCAGTAAAATTGCCTTACCTAATTGGTCCCTATGCAAAAGTACCACACTGTGTGACTATTAAAAATACAATGAATAGGGCTGGCCATGTGGCGCGGTGGTTAAGCACTGGCTTGGGAAGCCAGTGGCCCCGGTTCGGGTCCCACATATGAGGGCTACTGACACTGCCCTCAAAAAAAAAAATACAAGAATATACACAGATGCCCCCCAAAAATGCATACACACTTAAGAAAGGAAAAAAACTGTATTAAAATTGTGATACTCAATATATACCAATAACAAAAGATGAATACAAGTCATGTATATACATTTTTTTGGCACCCCCAGTATAAATACATAATTATAAGGCAAGGCCAAATTTTAGCCTATTTTGTGCAATGTTAGCCTATCAATTAGACTCCAGATATCTCATGCTACAACACTATTTAGTTTATGTTTATTTTAGCCTCAGCCCTTATGAAGCTCTCATAGGTCTGATAAAAAATCCTTTTTAAAAAAATAATGTTGGCTTTCATTCCCTCTTAATTACAGGTTTCATTTTTTTCTTCTCACAGGCCTGGTAATACTTGGTCACAATTTTGTATATATTTCAATTCAGTTCTCTTAAGTTGATTTCACCTCAGCAAAACCATATTGGATATTTGGCATGACTTGGCACTAAGGGACTGGAGAGATGACTGATCCTCATTGCCTTTTGTTGGGAAGGAAACTCTTTTCCTCTACCTTTTATGTTCATGTCTTGGGTGCTTGCAAACTGAACTGACAAAACACAGATAAGCAAGAGAAAAGACAGGTTTTTATCAATATAAGTATATATGAAAATTCACAGAAAAATATGACTCAAGGAGGTGTTTAGAATTTGGGGCACGAAACTTAAAAGGAGAAGAGGATGAGGAGAAGGGCACTTAGGGGAAAATAAATGATTTTTAAGAAAGAGAAATTAGCCCTTTGAGGAATAGATGGAAGATACAGTTTTGTGACAACATCTGTTTAGCTGTGATGTGGGAAATTCTCATCTCCTGGTTGTTCCCAAGCAGGGAATTTCTCCTAATTGAATTCTTTTGAGAGGATTTACTTTTAGGTAGATAAGAAATTTCTGAAATTCAAATGTCTTCTGCTCAAAACAATTTTTATGCCACAGTGGCATATTTTGGACTCCTTCATGTCAATCTAGTGGGAGAGATAAAAGCATACACGTGTCACTTGTCACAAGTAAGCCACAAATGCAGCATGAGGACAGAGGACAGGAAGGTGGGTTCTGACAGAGAGAGTTTTGAAATACCTTGTGAAAGTCATGGATTTCTGAATGGCCCCAAAAATATTGGGTGGGAAAGAGGAAGTTGGGGACAGGAATAAAAAGAAGAAATGAGAGGGAAAGGAGCCTGTGAATTCCTTGGATAAAGACTTCTTTTGAAATACATGACCTTCTTGATATAAATATATATCGTTTTTTAACCTAGCCCTTGGTTTTATTTATCTCTTGTTGCTTTTGTGTTTTGTCTTGATTTGTAATCCACACTTTATTAAATCCAGTTTTCTTCTCAACCTTCTTTTTTTTGTAGTAAACATGAACCTAGCCCTGTCATTTTCTTGCTATGTGAACTTAACCATCTGAAAATTGTAGGTATATGAACGGTATAGTGCCTCACAAATAGAACTGAGCACATGATAGCTAAAATCCACTTCTACTCACACATCCATGTTTAAATGTCTGGTTACTTTTGTAAATTTCTACATATATAATACTATTTCATTTATATTGTGGTTTTGTTCAGATTCCAGTTAGTTTCAATATACTTACGTATTATAAAATATGAACTTTTATAAGTGGCCAAGTAGGATAAGAAACCAGAATGATTGAGATGATTGAGTCTAAATTATTAAGTGCATAAGGGCATGGCAGACTGGTTGGAAAGCATGTCCAGTGCTGAGGGTACTTTTGAAAGTAGGCTTTAAAGCTGCCTCCATTTCTAGAGGAAGTTTTTCAGTAAATAGCTCGAGTTTGGATGACACTTGTCTAAAAGTATAAACTACAGATTCTTCCAGTCCAGGTCTCAACCTGTAATTAAGCACTTCAGCACATAGGGATTTACAGTTTGGAAAACTACTGCAATCTCATCTGCTCTAATTTTCCCAGTCCATTCTCTATGTGAGTTTGACTCCAATTTATAGTTGTCAAGTCTGAAATCTTAAAGTAATTTTGATCCAGGAAGAAATTCTACATACAGATCAGAGAAACTAATTCTTTAGAATCTAGACAATACTTAGTTATTTCTTATGTAGAATACTATAGTTGCCTTTACAGTTTACACAGTTTTTTGTTTGTTTGTTTGTTTTTTTACCTAAGATTTCCCTTTCCAGGTGAGAGGTGCTTGTTCCAGAAATGCCTTTCACTCTGGAGGCAGGATGCCTCTGCCTGCATGGGCATGATCAGAAACAGGCAATGAGTACAGCTGGCATTGTGTTGTTTCTTGGGTACCCTGATGCACTCCTTGAAAATGACATTCTTATACCAGCAGTGTTTGCTCAGGGAAGATTTTCATGAGGTAAAACATAGCTTCACAAATCAATGCAAATGTTTAACGTACCACTCTCCCATTTAGTCCATATTTAAGACATTTAATGAATATAATCTGAATTTATCACTATTCTGCTTAAATATGTCTAAAGATTTACATGTTAACCTTAGCAAAATGACAAGCCATAAACCATTTCGTTGTTCCACCTCGAAGTTACTTGATACTGCTAAAAATTGTTTACACATTTTAACATCCAAAAGCAGTGCACATGAATTAGAGCAACAAAAGGATTGTGAGTAAGGACAGAAGTTTGGGTACAGATGCCTGAGCAATAGGTATCCAGGCTATCCATCAGGCTTCTTTTTGATGCAGGTTGGTAAGATATTCGCACCATCTACTCTAAATGGTAAGTGCAAATTCAGGCCATTAGTAGGTGACCAACACACTTCTTCAATCAACACGCTTACCAACCTGCCCACTGGCACTATTCTCTCTTTTCATGTTGGCAAGTAATATGCAATTCTTGTCACACACATTCTTTTTAGCTGAATAGAGGTTGCCTGGAGCTAATGGGTTGTGGATATCAGCAGAACTGGGACCTGATACAACCCCTTAGTCAAAATCATTAAAGAAGTTTATTCTTGGGCCAGCCGAGAGGCATGTTGGTTAAGAGTTTGCTTGGGATGCCAGCTTTGAGTGGTGGGGCCCCGGTTCGGATCCCACATATGAGGGCAAGTGATGCTGCGCCCTCTACAGCTAAGATGGTAAACAACAGCTCCACCTGGAGCTGGGCTGCTGTGAGTCACTGGCTATGGCATAGGCTGCAGTGGGGCTGGCCGGCAGCTGGCGTGCGCTTTCGTGAGCTGCCGTGAGCCACCATGAGTGGCCGTCCAATGGCTGGCAAGTTACTGCCTCACCTGGGAAGAGCACAATGATGATACCGACATGGGCTAGTAAAGCAATATCCCCCACAACTAGACCAAAGAACAAAAGGACAGTAACTTGTCTATTCCCCTTCCCCGATTCCCCAATGCTGTTCCCCTCCCCCAATTCCCCAATAAATATCTTTAAAGAAAATAAGTTTATTCTTTCATTAATAAGAAAGTGCTTTTGTTCATTAAGAAAAATATTTTTTTTTCTTTTTTTAAATTTTAAAAAAGATTTTCATTATATTAGTTTCAGGTATACATCACAGTTATTTAACAGTACCCACCTGGCACTATACATATTTATTACCATATTATTGATTATATTTTCTATGCAAAAGAAGTGACCACAATGGTAAGTCCAACACTGTCATGCTATCACAATATTATTCACCATATTTTCTATGCTGTATATTACATATCCAAGACTTATTTGCTTTATACCTGAAACTTTGAACTTTTTCCCTTTAACCTTTTCTCCCTTTTAAAATTTTTCAATTACAACACGCATTCAATATTATTTAATATTAATTTCACGTGTAGAGCATAATGATTAGACATTTATATAATTTACAAAGTGACACCCTAGACTAGTCTAGTACCTACCTAGCTGGCACTATACATAGTTATTACTATATTATTAATTATATTCCCTATGCTTTACTTTATCTCTCCATGACTATTTTATAACTACCAATTTGTATTTTTTAATCCCTTCACGTTTTTCATCCTGCCCCAACCCCTCCCATCTATCACCCCAATAGTTGTTACAATATTACTGACTATATTTCTTATTCTATACCCTATATCCTCATAACTACTGTGTAACAACCAATTTGTACTTTTTGATTCCATTTCCTGTTTCAACCACCCTCAACACGCTTCTCATCTGGCCACTATCAAAATGTTCTCTGTATCTATGAGTTTGTTTTTGTTTCATTTGCTTGCTTATTTTGTTCTTCAGATTCCACTTATATGTGAAATCATATGACATTTGTCTATCGCAGTCTGACTTACTCCACTCAGCACATGCCATCTAGGTCCATCCATGTTGTAGCAGATTGCAAGATTTCATTCTTTTTTATGGCTGGGTAATATTCCATTGCATATATGTACCACCTCCTCTTTATCCATTCATCCATTCAGGGACACGCAGGTTGCCTTCATATCTTGGCTAGTGTAAATAATGCTGCAATGAACATATGGATGAGCACATTCCCTTGAAGGAGCAGTTTAGGTTTCTTCAGATAAATACCCAGAAGTGGGATTACTAGGTTCTTCATTGTCTCTTGTTATAGTCTTTGTTTTAAAGTCTGTTTTGTCTGGTATAAGTATTGCTACCACAACTTTTTGTTTGTTTCAATTTTCATGAAATATCTTTTCCATCGCTTTACTTTCAATCTGTGTGTGTGTGTCTTTCAATCTGTGTCTCTTCTAGGCAGCATAAGGGTCTGTTTTATTTATTCAGCCCCCGTATCTTTTGATTGGAGCACTTAACCCATTTACATTGAAAGTAATTGTTGATAGGTATGTAGTTATTGCCATTTTATTATTCATACTTTTGATTTTGATTTTTTTTGCATTTAAAGAAGTTGCTCTAAGATTCCTTGTTAATACTGGTTGGTGATGAACTCCTTTAGCATTTTTTTTTTTTTTTTTTTTTTTGCCTGGAGAGCTCTTTATCTGTCCTTTGATTCTAAATGATAGCTTTGGTGGGTAATTTTGGTTGTAAGTCCTTGCTTTACATTGCTTTGAATATTTTGTGCCAATCCCTTCTGACCTGCAAAGTCTCTGTTGAGAAATCACCTGACAGTCTTATGGGAGCTCCCTTGTGGGTAACTAAGTGCATTTCTCTTGCTGCTTTTAAGATTCTCTTTTTGTCTTTAACTTTTGGCATTTTAATTATGATGTTTCTTGGTGTGGGACTCTTTGGGTTCATCTTGTTTGGGATTCTCTGCATTTCTTGGGATCTATTTCCTTCATCACGTTAGGGAAGTCTTTTTTTTTTTTTTTTTAAGATTTTTATTGGGGAATTGAGGGAGAGGAACAGCGTTGGGGAATCAGGGAAGAACAGACAAGTTGCTGTCCTTTTGTTCTTCAGTTTATGGAAGACGTTGTTTCACTGGCCCGTGTTGGTATTATGATCATTGTGCTCTTGGCTGGTGAGGCAGTCACTCATCGGCCATTGGACAGCCACTCATGGTGGCTCACGGCAGCTCACTGCAGAAGGGGCTGCAGTCTACACAGTCACCAGTGACTCACGGTAGCCCAGCTCCAGGTTGAGCTGTTGTTCAATATCTTGGCTGTGGAGGGCGCAGCATCACTGGCCCTCATGTGGGATACAAACTGGGGCCTTGCTGCTCAGAGCTGGTGTCCCAAGCCAACTCTTAACCAACTGAGCCACTCCACCGGCCCCAGGTTAGGGAAGCTTTACGTCATTATTTCTTCAAATAGGTTTTCAATTCTTTGCTGTCTCTCTTTTCTTTCTGGTATCCCTATGATGTGAATGTTGGTACCCTAGATGTTGTCCCAGAGGCACCTTAAACTCTTCATTTTTGTTTTTGTTTTTGTTTTTTTTTCCCCTGCTGTTTGCTGTTCTGATTAGGTGTTTTCTGCTACCTTATCTTCTAAATCACTGATTTGATCCTCTGCTTTATCTAATCTACTGTTGATTTCCTATAATATACTTTTCTTTTCCACTATTGTATCATTTATTTCCAACTGGTTCTTTTTTATATTTTCTATTGCCATTTTTATATTTCCTATCTCTTCATTGAAATTCTCTCTGAGATCACTGAGTATCCTTATAACCAGTGTTTGGAATTCTGCATCTGGTAGGTTACTTGTCTCCAGTTGGCTTAGTTCTTTTTTGGGAGCTTTGTTCTGTACTTTTATTTGGGACACATTTCTTTGTCTCCCCATTTTGGCTGCCTCCTTGTAGTAAGTAGAGCTGCTATATCTCCCATTTTATAGAGTTGCCTTATATAGTTGGTGTCCTGTGGGGTTTAGTGGCACAGTCTTCCTGGTCATCTGAGCCACATGTTCCAGATGTGTCCCTGTGTGGGTTGTATGTGCCCTCCTCTTATAGTTGAGCCTTGGTTGCTATTTGCACATCAGTGGGAGGGGCTGACCCTTGGGCTCACTCATTGTGAGCACTGGCCTTGACTACAGTGGAAGAGTTGTTGTGCAGGTGCTGACCCTACAGAGCAGGATCTGCCTCAGCAGGGCTCTGGTGCTTGCCCAATCCGCCCCTTGGGTTTGTCATTTTTGGAGGTGGCTGGGTGATGTTCCAGCTCATTTAGAAGCTGGCCATTGGGGATGCCAGCTCCAGAGCCATCTAGGAGAGGACCCATGGCAGGTCAAGTTCAGCTGCAGCCAGTGCTTCACCAGGGGCCACCTGGCAGGAGCCACAAAGCAATCTGTAGATGGCTGCTGCCCAGGTCATGCTTGGATGAGCCTTGAGAGGCCAAACTGCAAACCTAGGCTGGCTTCTGGCTACCACTAGGGCTGCTCAGCAAGAGGTACAGGACACTTTGAACCCAGATGCTGCTTGTCTGGGTTCGGTGAACCTTTGAGAGACCCTAGGAAAGTCTGCTTGAGAAAAGTCAGGCAGTTTGTATGAAAAATATGAACTTCTGGACTAAAAAAAAGTTTCAATATATAATATCAACATATTTATCTTCATACCAATGCAGTCATAAATTAACATTCAAAAAATTTTTTATGGATGAAGGAGACTAAGAAGGCAAAACTGTCAAAGGCCTTTAAAAAAACCACGATGCAGCCCTTCTTAAAATGTGCAGGTAATAGAATTTTCCCTGGGTGGCATAGTGAGTCAGTTGAAAACAGTAACATTCTCTGTTATTTTTTCTGCTTGGTTGTTGGTGGAGGGTGTGAAGGCAGTGGTGGTGGCAAGATGGAGGGGTGCGCTTATCTTGTTAGAGTGGATTAGGTATGGCATGATGACATATGTCATCACAGTAACATTGGCATATGGAAGGACACAGTACAAAGAAATGTAGGTGAATAAGGCCAGGGTGAGTAATTCAGATAATAGGGAAGGGTAATAAAAACAGAAACAGTTTTTATTATTCTTCACATATGAGGAACAACTCCTCATTTAAAATCATACAAATAATTTTTAAAACCCACTGGAGAGCTGAAATGTAAAGTCAAAGAAACATGTGCTGTTACACATATTACAATAGCCCTATTGCTCAAGAGGAACTAAGCTATATTTAAAACATGCTGACATGCAAGTGCAAAGTCTTAACAAAAAGAATCTAAACTTGCTGTTAAGACAAGCCCTGGGCTTAAGCCTTTGGTATAGTTATTTGAGCTCAGTATCCAAACTCTCATAAGAGAATTGGGGACATATCATGTGTAATACTTAACCAAGAGTAAAAAGGAGTCTTTCTTGTTGCTTGGTTTTGTGGTATTGTACAGAATTCTATTTACAAATTGCTTTCATTGCTAGTTTGGAGTTATTTTAAAAATTTTGAAATGCTATCAATTTATGAAACAAAAAGTGTAAAACATAATTTCTCAAAAGCAGAGGTTTAGGAATCCGTGATTTTCACTATATGCTCCAAACACACATTTTAATTGTAGTCTGTAACATGAATCATCTAAGTAATCTTGAGAATACTATTTTGAATATATTGTAGAACACTCAGTTCAGTGAATATTATAGCCTGCAATAAAATGTAAGCACCCAATGTATATTACACTGTGGTAGGCACCGGAGATTTTGATCACCTTCCAACAACAATATAGATGAAGGAGCTCCAAGTTCCTCTCCAAAATCATTTCAGTTCTCTTAGCCTCAATTCACTTATCTGTGTACTAACAGTGGTAATTCCTACTTTATACATTTTTTGTGAAGCTGAAGGCAGACAATGCCTATAAAAGTGGTTTGCAAACTGCAAGGAACTATGACAATATAAGATACGGTTATTACTGTCCTTTGGGCACAGTTTTGATAACAGAGCAATTAATTGTGATTATTTCGTAAGTGTAGTATGGGATTTGCGGCTAATTTGTGGGCCTAAACTAGCTGTATGTGTAATTTAAGATTTAGTTCGATGGCAATATCTGAGCCATGATATTTCTCTTAGGACTAATGAATTAAACATGTTTAACTAGTAACCAATTCAGTTACCCTTTGAGGCCTCCTTATGCATTCTGCAGAGTGATTTGTTTAGCTCTTTGCAAATGTGTTAGTTTATAGTCTTCACTGAAAACTAATTGTCAATGAAAAGAATAAATGTGCAATGACAACAAATTTATTCAGAATATTTGACTTTAGTAGTTAATCCAAGTCTATTTAATTTTAATGTTTTCCTTTGAAGCCATGATTATAAGATCTTTATACCTAAAGTATGTCCCTAAAATTAATAACCAGATGTCTAATTTTGTGGTAATACAATAGTACCTAAATTATTTATGCAGATTAGCTTTATGAATTTGTGACCTATAAGAGCAAAACTAAATAGATGACTTTGGAAACCTCTGTGGAGCTCCAAGTTTCACTTGTCTTTTTTTAACTTTCTACTAACATTTATTGAGTACCTATTATATACCCAATGCTACTACATACATCATCTCATGTAATCTTCATTAAATATTCCATTCTAGAAACCAAGGGAAATGAACTGCATAGAACTTAAAGATCTGTACAAGATGACACACCTGTAAGTGATGTCACCTCTTAGTTAGTAACTCCAAGATCAGCTGTTCTTTCAGAACAGTACTATTTATCATCCACATCTATATGCTAAGGAGATGGTGTCCTCATATCCTTTCTTTCTAATCAAAACTTGATTTCAGGAAAGAATTTGACAAACTCACAATAAAATGGTAGGGCACAAATGACTCATAAGGCTTAAATTCATATCTAACAAAATGAGATGTATATTTTACCAGGGGAAAAATACAATTCATAATTTATGTCAAATGCTTAAAAATCTTCTCAAAATTTCAGACATTTGGGATGCAGGTAGGTTAAAGGAACGAATCAATAATCTGAAATCAGATTACATACATGATCCTCCCCAATTAAAGTGGCACCCAGAACTGTGACTGTAACACAGGACTGACATGTTGCTACTTTCCTGTAAAGTTTGTATTTAGATTTGTAACTTCTTCTGATGACCTTCGTTTATGTAAAGTCACCTGCAATGAGATTGCTGCTCAAGTCGGCGCTGGCCGTTTATGTAGAATATTTCTACGGCTTCTCCTCCAAGAATCACAACAAAGATAGATAATATTTCACATACGTATTTAAAAGACATGGCCGCAGCCAAAAGCAAGATAAACACCTCTAATGACCAAAAGAATAAAAAGACATAACAGTGAATGTGGTTTAGTGCATAGGCCTTCTGAGTTCCAGGACGAGAAAAAAGCTACAATGGCCATGCATGCAGCTCCTGGCCTGGGAGCTAGAACAGAGCCAAGTTCAGTGTGTGAAAGAGAAAGCTAGGCCAGGGCATCCATGGTCCCAGACAAATACCAAGTAGTTACCTAGAGGGTTGAGGGGAAGCACAAGTAGTTCCTTCGCCAAAGTCTGGCTAAGCCCCAGCTTAGTAATATTTCCATAATATCCTCGCATTATAAAATGTCTGGTTGCCGATAAAAGAGCAAGGCAGGTAGAGACAAATGTGAAACGGGCACACATGCAGAGGTGAGGAAGGAGAGATTAAATAAAAATAAACAAACACAGAAATCAAGAAAGGCACATTGAAGAAAACACTAAAATTTCAAAGCGTACAAAGAGGAACATGTTAACCACAAAAGATAGTTATCAAACAGATGTTAATCTGGTAACATGATTATGTTTGAGTTATTTGAAAAAGACTTAAATAAGTATATTTAAAGTTTTAAATGAATAAAAGAAGGAAAGAAAAAAATATTATAATACTGAAAAATGGTTAAGAATAAGAAACTCATGGCTATAAAAAAGTACTGAAGAGAAATCCTAGAAATAAAAAAACGTAGCCCTTGAAATGATACAACACCAATAACTCAAAACACCTGAGTAAACTGAATAAACATCAGGTTGGAAGAGCTGAGGAGAAGATTAATGAATTCGAAAGAGTACTGAGAATTTGACCTACAATATATAAAAGAAAAATAAAGGAAGGGGAATTGTGACATCAATGATGTAATAGACTTGGAGAATGGTCTGATTTAAAAAAATTTTTTCTTGGCCAGGCCAAGTGGCGCGGTGGTTAAGCACTGGCTTAGGAAGCCAGTGGCCCCAGTTCAGGTCCCACATATGAGGGCTGGTGACACTGCCCTAAAAAAAAAAAAAATAAAAAAAAATTTTCCCATAAAATTTTCATTAGAGAAAATATCAGTATTTAAGAGATAATAACTTAGAACTATCCAAGCTGAAGAACAGAATCCTCATTTAGCAGGTACAAAGCTAAGCAAGATAAAAGTAAATAATTCTGTATCTTGACAAGCACAGTGAAACTGTACCACATCATGACTAAAGAGAAAATCTTAAAACTTCGCTGGGAGAAAAGCAAATTATCTGATCATTAGAATGAGAGCCAGCATCTTTTTTTTGCCTAGTCTCAATTTCTTCATCTCTGCTGCCTGGTACTTTCACCTACTTAATGAAGTATAAACACTTTCATCCTTTTCCAGGTTCTATTTTCTGCAAGCCTGAGGCAAAGACAAATAGTTAATACCTGTGGATATATTCTGTCCAGACCGCAGGGAAATCAATAAGCAGCTGCCAAGGTGAAATAAAAAAGATATCTATTCCAGAGGGCCCTCTTTTTTGATCATGGGCTTAAAACAGATGATACTCAATCAATGCTTAATGAGCCACAAGATAATATCTTTCTTTTGCTTTCTTTATTAGTGGGTGTTCTTTGATTTCCACCTACAATTACATTTAATTGTTGTTTTTCTTCATAAAAATGAAGTAAGAGTCTCACATGAAATGGATCAATGGAAGGTTGGTTAGGGGGCTCCATTTGCGCCCAGCAGCCAAACCAGCATAGATTTTAATTCAGCCATTTGATGATTGAACTAACTTCCTTCTTTTCTTCCTTCCTTCCTCCCTTCCTTCCTTCCTTCTTTCCTTCCTTCCTTCCTCCTTCCCTCCCTCCCTGTATCTTTTTTTCTCTCTCTTTTTCTTTCTTTTTTGAGTCACAGAAGTCACTCCATTTTATGTACTTAGACCAGTGCTGTCCAGTAGAAATTTTGTTAGTGATGGATATATTAATATTCTGTGTTGTTCAATACAGAAGACACTACCCATACATAGCTATTGAGCATTTGAAAAGTGGTAAGACTGAGAAGTGAATCTTTTTAAGATTTTAATAATTTTAATTCAAATATAAATAGGTACATTTAGCTAGTGGCTATCATATTGAACTGTACAACTCTAAACTGGCAGAAATAATGCTTTTGTAACCTAAGAAACATAGCCTAACGTTAATCTATTCCAAGACTTTCTTTGAAGAGAGCCTGTCTCCGGCTATTTCTAGAATATAGCACATGCTAAACTACAACTGAATGATGAGAAAAATACCATATAGGTGGGAAAAAGTGATTGTGATAAAACTCTATCACAATAAGAATAAAATAAAATTTAGTGGAAATTTTTTCTAACAAAAGTTGATGAAAAGTTAATGTATCAAGTACCTGCAATTATTAGTGTGCTTTGGTAATACAGCTTTTTAAGGTACCTCGTTCATTAAATTTTCTACTACACAAATTAAAATAATACAACTGACTAATTAAAACTTCCTTATCAATAGTTAATTCTTTGTTTTCTTTTTTTTTAAAACAATAATGTTAAAGTCATGTTACTAGGAAAGCCTTATATGGAATCTCCTTCCTCTTCCTTTTGGGCCAGGATCCATTTTTACATGCTTATGTAGTATCATGCTTATTTCACTCAATTCACTTCTTATAATTATCCATTAACAATGTTACTATTTGATGAAAATCTGTCACTTCTACTAGATTCTAATCTCCATGTAACCAGAAGCATACTCTTTCACTCACCTGGCAGTGTTTGACATTTCATTCATGATCATTAAAATGTGTGAGCAAAGCTTATTCACATTTTGTGGGAGAAAAATTCAATATAACTAGTCTTCTGGTATGTAAAATAATCTAAATGTTCCCTAATGATTCATTTCAACAACATGCATTGCCAGTAAGCTATATTTTCATTTGTACCCCTTTCCCATGTTACCTGATATAATGGGTAAACCAATCCTCTTCAAATCTACTGATTGTTAATGGGAAATTTAAGGAATGTAACCTAGATTAATTGAAAGTTTAAAAATAAATAGTTCCCTTTGGAAAACTAAATGACTATGAAACATTAGTTTTATAAAAAGTGGCCAGATAATTAGCTTCAGAAATCTGAAGTTTGGTAATTCTTTTTTGGTGTTGTAATTTTTTTTGTTTTGAGGGCAATGTCACTGGCCCTCATATGTGGGACCTGAACCGGGGCCGCTGGCTTCCAAAGCCAGCGCTTAACCACCATGCCACCGGGCCGGCCCTGGTGTTGTAATTCTTATGATCTCAATCTACCCACCCACCCACTCATGCTAAAAAGGGACCACAGAAAAAAATAGTGTTTTGTGAACTTTCCTTTTTATCCATTTACACTCCCTTGTTTTATCCTATTACATAGCATTTTATCATTGAAATATTTTAATGTACATACAGTTCTTCCCAAATGAAAAAGTTTCTAAAAATCTGTTGGAGTGAGTTACTGACTATATATACTTTCATAGCCAAAGTTCCTCATTTTCTTTTTCTTGTCATACTTTTCTAATCTTCTCAGTGGCTGAAGATGCCTAAATATAGTTCAAATCAATAAAACCAACATTAGCTAAGAATCTTCAACATTTCAGGGCTACAATTTTATAAATCTTCAAAAATGAGGCAAAACTGGTCTACTTAGGTTAATACACAAAATGTTTTCTTTCCAAGTACTGGTTGCTAGTAGTCTCTTTAAATAAGCATTGCTGCAATGTATATCTACATATCTCTCGACTACCTCAAATGTATTCTTCAGTAAACTGATAATGAGTGCTTACTATGCCAAGCATCATATTGTTCACATGGTAAACAGAAATTAATAGGGAAAAATCCTCCATCAGCTCATAAGACAGTGAGAATACCTTCTGTATGACTACAAAACAGCCTAAACAGATTTATGCTGTCAGAAATCCTAATAGTGCTGTCAGAGGCAAAATAGTGACTGCAAGAGGACCAAAAAAGGGTTATCTAAGGCTATGGTAATATTTAGTTTTCAGTTTGTGGTCTGGTTAAATAAGTATGTTCACATTGTGTAAAATTCTTTGAACTTTTACACTTAAGGTCTTTATTAAAGAAAAAAATAATTCCGCTTTATTTAAGGTCTCCAAAATGGATGTTTCTCTGTGGTGAAACTGACTTGGCAACACAAGTAAAATGTAACTAAGATATAAACAACTTAAGAGTTAATATGGGACAAATAATTTCAAATTGTTTTGGATCCATATAGATATATGTGTATTATTGACTTTGCTCCTTAAATTCCATAGACTTAGGAGTGCCACATTGTTGAACATTATGGTGATACTCTTTTATTTCTTTCTCTACATAAACATGAAAAACACTTTAATATAAAGATATTGAATATTGTAATGGCTGTTCCAATGTAGTAAAAGATTATTTTTCCACTCATACTTTATTGCTTCTGTAATTTAAGAAATGAGGTAAAAGGAATGAATAATATAAATGCAAATTCTCTTAAAATAGGGTCATATTACTCTCAAAACCAAGTATCTGAGGAAGTACAACACTGAAGGTCTTGTGTAAATGCAGTATTGGCCACATTTTATCTTAAATTACTAATCATTTTATGTTAAATAGAAACATTTCTGGGAGTATAAAATTACAAATCTTACGAATCCTATTCATGGGGTCCTTCATTATGGAATTGCATTATTATTAGTGCTTTTTCCCTCTCTGGTTCATAAGAACCCTAATTGAGCATTAAGTCACCAAAATAAGATTCTCAATCAAAATTCATGAGGGTGGGGTGGGGGTAGGCAGTTAGTTCTATAGCTTTTTTGCATCAAATATAGAAAAAAAGTTGCCTCTCAGCTACCAAATGACTGACATTTATCAATCTTTTGTGTAATCGTGTAATCGGTGTAGACACCGACCCTACCAAATGACACCTCTGTAGAAAATAACCATAAAACTAGACAACACAAAATGGAACACTGAAGCTGTAACTATCTGACGAAGAGTGAACAGAAACAAAGGTACTGTGCTGAGGAGAGTATGCTCATAGGGAAGCTGGAGGTCTAAATACATTTTTCTCTCCATGGCTTTTAGTCTGTGCTAAGTATAGTCCATGTGGTGAGCAGAGCTGTGGCAAGGCACACATGGAAGAACCAATAATTTTTCTGGTTAGGGACCCAGAAATCTGAAGCTTGGAAATTGTAAATGTGAAAGAGAGCAGGGGAATCCCAGAAGAGAATGAGTCAAATGGTGAATTCCTAAGCTCTGCTTACCCCATTTGTGTGACCCCTGAACTATGCATGTGTGGGACAGAGGCTAAGCAATTGTACTAAACGAAAATATCCAAACAGAAGGGAGATACTTCTCAAGAAACAGAGTTGGTAGTTCAAGCCAAATCAAGAATATTTACCAGCTAAAACAAAGGAAACAACACATCTATGAAAAATAACAGAATTCAAAATCTCTAAAATTTAACATTGACAATGTTCAGATTATAATGCAAAAGTATTCAACATAAGCACAACCACCTCTCCCTTCCCCCCAAAACAAACAAAAACAAAAACATAGCCTTAAGCAGGAAAAAATGGATCAAGCCCAAACTCAGATGAAACAGATGTTGAAACTAACAGACAAGGATTTAAAAATCGCTTTTAGGGCCGGCCGAGTGGCGCATTGGTTAAGCGCTTGGTTTTGAGATGCCAGCGGCCCCGGTTCGGATCCCACATGAGGGCCAGTGACACTGCCCTCTACAGCTAACAACAGCTCCACCTGGAGCTGGGCTGTGCGAGCCCCGGTGATGGTGTGGGCTGCAGCCCTTGCTGCAGTGGGCTGCCATAGGCTACAGTGAGTGGCCAGCAGCCAGCGTGAGCGGCTGGCAGCCAAGAGTGAGCTGCCAATAGCCGCGGTGAGCGACATCCAGAGGCCAGCGACCTATCTGCCTCATCCGGGAAGAGCGCAATGACAATACCAACAGTGAAGCAACATCCTCCGCAACTAGACTGAAGAACAAAAAGACAGCAACTTGTCTGTTCCCCTTCCCCGATTTCCCAACGCTGTTCCCCTCCACCAATTCCCCAATAAAATCTTTAAAAAAATAAATAAATAAATAAATAAATAAAATAAAAATAAAAATCGCTTTTATAACTATCATCAGTAACCTAAAAACTAAACATGTTTACAATGAATCAAAATACCTCAAATGAAATTTTAGAACTAAAGAATATATTTTTTGAAGTTAAAAAAATAAAATATCTGGTTGGAATAACAGCCAAATGAATATGCCAGATGAAAGAGTAAATGAACTGAAACATAGTAATCGAAATTACCCAAGATAAAAAACAGAGAAAAAAATTAGTGTCTCGAGGACTTGATTTCAGAAGTCAAAAAGCTATGGCCTTTGGGCCAAATCAACCTGCAAGCTACAAATGGTTTTAACATTTTCAAAGTATTGGTTTTTTAAAAAAAGAAAAAGCTGTCACGTTCCTAGTAGCATTATACATAACAACCACAAAGTGGAAGCAACCCAAGTTTCCATGAATGGATGATGGGATCAACAAAACGTGATATATGCGTACAATGAAATATTATTCAGCCTTAAAAAGGAAGGAAATTTTGATACAATGATACAACATGGATGAAACTTAAGGACATTATGCTAAGTGAAAAGACAAATCCTGTATGATTCCATTTAAATGAAGTACCTAGATAGTGAAATTTATAGAGACAGAAAAATTAGAATGGTGGTTGCCAGAGCTAGGGGTAGGGGAAAAGTATGCATTTTAAAGTGGATCCTTTTTTTTTTTTAACACTACTTTCAGGTACTAAAATTTGTACTAATTTCCTATTGCAGTCATAGCACACTACTGCACACTTTGTGTTTTTAAACAACACAAATTTATTATCTTGGATTCTATAGGTTAGAAACACGGCACAGAGCTCAGTGAACTAAAATCAAGGTGTCAATAGGCTGAATTTCTTTCTGAAATCTGTAGAAGAAAATCTCTTTCCTGATTATTTATGTTGGTGGTAGAAATCAGTTCCTTGAGGTTATAAAATTGAAGTCGCTATTTTCCCTCTGGCTGCAAACAGAGAGCTGTTCCCAGAACTATTTAGACGCTACCAGCTCTTGGCTCCTTTCCTTCATCTTCACATCCAACAATAGTGAGTTAAGGCCTTCTTATGTGGCATCTCTCTGAATCTTCTTTCATTGTGGTTACATGTCTCCCTGATCACATTTGAGAAAGGTTCTCTGTTTTAAAGGATTTATGATATTAGAATAGGACTGCTCATATAATCCAGGATAATCTCCATGCTTCAACTCTCTTAATCACATTTTCAAAGTCCTTTTTGCCATGCAAGATAACACATTCACAGGTTCTCAAATTTAGGAAGTGGGTATCTTTGGGGACCATTTTTCTGCCTATCGCATCAACCATTTCAATGATTATATTAATCATGAAGAACCAAAACACTCCAATTAAAAGACAATGATTCCTGAATGAATGTAAAACAAGACCCAACTCTATACTGACTCCACGAGACAATTTAAATATGAAAACATAGATATTTTGAAAGTAAAAGGGATGAAAAAGATATACCATGCAAACATTAAGAATAAGAAGGCTAAAGTGGCTATATTAATGTTAGTAAAAATAGATTCTAAACAAACAATATTACCAGAGAAAAAGAGAAATTCTTTATGAAGATAAAATGGTCAATTCATCAGAAAGATATAGTAATTATAAGTAGAACTTCAAATTACATAAAGCAAAAATTTACATAATTAATAGATAGACAATTACACACTCACCATTGGACATTTAAAAACCCCTTTCTCAGCATTTGATAGGACTAGACAAATAATATCAATAGGTGCATAGAAGATCTGAACAGTACTATCAACCATCTTGAGTTAATTTATATTTAATAGACAACTGCAGAATATACATTCTTTTCAAGTGCAATGATACTTTTAGCAGGATAGACCATATTTTGGGCCATAAAACAGTCTCAGTAAATTTTTAAAACATCTGTGCAGATTATTTATAACAAAAAATGTAATAAAGGGGAAAATGAAGAAAGCAATGGCACATGGGCCATTAAGAAGAAGAGCTACTATGGTCTTCTTTTCAGTGTGTGTGTGTGTGTGTGTGTGTGTGTGTGTGTGTGTGTGTGTGTATTTCCACAAGAAGCAATGCACTTTTTAGCAACGAGAACTCTTGAGTGAAAAAAGCTAAAGGTGGAATACATGTGGTGGAGATGGGGGAAGCAATGTATCTAAGAACCAATTCGGTAATTTTGAGTGTTTGGATGAACTTGTCTACATCAAATATTGAAATGAACAAATACTTTAGTGTTTTAAATGCTTTTTCACAAAGGAAAATACCTCTGGGTTTTTGTCTTTTTAGCTGTAATCATTCAAATAAACCTTTGATTTTCTAAGGGTTACCCCAACTAGCATCTCTCTACATCTGACAGTTATTAAAAAGGGCACCTAAACACCACCCAAATACGATATCAAGAGCTCTGTATTCCCATTATTTTTGTGGTCAGTTGACAAGTTTATTTCCAATAAAAGATTTTTTAAAATGTAAATGCTTCTCAATAATGAAACATCTCATTAAAAACCAGTACATATGTGGTTAAGTGCTGGCTTCGGAAGCCAGCGGCCCAGGTTCGGTTCCACATGTGAGGGCCAGTGACACTGTCCTCAAAAAAACCAAAAAAAAACCAACCACAAAACAGTAGCATGAAATAAAGTAATCTAAGTAAGAACATTTTGTGGAAATAAAATCACAATGTACTCTATTAATAGAATAGCAATATTCCATATGAGAACTTCATTTTATATATTCAATTCTAATACTGGCTACTTTAGGATTTTAACCTAATGTAATAAAGACCTAATAATTTCCCCTAAAAATGGAAGAAAACATTATATTTCTGAAGACACACATATATCATATACTTTAGTGGTAAAATTTAATTATGAAGAAGTAGTAATCTAGTATTCTATTTATGAGACACTATCCTTCAGTATTCAGGGCAGGTTCGTCTTCTTCCAGAAATCCTTCTTGACCTAACCAACTGTGATGGTGAATTTTATGTGTCAACTTGACTGGGCCACGTGGTGCCCAAGCATTTGGTGAAACATTATTTTGGGTATGTATGTGAGGGTGTTTCTGGATGAGATTAACATCTGAAGAGGTACAGCAGACTAGAGCAGACTGTTTTCCAGAATGTGGATGGGCCTCACCCAATCAACTGAGGACCTGAATAAAAGAAAAAGCTGAGTAAGAGGGAATTTCTTTAGCATGCTTTATTGAGCTTGACTGAGTTGAGACATTGGTCTTCTCCTGCCCTCAGACTGAGAGTACATCACTGGCTCTCCTGGGTTCCAACTTGCCAACTGCGAGCTGGAATTTCTCAGTCTCCATAACCACATGAGCCAATTCCTTATTCATTCTCTCTCTCTCTCTCTCCCGTTTCTTTGGAGAACCCTGACTAATACATCCACTATTTGTAAGGTAGCTTCATCTATAAATTTATGCCCTTAATTTTTCTGTAGAATATATCTCTTTATAGTATAACTGTCTGTCAGTTTTAAGTTCTGAGGAATTAGGAATAATGCCTATCTTTTACATCCTTCATCTGCAGGCCTTATTGTGGTACCTGACACTTAGTATACAATGAATAATAGTTGTTGAATAAATGAAAGAATAGATCAAATTTTCAATCAGAGACATATCCAGATTGCTTTAATCATAGAAACCATTTGTTATGTATTTTAGCTATAATTGGCTATAGTTAGGTATAATTATCTATTATCTATATAATAGATAAGTGAAACCCAGGTAGACATTACTAAATGGGATTCTTAAGTCATTCAACCCTTCAGTCTATCGATTGTATATAACAATTTATTGTTTTTTGATTGCCTATTCAGTTTATAGATTTCTGAAGGACAGTGACTTTTTGATACATGTTACTCATGAAAAAAACAACAACAGACATTCCCATGGATTTGTGCCTTTCCATTTCCAATTTGGTATAAAAGCAACTAGGACTCATGTATGAAAAGGACCATCACATGTCCAGGAAATGCTCCTCCTTCCAGTCTATTCAGCTGCTTGTTCAAAGTAAGACAATCATCTTCCCCTAATACTTAAAGGCAGAGATGACTATCAGCAAACAATGATCATAGTTGGAAATTTCTGATCTTCAAATAATTCCAATTAGATCTGTTTCATAATTTTATTCGTTGCCCTAGAAGAAATAATAAAACTTAACATAGGAAATGTTATGTTGGTATGTAGCTAAACATCAAGATTTTTTTTCTTTGGTTTGGGGTATCTGTATTAAGAGTATAATGGAATTTTTTAACAGTACATCAATGATGGTTAAAATTACTGTTTCTTCCTGTAAAATTTTTAAAACAACACTTAAAGCCAAAAGTCTAGGTTTTGTACACATCAATAGAAAGACAAACAAGGAATAGAAAAAACACGGAGATTGCTATCGATTCCTCTTTACAGGAAAGGAGTTATTTTCTTTGATTTGACTTTAGAAAATGGTGTTTTCCTCCTCCCTGTTCCTTTCAATAAAGAAGCCAACAATTCATTGTGTGTAAACTGGAGCTGCAAGGAATTATTGAAAAAGAACTAAAAAAAAAAAAAAAAAAAAGCATTATACCACAGAGAGAAACACATTGCAAGTCGGACTTATCTAGTCTCTTGGATTTGGTTGCATGCCTCTTTCACTGCGTGCTGCATGAATGAGTGGTACCCTCCTGCATTGATGGTACCCTCGCACCCAACCACATTACTAAAATCCTTTTTCTACAGAAATTGCCCAGTGTTCCATTCCTTTTATTCTCTATATTGTTGTATCCTAAATACCTACTTTAAACTAACACATGATGCCATTTTAGTAAGCCTCTGGAGAGCTATTTATTTAAGTCATGTTAGAGCCAAGGGAACAATCTGCTAGCATACTCCTCCAATGTAAACAATGACGTATTCCTGTGAAAAGTGACATTTATGATTCTAAATTTTAAGCTAAACTTGTATAAGATAATTGTCCTTTTTTTCCAAAGACTAGTACAGGGTCCCCAATTTGCATATAAAGGTATCATTAATGCATTTTTTAAAAATTTACTTCTGTGATATAATTGTTTAAAAAGCTCAATACTCACCACTAGTAGTTTTTAAAATTTCCCTTCATTGTCCATTTTAAATAGATACAGTTTTATAGTTAGCTTTCTTCACTTAATACAGTATGATAGTTTACTCTGTTGTTACATGCTTTTCTTAATATCCCATTGTAAGCATGTGCACAATTACAGTAATCATTTCAGCTATTTACACTTTTTCCTTTATAAGATACATTGTAATAAGCTGATTTGTGTGGATAAGTTTTCATAACTTAAGACAAATTCTTAGAAATAGAGTGCTCTTTCAGTGACTTTCCTGAATGTAAGAAATTGATTGCATATCCCGACTAAGTCACTTCTTTTCTGGAATAGATAAGAATGCAAGCCTTTTACACAACTACAAAACACGTTAATAACTCAGACATGGGGGTCAGTAGGCCCCCATTAGAAGTTCTATTTCTAATACCCGTGTGATCTTTGGGGAGTGGCATACTTCCTATAGTTCTTAGTTTTTTCATATTCTAATGGGAATAGTGATTTCTGGTTTTCGGTCCAGCATGTAAGGAGCTTAGAAGTTGCCATCCCATCCTAATAACAAGTAAAAAGCTGAAGAAACTGACAAGTTAATAACTCTTCTTAGATCCGTCAGAAAAGTGATGTCACAGGGCAACTGCTGTGCCCCAAATTGGAGAGCCTGACAGGAGGATAGAGAGAATCGTAGCTTATTAGAGCTGAGACACACAAGCACCATGGGAAGCCATGCCAGAGCAGGAAAACTTGAACTGCAACTGAGGAATTTCTGGAGACTCAGTGTACACAAACCTGAGAGTTAAAAACCCCAGGAGACCCTGTCATTACGGAGGCTGGGTACGTTTTTGTGAGTTTATCTTTAAAAGCTCTACAGGTCCATCAAGCTGGCCCTCAAGCAGTGGGAGGGGAAAAGGAACCATTTTGAAATGTACCAGGACACCCTGTTCTTAACAAAGGCTTCTTCCAGGAGAAATGATTTTACCAGAGCCTAATCTACTAGGGTGTCATCAGAACCTAATTTACATGGGGGAAGGGAAATACCCAGAAACCGACCAGGTCCTGGGGCATGCAGTCTAAACCACCGGCAGCAGGGCCCGGTAGAAAAGACAAATATGCCTGTTCTGGAATTCACTGGCTCCTTTACAGTAACATTTTGGGGAAGAAAGATGGAAGTTATTTTGAAAGAATTTACATGGGCTGTAGATAAAGAGGATGGGGGAAGGTGAAGGCGAGCTAGTTCTGGGACAGGTGCAAAGTCTGCAAGCAGAAAGTGTTTGCTCCTTTGAATTGCTGGTGGACAGCCGTTCAGAAAGCTCATGGGTAACCATGAAGTGGAGATGCCTGGTGGGCACTGGCACTTGGCTATTCTCTTTAGATAATCACAGAAATGGTAATTAATTTTATTCAAAGTTCCAACATACATTCAGGAATGTAAGTGTTTTGCCCTGCCCGTTGTTAACAGGTTAACCTCTTTCGTCTCTTCCTTCGAGCCTGTTGTAATTTAACTGAGGCCAATTTCAATTTTTTTTTTGTCACCTTCCAAGTGGCAACTCATAATTCCAGCATCCTCTAGCCATCCTGTCCCAAGGAAGGTGGGAGGAAACCTGAGAAGCACTGATGAGATTCCAAGTCCAGGGGCACAGGCTCACCAAAAGACAGATTTAACCACAGGAATACAGACTGCTTCCCCTCCCCCCACATCCTACCACTACATGACTAAATGCATAGCCTGCAGTTCCTTTTACCCAGTACATTGTGTCTTCTAAGCACAGAGGAATTTTGGGGCAGTGAAAATTCTGTATAATACTCCAGTGGTGGACACATGTCATTACCCATTTGCTCACACCCGTAGAATGTACACCACCAAGAGTGAACCTAGTGCAAACTATGGACTTTGGGTGATAATAATGTGTCTGTGTAGGTTCCATTGTAACACACGTGTGTGCTCTGATGCAAGGTACTGCTAATGGAGGAGGTTGTGTACGTTTGTGAACAGGGACCATATGGGAACTCTCTGCTTTGTATTTTTAGCTCAGTTTTGCTGGGAACTTAAAACTGCTCTAAGAAATAGAACTTATTAGTTATAAAAAATTAAGAATAGAAACGCTTATTGGCCCAAGCAAGTGATAATGCATATTAGAAAATGTAAGATCAATATAAATTATATGTTACTATATATTCAAACTAATTTTGATATTTGACAAATTAGCAAACATGTGAATAATGTAGAAATAAAAAAATAATGACATAAAAGAATACTAACACTACTGGATTTAATTTAAAATTAGCTAAAAAATGAGATGATCTTGTGCTGGTGATAGTTATATAGTTGCCCTAGATGAAAAACAACCAGTGTTTTTATGAAATATTTCTGAGTTTTAAAAAATTGGTGCTTCCTATTTGAAAAAAGTGATAATAGAAAAAGATGTCAATAGAGAACAAAACAGCTCACTGATTTTTAAATTGTATTTTTGGGCCATGCTTGGGCAATAGTTTTGGAAACCTTGACATCCCACATTTGTCTTTATGGATCCTGAATATCTCTGGTAGAACAGAGAATCAGAGGTATTTTAGAGAGTTAAAGGATTGTAGCCTTTATCTTCAAAGCAGATGTCTCTTTTAATTACATCTGACTGCCCTTTCTCTTCTGTCTGAAATACAACCAGTTTCCAAGTCTTAAAATAAGTACACAGTTCTATCTGTTCTAAGACTATGCTAAATACAAACAATGTTTTTTTTCAGTGAAAGCTTCTACTGGATTTTTTTTTTGTTGTTCCATTTTTAATTGTTCAACTTTATTGTGTCAAATAATTTGTATCTTGAGAATTAGTGGTTAATGAATGATCATTTGGAGAATCATTTAAACATCCTATAGCTATGACATGGTATTTATATCAATGTGCATTTTTACATGAAGGTTGTGCTTCTATTTTGTTTTTGGATATAACTGTTTATTTTAATTAATATAAATTGACTCCATGACATATGGCCAAACAAGGTATTGAGGTGAGGGAGGCGGGAAGGTTTGGGTGATAAGTACATAATAGCCTGGCTATAAAACTTTGGTGGAATAAAAGCTATTTAACTTTGGTTTTTACTTTGCCAAATAATACTAATTGAGTTCTCACTGTTAAAAGATAAACTGAGGCATATTAAGAATTTTTAAAGGTTGCTTGAACAAAAATTACCTTGAATTAGGCAACACAGAATAATAAGTAGTTAGGAACATTCCACTCTCAGGAGCTGGGCAGAGAGGAGGCTTTTATAGAGAAAAAGGTGAACACAAAGCAAGGAAACGATTGATAGCTTAAAGGATAGGTGGCTGTTTGTGATTAGCTGTTTTTAGGTTTTGATTTTGTAACTCTGAGGCATTACCAGGCTTAGATTTTAGTGTGCTTATGTAGGCTACCATGCATTAGAGCCACCTCGGTTTAATGGCTTCCTTGTTTTATTAATTTAATACCACCATTATCAGTCATGTCAGTTTGTTGGTTATTTCCAATTTTAGGTTTTAAGTCTGAGAAATCAAAAGATCATTATGGAATTTAACAGGACCCCTCTGTTATTTGCACATAATCTGAAATAAGAAAACTCAGTGAAAGGATGAAAAGAAGAATCAGAAGTACGCAATTGCACTTGAGAAAATGTATCAGAGGAATAAAAAGTGACTGTCAGTTTTGATGAGAAGAGTATGTAACGCTAGGATTATCATTCTTACAATGGGCAATGCATATGAAACTGGAGAAAATGGCTGCTCTGTTGGTTCTTTATGTGTCTATCTATAGGAATCATACTTATGACTACCAAAAAATTCCTGGAGACGGAAATGAGGACCATAGTGGGTTGTAAGATAGGTCCACTTAGGAATTCTGAGATGATAACAGGTTACCTGCAGCACTATTTTCAGGAATACCTCCTTGGCTTTCTGGAAGTGAGAAAAGGAGATTTGGTGCCAAATAATTAGGCTCCTCAGGACATCAGAGAAAGAAGAAATGGCTGTGAGGAGGTTATGCAAGGCAAATCCTGAGGTTGGAAGTGGTGTGGGAATTTTTTAGTCTGTTTTGGCCTTACACATACAATAGCCTCAGGATCAATAAGAAAAATATTCAGCTTTGATTATAAGCTTCAGTTCTCTTTGATCTTATTTCTAGAGAACTCTTTTTACTACTGAATAAGCAAGACTATAAACCTGAAACTTTAGGTGGCAATTTGTAAAACTAAAGAGCTGTGGGGCTGAAAGGAAAAAAAAATAACGTCCCCATTTTGTGGCAGCAGCTCTAGCCTGAGGAGTGAGAGAGATGAGGCAGGCTAGTATTGTGTACTGAGCAGCAAGAGCATGAGACCACAGGCCGTGGGGGTAGTGAGCCTGGGAAACAGGCAGAGGGAGAAGAGCTAATAGGGGGTTTTGTGGATCTAGCGTAGTCCTGAGGGGTGGGTTCAGAAGATACAGCAACAAACAAATGAAACAAAACCCACTAGAAAATTATCAAACATTTGTTGAGTTGAATTCAGCAGTTAAGATGACCGCTATGAGGGTTAGAATTGGTTTTGTAATTTTAGAGCAGGTATATTTGACAGTTTTTTGTACACAGTGCCTTAACTTATCCTTTACCATTAAAAGTGGACCTTTAACACATCAACATGTCTAAAGCCTACCAGGGATTAACAAAGCCTCCCCGGGTTGGCACCTAGTCTCTCCCCATAGTTGGTATCTCCCAAGTCCTCTCAGAGGAACCCAGTTTCTAGCCCCACAGAATAATGGGAGAGTAGAATAACAGGAGAGAGCTATCCATTCTATGTACAATACAAATAAAGCTCGTCAAATTTATATATTCTTTGGAAGCCCTTTCCTCCCACCTAAGGGATGAAGAGGCTGAGAATGTGGAGAGTAGTTTTCATTGTTTTGGAGAGGCAGCTCTGACCATGTTAAACTAGCAATGATTTCCCTACCTGATAATTACACAAAAGCACTATGTCATTTCCTGGGCCTTGTTTTGAGCAGTTCCTTAAAAAGAGGCAAGTATTTGAATATTATTCTTAGATGATTTCTTGCTAACCTGTGTGGGAATTTATAGTTTTGAATTTTAACATATCTGCCTTGAAATTGCAGCAATTTTTTTCCCTAAGGACTGTTGGAAAACAAACAAAAAACCACCCTCTTTACTAATACCTTCTACCTCTTAGCAAGTTAACATGATACATAGTATCAGATGCCTTATGCTTAGGATTGTTTTTACTACTCAATTTCCATTGTGATGTTCTTAAATACGAAAATACAAAGTGTTGTTAACAAAGGTAGTCTGCTGAATCATTAACACTTGAAAGGGGACTAAAAGAGGAATATCATCAGCTCATCATTTGACATTTTCTTCCTGCAAGATTTACTTTTCAAACAAGAACAAAGGATTGGATGGAAAGAAGCAAGTTTTGTCTCAAGTTGCTCAGGTATGTATGCATCATTTAAAAAGGCTGTCTAGAGTGTCTGCATGAGGAGGTAAGGTAGGGAGGGTTGTGAGTGTGATGGTCTTTAAAACAAACTGAACTGTGTTTTAATTTTGTTGCCATGAAGAGATAAAACAAGCTGTTGTCAGAGGGAAAAATCAGCAGGAAGAATGAACTGCAGATCTCTCACTTCAAGAACTCTCATCTAATCAGAGTTGCAGCCAAGCAGTGGAATCAGATCTGAGGCTTGCCATGCGGAGGAGCCCTTCAAAGACTTGCCTCAACCACGGGGATTCCTTAGATCATTTGCTGAGGAGTGACTTCCAAGGCATTGTATTAGTGTTCTCTGTTTCTGTGGGGTGCCACACACACCCCTGCAGTGGTTTGGAAACAATAGGAAAAACAGACTCTTCAGAAGAACAGCCACCGCATTCAAAAAGGCAGAATTCAAATGCATATAAAACACATTTTTAGCTTCCCCCCACCAGCTATATTGAAGTATAATTGACATGTGACACTGTGTAAGTTTAAGGTGCAAAAACATGTTGATTTGATACATTTATATATTATAAAATGATTACCGCCACAGCATTGGCTAACACCGCACATTGTTCCCATTTCTTGTGGTGAGAAAGTTTCAAATCTGTTTTCCTAGCAACTTTCAAGTGTATAAAACAGTATTAAAAACAAACAAACAAAAAACAACAAAAAAACCCAGTATTACATTAACTATCATCACAACACTATACATTAGATCCCCAGAACTTAGTCATCTTATAGCTAGAGGTTTGCATTCTGATTAGCATCTTCCCATTTCCCTCAGCACCCAGCCCTACTATTCCAGTCTCTGTTTCTACAACTTTGGCTTTCTTAGAATCCGCATATAATTGATATCATATAGTATTTGTCTTTCTCTGACTTATTGCACTTAGCATGATGCCCTCAAGTTCCATTCATGTTGTTGCAAATGGCAAGATGTCCTTTTTTCTCATGGCTGAACAATATTCTATTGTATGTATGTGCCAGATCTTCTTTATCAATTCATACATTGACAGACACTTAGTATTGTTTCCATATTTTGACTATTGTAAATAATGCTGCAATAAACAAGCCAGTGTAATGATCTCTTTGATATCTTGCCTTCATTTCCTTTGGATATATATCCAAGAGTGGGCTAGCTGGGTCATAAGGTAGTTCTATTTTTAATTTTTTAAGGAACATCTATATGGTTTTCTGTTGTGGCTGCACCAATTTACGTTCCCATCAACAGTGCACAAGGGTTCCTTTCCTTTACATCCTTAACAACACTGTTATTGCTTGTCTTTTTAATGAAAACCATTCTAACAAGTATTGAGTGTGAGGCAATATCTTATTGTGTTTTTGATTTGCATTTCCTAGATGATTAGTCATGTTGAGCACCTTTTCATGTGCCTGTTAGCCATTTGTATGTCTTGAAAAAATGACTATTCATTTCCTCTGCCCATTTTTTAACCAGATTGTTTTTGCTTGCTATTCGAGTTGTATGAGTTCTTTATATATTTTGGATATTAACTCTATCAGGTATATAAATTGCATATATTTTCTCCTATAACATAGGTTGCCTTTGCATTTTGTAGATGGTTTCCTTTGTTGTGCAAGAAACTTTTTAGTTTGATATAGTCCTCCGTGTTTATTTTTGCTTTTATTGCCCTTGTTTTGGGTGTCAAATTTGGATAAAAAAAAAAAGTCATTGCCAAAACCAATGAGAAGTTGCTTACCGCCTAACTTTTCTTCTAGGAGTTTTATAGTTTCAGGTCTTACATTCAAATCTTTAATCCATTCTAAGTTGATTTTTGTGTGTGGTGTAAAATAAGGTTCCATTTTCATTTCTTACATGTGGCTATTCAGTTTTCTCAAGGTCATTTATTGAAGAGCTTATTGTTTCCCCATTGTATATTCTTGGTTCCTTTGTCATAAATTAATTAACCATATATGCATGGGTTTATTTCTGAGTTCTCTATGCTGTTCCATTGATCTGTTTATCTGTGTTTATGCCAACACAGTACTGTTTGTTTGTTTGTTTGTGTTTACTATAGCTTCTAATATAGTTTAAAATCAGGAAGCATAATACCTCCAGCTTTGTTGTTTTTCAAGATTGCTTTGGCTATGGCCTTTTGTGGTTCCATGCAAATTTAAGTTGTTGTTGTTTCCTCTTCCTCTCCTCCCATTCCTGTGAAACGCCATTGGAATTTTGATAGGAGTTCATTGAATCTGTATGTTGCTTCAGGTAGTAAGTACATTTGAACATTTTACCAATATTCCACTTCCAATTCATGAACACAAAATATCTTTTCATTTATTTATGTCTTCTTGTAACTCTTTCATCAATGTTATAGTTTCCAACCTACAGATCTTTCATCTCCTTGATTAAATTTATTCCAAAATATTTTATTTTTGGCTGCTATTTTAAATGGGATTAAAATTCTCATTCTGGTAGTTCATTTTTAGTGTATAGAAATATAACTAATTTTTGTACTTTGATTTTTATCCTGCAACTTTACTGAAATTATTAGTTCTAACAGTTTTTTTGGTGGAGTCTTTAGGAGATTTTAGGGTTTTCTGTAGATAATATCATGTCATATGCAAATAGAGATAATTTTACTTCTTTCTTTTTGATTTGGATGCCTTTTATTTCATTTTCTTGCCTAATTGCTCTGGCTAGGACTTCCAACACCAAGATGAAGAATGGTGATAGTAGTCATGCCTGTTTTTTTCTTGATCTTAAAGGAAAAGCTTTTAGCTTTACACCACTGAGATTAATGTTAGTTGTGTACTTGACATATGTGGCCAATATTGTGTTAAGATACATTCCCTTTATAGTTAGTTTGTTGAGACTTTTTATCATGAATGGATGTTGAATTTTGTCTACGCTTTTTCTGCATCTATTGAAATAATATTATGATTTTATTCTTCATTTTATTAATGCAGTGTAATAGTGATTGATTTGAAACTGTTAATCCATCTTCATCTTTGGAATAATAAATTCCACTTGATCATAGTGTATCATCCTTTTAATGTACTGTTAAATTTTTGTCAATATTTGTGGAGGATTTTGTGTCTAAGTTAATCAGAAATATTGTTGTGTTCTTGTATGATTTTGGTATCAGGGTAACGCTGCTTCAGAAAATAAGTTTGGAAGTGTTCCTATGTTTTCTATTTTTTTGAAGAATTAATAGAGATAGTCAATACAAACTCTTCTCTAAATGTTTGGTAGAATTCACCAGTTTAATCATCTGGTTCTAGGCTTTTCTTCATCGGGAGGTTTTTGATTACTGATTCAGTCTCCTTACCAGTAATTGGTATGTTCAGATTTTCTGTGTCTTCATGATTCTGTCTTGATAAGTTATATGTTTCTAGGAATTTATCCATATCTTATAGGTTGTCTAATTTGTTCATAGCTGTCTCCTATGATTATTTTTGTTTGTGGGGTATCTGTTTTAATATCTCCTCTCTCATGTATAGTTTTATTTATTTGAGTCCTCTATCTCTCTGTCTCTTTAGTCTAGCTAAAGTTTTGTCTATTTTATGTGTTCAAAAAAACCTTTTAGTTTCATTTTTCTTTAGTATTAATTTTTATTTATTTTATTAATCTCCAATCTGATCTTTATTATTTCCTTCCTTCTACTACTTTTGGGCTTAGATTATTCTTCTTTTGGGACTTTCCTAATAGGATACCTGCCAATTATCTAGTAATGAAGAGCTCTGGATTTAAAAGAAAACAAATCTTGATTTTAAATAATTGCTAAATATAAGAATGTGCTCCATGATATTGAAATGAAGCTTCTGTCTAAACTTTCTTACATCAGTCTATGCTTTAAGGTTACCAGTTATAAAGCGTTTCTGTTACTACTTTTATACGAGGTACCTTAGTATTTTAAGACACCTCTCATATCCCCACTAAGTATTTTCAATTCCAGGATTAATATTCTGGTTCCTTTAGATGTTTATTACATAATATATTCTACTTACCATTATCAAAACTTTCTATAGCCTTTTCACAGTGCATTTCAAAAACATGGTAATCAGTTATAAATATAATACACTCCATGTGATCTGACCAAATCAGTACAGTCATCTAAGTATGATTTTTCTTCTTCTCTTAGTATATATTAGAATTTCATGAGTGGTTTTGGCAACTTATTACACATGTTGGCTTATACTGAGTTTCAGTTAACTAAAGTGCTTACTTATTTTTTGAAGTGCACTGTTAAATTGACTTACTTGAAGAGTGTTGCAGAAGTTTGAATTTATCCTTATTAAATTTTATCTTGTTATTTTGACCTTAGTCTTGAATCTTATGATTCTGGATGATGCTTTGTCATCTATGTATTTAGATGGCCATAAAACAAGGTGAAGTAGTGAATCTTTTCCATCCCATTAGAAAATGAACTACAAATTGTTAATTATTTTTACATAAGATTATCATGTGCAAGTGTATGTAATTGCATATGTTGTTCTAGCTCATCTTCAGGAGAGAACTCTCCAAATGGCTGTTGTAAAGACTGCCATGTCTTTGGTGAATGTGTTTGGCTTTCTGGTGAACACCAACTTTTTTTTGGTAAATATTAACATGTATTTAAAATTCTACCCTAAATATTTTCAGGTATGTATGTCATATTGGGGGAATCTTCAGCTAGAATTCAAATTTATCATTAAGAGAATTAATACTTAATCTTTTTTGAGGCCAACTATCATTAATGTCTTTTCCAGAATGATGTGTGTAAATTTTTTCCATATCCTGGAATTTAATTCAGCATAAGTTGCATGAGGATTCCAGAAGTTGACTCTTAATATAGGAGTTTAAATTTGACTGGGGTCACTTAGAATGTGTGTGATGTTATTTAAATGACTTATATTCTTGTGGCTTTGGTTTCTGATTATGATGAATATGAAAGTACTGGTAGCAACAACCAGCAATCTGATTCAAATACCTGTTTACAATGTATAATATAGCCATATTCACACTTTTTCATTAGTTCTCCCAGATAATTAATTTTATGGATATTGCTGGTTAGCATATTTCCTCTATCCCCCAATTCTCTTTAATCTTGGGAATATCTATTTTAGCCATACTAGTAAAATATTTAATTAAAAGAAAATACTACCTAAATTTTCAAAAATTAACAGCACTTTCTACACAGACTCAAAATTCCTGGAAAAACTTTATCTACACCTCAATAAACTTTACTGAAGACATTGGTGTATCCTTTTTCTCATGCAATTTAGTGAGGCTTGATATACCTTCACTTTTTTATTTAGTCTGTCAGAATTTCTTAGAATTTTACTACATGTGTTAAACCCAGGGCTTTTCTTTTGAATTCACCTCAGTTAAATTCAGTTCTTTCCTCTTTTGGCAATGGCCCCAGTTCATGGTTTTGTTAGATAGTCATTCCTTCCTTTGCCAGAGGACACCCATTACTGCTAACTGTCTATGCCAATTCTATATGCCTGCAATATTTTTGTCTACAAAAATGCTTTCTAAATCTCTAGAAAGAGTGGCCCTTAAAATCTTTCAATGGCAATTGCCATCATCTTTCAGATATTCCCATATCCTTTTCTATTGGTAACAGAAGAAAACAGTATTTTTAAAACACCATATGAGAGTTTAGATACAAATTAATCTAACTGCCCACAAGTTTAGAGCTTAGTACTGTGTTTTTGGTAGAATTTCAAGAGAAGGAAGCATAGCTGATGTTAAGTAATTCTTCTAAGAACGTTCTTTGTTATGAGGATGACCCCCATGCCATTCTCTTCCTAGCCACAGGTTTTAAAACTTTGGCAAGCATCTCTCTCTTTCCCTTCGGACATCTCCCAGCACTCAGTTGCAACACATAGAAGGTTGTGTTTTGAAAAACAAAAAGCCATACTTAGCCCACAATTTTGGCTTCCTTTGCTATCATTTTGCCTTAGCATTGTACAATCTTTGGGTTGTTCCAGAAAATATGAAAATTATTATTATTATTATTACTATTTTTTTAGTTGAGCCATCCTGACACCTGTTGGCAACTCAGCAGCAGCTCAGCTTGGGCTGGGCATCGAACTGCTGTTGCTCAGAGCTCTTGAGCGAGCTCTTAATCAGCTGAGCCAATTGGCCAGCCCTTGAAAATCATTATCATCAGTGTAGGACTCCATCCAACATGCTTGAAGATTTTGAATCACAATTCCAATCTAGTTCAAGTTTTGTATGCAACCTCCACCAGACTAGAAAGATATAGGCACTGAAGGATGGCAATAGCCTTCCTAACTGAAATCAGAAAGAAGAAAAATTGTTTTGTTCTTTCCCCCAAAGTGAAATGCTTTAAGTAAACTGATTGAATTAGGGATTGTTGATATTATGAGGTACAGTGTATGTCTTTGACAGGAGCCTAAATCATTTTAATAAAATATTATTTCAACTGATTGAGCTAGGGATTACGGGTTACAAGAAGGGCACAATAAAGTTGTGTGTCTCTGTTACAAGTCTAAGTCTTTTATAATAAAGTGTTTGGACCATTATATTTTCATAAGTAATTACTACCAATCATGCTCTTTTATGATAAAATATCAGTATAAACCCTAACAGCCCTTACACTAAAATGTGAAAATGAGTAGGAGTGATCTGTACCTTTGACTATTACTGTCATTAATATCAGATGATTCCTTTTAATACTTTTCACTTGAGTGGCTATTATAAAAGTATAATTTTTCAAATAGAGATTCAAAAAGTCACAGAAAAAAGAAATGGGGTGTGCAAAGGTAGAAAGTACTCACACAGAAAGTGCTTTTCTTGCATGGGGAACACTATAATTTTCTGGGAAATATTGCCATAAAACACTTGATATTTTTAGAATATTTTCACCATCAAAAACCTGCTACATTTTAACACTTTTCCTCTCTTCTTTTATTGAAAAAGAGGAAACTCCAAGCTTCGTGTGTTTTAAATAAATGATTGCCTTCACTCTCCTCTTCCCCTGCTTCCAATTTGCCAAGCTTGATATTACCTGGGTCTTTGCCTTTTCTGGAACATGAAGTTGTGCCTGGAATTATCAAACATGTACAGCGGGGTCATTGAGTGTTAGATTCTGAATGGCATGGTCCAGATGATGATGCTGGTCAACTAACCACATACAGTTGGTCCTGGCTTTTGATCCATTAGAAATTCCAAATTTCTTTGGAATTTGGAAATTCCAAAAATCTTTCTTGTACACATGGGGAAAATATTGTTTTTAAAAGGAAAATCAGACTTTAAAATAGTGGATATTTATTAACACAGAAAATCAGTGTCATTATGACTATTACAAATCTTTTTTTCTAAAAAAAAAAAAGGCAGTGTCAAGGCCAGGAGCATGAGAATGGAAACCCATATGGCAGGAGAAAAGGTCTCTAGGGACAGTGTATATAGATCAAAACAATGAGAGTGGAATTTTCCTGAATTTTACTTCTATAAATAATTAACTGAATGTCTTTATACAAATAAATATTTTCCTCTGGGAATTACAGCATCATTAGGAATTTCTGAGTACTAATTTTGGTTTAGGCATCTATTCCCTATTTTAGTTTTTAGCATCTTTCTGTCTACTTTTCTTGTAAGAAGAACTCTCCTATTTTCTGAAATAAACAAAACAGAAATTGTATAATAGCCAAAACTAATGTGGTATATTATTAAGAGCAAAATGAAATTATAGTAAGGCGAGGCATGAAAAAAGCCCGGGAAAAAATAGGGGATTTTTACCATTAAAAATCTATAAACCTCTAGAGTTGCAATTCATAAGGAGTCCCATCATCTTTCTTATCTTGGGCTTTTATTCCATTTCTCTTTCCTTGGTAAAGAGATGTTACTGAACTGCTGGAGGTAGCTTATGTTAGTCATATTTCCTTCATTTTTCAAATTAGTTACTCGTCTTTTTAACATTAGAGAGACCATTGGGAGTGAACCTAGAACTCAACTATCAAGATATTAAAGAAGACCAGAATTCAAATCTCTTATTTCCAAAAGTCTTGACAACCCCCTTTTCATCTCAATATGATTCAACACTAAAGAAAATAAAAATGAATGATTGTTAAACACTTATTTCCATAAACAAGGCACTTGCTAGTGCAAATAGGCAGGAAACAAGGCCTCTGAAATAGATAATAGTGATACAGTCCTGCATGAGTAGTAGATATTCTCCTATCAGTACTTTGTAACTATTATATACCTAAAATCATTTGCATAAATCTATTTTATAACTTCATTAAGGGAGCTTTTTGTAAAGGGAGAACTATGTAAATTCTTTCACAATATAAGTAATCACATTTGTCGGTTGTATTTTCTTAAATCAGGGAATTACCCACATTATAAAAGAGCAGCATTTTTTTTTTCTTTTTTAAGTTCCTTCTTAGCTAGTGGTAGGGGCTAAGTTTGCGAGTGGAGGTGGATTGGTGGAAAGTGGTATTTAATGAGGCAGCTAACTTGATCTATTATCATCTACACTTCAATATCCTGAATATCCTGGTGGCACCGGGAGGCTGACCCCAAGGACTCATCAAAGACTTCCTTACCCTCTGGCTTCTTGATGCTAATAGATCAGCAAATAGGAGGAGAGAGTGAGTATTTATTTTGCCAGACCCCACCCTTTCAGGTTGTCTGTGTGTATGTGACCTCTGCAACAGGTCCCAATTCCTGTCAGGCCACACATCAGCATTGATGATTCTGCAAAATTGCCTTGTTTCCGGAATCGAGACTATACTATAGTTGGGTTTGGAGATGCTATGGATTCTTGCTAGATCCAATATAATAATGATTGAAAAGTAGATAAAAAATATTTATAGACTTGTAACATTTCTGATGTTTTGTTTTTCAACTCTAGCAGTTTGTATGGTCATTTTTCCCTTCTTCTTTTTTCCTTGTCTATTTAATCTCTACAGTAAGATGCAAGCTACTGATAGAGGAGGTGAGATGAAAACTGCATACTGGTGCAGAACACTCACTATATCCTTTGGGGTTTTGTTGTTTGTGCCATGGGAAGCAAAATCGCTTTGTTGCTTTAAGCAAAACAATCAAAAAATCTACGGATATTGACTGCTGTCTTTTTAAAAATACATACTTTAATGAATTTAGAAAGGATTTTTCTGCACTTTTTTGGTATATAATCAAATTCAATACATTGAATTCCTTAACTTGCCAATTGAACCATCAATGCTGCTCTCATGCTAAAGAATAAAACTGGATAGCAAAATTCAAACAAAGTAAGTGTGGGGTCAGGCCCAAAGAAGCAATTGGAAAATAGTTATTTCCTACGGGTTGTTTTTACATACCCTGTCTTCCATCCAAATTTACTTGCTGCTGTTATTTCCTGCTGCTATATCTTTGTCATGATGCCAATTACATGCAGGAATCCAATCTAGGCTTCAAGAACTAGTTTAATACTTTCTTAAGTATTTCATACTTTTATATTATGTGATGTCTCTGTGTGTGCGTGCGTGCGTGTGTGTGTGTGTGTGTGTGTATGTGTGTGTTCCTCTCAGAATAAGCTATGAGTTCCCTAAGGACAGGATACCTCTCTGGCTCACCTTTGCATCCATAAAAACATGTAACTAAATGTATGACAATAAATAACATGGTAGATGCTCAAGTGAATTTGGCTACATTAATGAATGGTTGGATGTGACCTGTTCTAGTCTGTAGTTCAGATTCTTCTGATTTATCTCACAAAGCATTACATTATTATTTTAATCTCGTAATTACTTAAAGAATGTCATTAAACCCTAAAACAAGGAATATACTTGACTATTATTGATAATAAAAATTGACATAAATAAGAAAAATTTTTCTGAAGAACAGAACAACCTCAAATTCTATGTACTATCCCTAATCTCCTAAAGTATTTGAAGAGAGAGCATAACAAATTAAATCTTGATTAACAAAGATTTCAGTGTTTAGTCTACAAACTATCTAAGCAACTTTCATTTTTAGCTTCTTTTAGTCACTCTTCTTGCAACTTAATGATTAGTTGAAATAAATCTGATGTTTCTTTTTCTTATCAGAAGGTTTCATGAAATATTTCAGGAAGATTAAAAATGTTAACAACATAGTTAACAAGGATTTATTTCTGTTCCTTTTAGTATAAATCTGTAAGTCATAGATGGAAATAATTAAGGTTTTTTTTGTCTGAAAAAAGGATCCACATAAGTGGAAAAATGTGATTCTAACAGCCCTGAATCCGAAAACCATGAGACTTATAATTGAATGTTTTTGCCTTGGTCAAATCATTTGTCTTCTCTGAGTCTCTCTTTCAAAGTAAAATCATGTTGGATGAGTAATTTCCAAGGTTTTTCTAACTCTAACATTATTATTTCCATTTTTAATCCTGAAATGAAGAGAAATGATTTAAAAATTCCCCTTTGAATCAATCTTTCCACACATTATTTCATACTCATAAAACATCCTTTAAAGTGGATAAAGCTTGATCGAGAAGGAAATTAGGGCTCAGAAAGGGCTATTGAATAGTTACTCAAGGTCACATCTCCAGTTAATGAGACTCAAAAATAGAGCACTTGCAAAAGCACAAGCTTCCTGTCTAATGCTTTTTTCTGTATTAGAAGTATGCTTCTCCAAAAGCCAGACACTGCACACACATACAAGCTCACACAAGCACACTTACACACAGACTCCTTTTCTTTATCTACACAGTGAGCTTATACTGGTATTGACATCCTTACGCACACAGTTGTCTGGATTGATTACTCTTTATGTTGCAGAAAGCAGGAAGTATTTCAATTATTGGGTTTTTACCAATGTATAGTCCAAAACCTCACAAATGAGGATAATTATTTGAAGAGCTGTAACATGTCCAAGGCAGTGCATCTTCCCTTCTCTAGACTCCTTATATTCCCAACATGTAGCTTTTACTGCAGCAGTAGGATAAACCCAAATCCATTGTACTCCATTGTTAAACATAGGTGAAAACAATTTTTGTGTATTGTCACATGGCAATAAATTTAAAAATAATGATGTAATAATTGTCTCTAAGATTTTGCTATTTACAATTTCCTATATTATTTGGGGCTAATAGCCTTTATAACAGTCATGGTTTGTAATTTTTAGCAATCTTTTTACTCTATAGATGAATAAATAATTACTCTTGCTATTACACTGAAACAGTGCAGTTAAAGAAATTAAGTGTTAATATAAATATCTGAGTACAATATCTATGCTTATAATGTTCTTGAAATCAAGAGTTTTATTATCTTCCTCCCTACCCACTCCTCCTAAACTTGGCTAAAGAAAATGATTCATAGGCAAATGGAAATAAAAATGAAATTATATCTTTTCTTAACATCTGGTTTTGTTCAAGTAATAATTTAAGGCATCTTGCAGTGAGTCACAAAATACAGAAAAATGCAATAATTTAAAAGAAGATAGTTGGAAGTTTCTAATGACCAATAAACAAAAAGGTACTCATTACATTAAATAAACTTACAACAAAACATACTACTGTTTCTGAATGCAACCAGAGGGGATTATTGTTTATAAAACAATTATATTTAAGACTATCAAAAACAATAAATTTAGGGCCGGCCGAGCAGCGCAGTGGTTAAGCGCTGGCTTGGGACGCCAGCAGCCCCGGTTCGGGTCCCACATATGAGGGCCAGTGACACTGCCCTCAAAAAAAACAAAAACAAACAAAAACAAAAAAAACACAAATGAAACAAAACAAAAAAACAATAAATTTAATTTTATATAATTAATTTGAAACCATAATTAGGAACACAGCCTATAAAATATTATGATCAGGCCCACTTTTTGTCTCAATTTTAGCAACCAAATAATAGTCATAGTAAGTTGAATGATGAAAACAACATTTGTATATAAAAGAATGTCAGTCTTTTTACGGCAGGAAGATGTGTAGTCATCTCATTTTAAAGGTATATCAAGCAATTAAGGAAATAAAAAATAAAAGGTGAGTGAAGAGGTGCTGGTTCTGTACCAGTACCTCTGGAAATCATCAACTTATCAGCATGATACCACTGATAAATGAGGTTTTTAAATCTTGAGTTCATGCAGCCTTGCTAACCAATGCTAGTTAACATCCAAAGACTGAGAGAAAGTCAATATAACCTTAAACAGTCATTCCATTATGGTCAGATTTTGCTGCAAGTTTGTAATATATAGTGGAATAGTAAAATATTCTCCTGATAACTCCATTTTGGCCCTTAATGAAACAAAAAATAGTTATGGAGCAAATATTTTAGTACATGAATCTAATATCATTTGAAAGAAAGTCATACCTAAAACTATGGTACTAAGCATAAAGCACTATGCTTGTAGGAATGATAAAGGTCAAATCAACAATCATCAGGGCCCATCATTATAAGTGGTCTTTGAACAGATCAATGAGTAGGGTATCTTCCTGATTTTCATTCAAGCTTTGATCATTATAAAGAACTGTTTCCAGAATCCAATAAGAATAGTCTAGGATCCACAAAATTAGTTGGTTAACCTTGACCTATAATGCTAGTAAGCTTCTCAGGTACAACAGATCTGAGTTACCAGGTTCAAACAGTGGGTAGCTGATCCACATATGCAAAGAAACACTAACTAAATTATAGTCAACAGATATTTGTGCAGACTTTTCCAAATAAACTTGTGCTTCTCCATTTATTCCCTTGTTCTCAACAGTGAAAAATGCAATTTTTGAGAGGGATAAATTCTTTGGGGAGAATATATATATAAAATAAATCCTCTATTGTAGTAGAGTTAACCACTCTGCCTCTGCAGACACAAGAAAGGTAAGACTAAATAACCCAATAGATACTGCTTCTTAGACCTGGCATTAGCATCTATAAGTCCCATCAAGTAAGGAAATCCTTGATTTGTTCATTCTATGCAGTATTTCTTAAAAGGCTATTCGAGTATCTACCCTTTTGTTAAGAAAAAAGAAACAACAACAACAAAAAACCAAAACACTTTTTAAAGAACTTCTTATTGTGCACTGTCAAATTGCATTTGGAAAATAATGTAGCAAGTTACATTCTCACCAACAGTGTATGAAATGCCTTTATTTTGAAAATTTTTTCTTATTTCCTGAAAGACTCCTTTGGGTGCTTATCCATCTTTAATGCCTTTCTTTAATGCTTTATAAATTTAATTGTAACAAGGAAGGCAAAATAAACTACAGATGGTAGTAGCTACCAGAGTAATAGAAAGCAAAACAACAAAGTTGAATACTCAGCCTGGCAAATGTCTAGAGCTGTGGACAGCTGAATCCCTGCATCTGGAGGATGTGCGTACCAAATGAATGGGCAGTTACATTCAGTAAATTAATACTTTAGTCTGAATTATGGAGAAAATTCTAAAAAGAATTGTTACTGTGATGAATACTCAAGATATTCATTAATGACTTAGAGGTCAAACAAAGTTTAAAACTGATAAAAATTTGTAGCTATGAAAGAGAACAAAACGATAGCAAATAGCCTTTAATAAAAAGTGCAGATGAATTGGCATAACTTTGAAACCTCTGTTAAACCAAAGAGTTGAGTTTTAATATGCTGGAGTGATCATCATCCATACAAGGAGACTTAGTGGATGTCAATGATACAAATTGGGGATGAGTATGGAGTGGTTGTGAAGAAAGATGAGATAATTATCAAGCACAAAAATGCATGCCTCTTGCATGTTATTATATTTTTTTAAAGGCAGTTATGTATGGTCAGGAATTCCAGCACAAAATTTACCATAGCGTTCTGAAAATGATTTGGAAAGATTAACTTTTAATAAGAAAATCGGGTTGCATTTTGTACTTTCAACAGATCTTTTAATGTTGAACACTTTAATCATACTTTATGGTAGGTCAGTTATCATTCTACTTTGTAAGGGTCTTCTAAATAATAAGCAGCATGTCCTAAAAACTTACCATGTGTTGAATACAGTGCTAGGTGCTGTAGTAAAATATTTGGCTGAACATATACTAGGTGCAAAATTAATAGCTTAATATATATAGGAAGGCCTGAGTGTAGCACAGATATACCATGAAAGCTGGTATGAGAAAATGAATTGTAAAGAAAGAAATGGAGTAATTGTCAATTAAAGAGGATATGAGCTCTCTGTGGAAAATTATTTCAAAAACTAAAAAGGCCAATTTCCTTAGGTTAGGTAAATAGAGAGGGATCACTCAGGCAGTATGCAAAAGTAACCAAATCCAAGAACACTTCATTGGAGTAACAGAAATTGTTTAGAATCAGAGAATTCACAGTTCCTGCTTCACTTCCTCCCAGTACAGTGACTGCAAACTCCCCTCTCCCTTTTCCACATGTACATGTGAACAACCCAGAATACTCTTTGGAGCCTGAAGAAGGAAGGAAAGAGGAAGGAAGGAAGGAAGGAAGGAAGGAAGGAAGGAAGGAAGGAAGGAAGGAAGGAAGGCAGGAAGGGAGGAAGGGAAGGAAGGAAGGAAGGAAAGAAGGAAGGAAGGAAGGAAAGAACGAAAGAAAGGTCTAGTTTGAATGAAAGTCATATCCTTTCACACATTCTACCACCCCTCTAGAAAAAAATTTTGTTGTATATTAGCGATTACCAACCGCAACCTAATCTCTTTAAAATAAAGATATTAAACTATTGAACCAAACTCTATATTCACCATTTCTTTTTAATTGGTTTTGAATATTATCCTAGATCATCACATTCCAATAGAAATATCTGTGATTATGGAAATCTGCACTGTTCATTATGGTAGCAACCAGCCACATGCACGTACTGAGCAACTGAAATGCGTTAGCTCAACTGAGGAGCTGAATTTTTAATCTCATTAAATTTACACTTAAATAGTCACCTATGTATGGGTAGTGGCTACGATATTGGACAGCATAGCCCTAGTATTTACAAATATATTGTAAATGTTTTCAAGGAAGGGCCTTTGTAAATGACTTCATCTCATTGAGTCCTGCATAATGTGGGGTTCATCATAAATACTCAAAAGCTTGTTAGCTAACCCTGGAAATATTCAATAATCACAAAATCAGAAAGAGTGTGCAGCCACCAAGAAATATCCACTGTAAATTTAAGGCTCTTACCTTGATTGCTTAGGAAAATAGAATATATTCTTGTCATTATATCCATTGACACAGCATATGATTCCTTTAGCTCACCCAGAGCTGATCAAGAAGGCCACAGAGTTCTTTCTGAGAGATGTAGGCTGTGGTTTCCCTTTGACTTTTCAGGGCATGAGACCAATAGCATAGTCAGAATCAACTTCTATGGATTCTCTCTTAAAGTGTGGCTTGAGATTCTGAGTTCTATCCTGCCATCCTGTAGCTATGAACGTCACAACAGTGAGTTCTCCCATCTCTCCTTAGGCTCAGCTCCTTTATTATCTATGAATTTCTAAAAGCGTCTTAGTACAAAGAGTTGATTGTAAGACATCTTACAAGGTTTGTTTTGGCAGCTCAAAAGGAATGAAGGAATATTGGCTTCTATTATGATAATAGCATTAGCTTATATTTGAATGGAAACATAAGGTGATATTTTGAAAAACGTAAACAAGCAAAGTTTTTTCACTGTGAAGTGAAGTGCACACTGGGCACCACCATCCTCATCACACTATTATACAAACTGCAAAAAAAACACCCAAATTTTAATTTTCTCCTGAAAAAAATCTAGATCCTTTATTTACAATCATGATATAGTTAACAACATTAAGCATTAAAATGCACCATCAGTAAAGGAGGTGATATTTAAAACTGAATAATGGGGCCAACCAAGTGGCGCGGTGGTTAAGCGCTGGCTTGGGAAGCCAGCGGCCCTGGTTCGATTCCCACATGTGAGGGCCAGTAACACTGCCCTCAAAAAAAAAAAAAAAAAAAAAAAAAAAAAAAAAAATAAGAGTCCTAAAAGATAGGACTGTTTAAAAACAAAACAAAACTGAATAATGAAGTCTGCATTTATATGTCTTATATACAGAGGATGTAAAAATAAAAAAGTATACACATTTTAAGGAAGGAAAAAACTGTATTAAAATTGTAATACTTGGGGGCCAGTTGAGTGGCTCAATTGGTTAAGAGTTGGCTTAGAGCACGAGCTCTGAGCAACAGGGCTGCTGGTTCGATTCCCACATGGGCTAGTGAATGCTGAGCTCGAGCTGAGCTGTCACTGAGTTGCCAACAGGTGGCAGGATGGCTCAGCTGGTGTAACAACATGATTGCCTGTTTGATGGTGGGCTACACCCACCTGCAGCTAAGGCTGAACTCGGTACCTTGAGATGAGCTGCCACCCGGATTTCTCAGTGGATAGAGTGTGTGCTCCTAACAACAAGGCTGCTGGTTCGAGTCCCACATGGGATGGTGGCTACATCCACCCACAACTAAGACTGAACTTGGCACCTTGAGCCGAGCTGCTGCCCGGATGGCTCAGTGGATAGGATGTGCGCTCTTAACAAGGCTGCCGGGTTCAACCCCACATGGGATGGTGGCTACACCCACCCCGCAACTAAGATTGAACACAGCACCTTGAGCTTAGAGGCCATGAGCTGCCTGAGAAGGGAAGCCAGATGGCGACTGGCACCCTCCACAACGAAGACTGAAGAACAACAACTTGGCCGATCCCCTCCCCCAATTCCCCAATAAAATCTTAAACAAAATTGTAATACTCAATATATACTGATAACAAAAGATGAATACAAGTCATGTGCGTACATTTTTTTTTGGCACCCCCAGTATTAGCCTTCCACTTTGTTGGACTTTCATTATTTTAAGAATTCCTTTAAGGAATTTCTGTATAAGTGCTTTTTATTTTCAAGTATATGGGTGAGGGCTTTAGTACTGGGGAAATTGAGCCCATTTTACACACACCAACAAAGCAATTGTATGCTTGGTGGTGTCAAGTATTGGGAACTGAAGGGAACAAGGCTGGAGTCCTACAGGGTATAGGGCTCACTGAGGCAGGGGTCAACTGGGCCAAACTCAGTGGCCTATTATTATACATGACTATTTGTAAAATACTAGCTCAGAAGTTCTGAAAAAAGGTGCACTGGAGGCTTCAAAACTTGGAAATTAAAGATATTGACATTAAGAGGTGGAACGTTACAGGCCCTAAGGATATGGGTAGTAAGAAGCTGGTGGAGGGTATATTTAGTCGATTCTCATTAATTGTAGGTTCTGTATTTGCGAATTTGCCTACTTGCTACAATTTATTTGCAACCTCAAAATCAATACTCGTGATGCTTTCACAGTCATTTGTGTTCATGTGCAGAGCTGTGAAAAATTTGAGCAGCCTGCTGCTCATATTCCCAGCTGAGGTCATAAAGCAATGCTTTGCTTCTTATTTCAGCTCATACTGTAAACAAGTATCTGTTTCTTGGTCTATTTACTGACCATTTTTCACATTTGTCCGCTCTTTGTTGGTGACTTCACTTTTTAAAATGTCCCTCATGTGCAGTGCAAAAATGCTATGTAGTGTGTCTAAGGGTAAGAAGGTGCCTTATGGAGAAAATACATTTAATAGATGAGCTTTGTTCAGACACGACTTAGAGCATGCTTGACTATGAGTTCAATTTCAATGTCAATTGATAAAGAGCATATACTAGATACATTGTCTTTAAACAGAAAAACACATGAAATGAGCTTAGCTATTGATTGGTTGGTAAAAATACTGTGACCAGGATTCACAGGAACTTAACTCTGTATTTCCCCTAGGACCAGTAGTTCAGTATTTGCCAATTTAGAGCTCATATTGACTTTAGAATGTAACATCTATGGCTGATGAGAATCAACTGTATATATTGGAGGAGTGTGGGAATACTAGGGACATTTAATTACTACTGTTCAAGGAATATTATTTATGTCCATAATGGGCTCTAGATCCCAAACTGAGCATTAGAATTTCAGGAGAGACCTGAAAGCTTCTAAGACATGCTATCTTGATTTAGGCTCATTGATTAACTTTCATTAAGTCTCCAAATACCCTGAAATGAAAGATTATATTGTGTATATATGTACATGTGTGCATTTTTTCTGCAAGTATGGTGCAGAAGTTCCAGTAGACTTCCAAGTGTCCATGACTCAAAAAAGATTCATAATTAACTGCTCTGATGTGAACATGAGACCTGGGACCGTGGTATTATACAGAAAGCTTCAGCCGAGTCAGAACTTGGCTTTTGTCTGACAGTGCCTAGCAACAATATAGCTCTGGATATGGTGGAAGATGGAGCTTGACTGATCTGTGGGGCTCTCAAGGAAAGAAGATCATGGAATCTTTTACATCTGATGGCACATAAGAGCTTCTCTTCCATGAAAGAAGAGCCTTGTGAAGACAGGCTCTGAAACCCTATAATGCACTTGAGGGCTTTGCTCCTTCAAATACATATCAAGTTTACAAAAATTAGAGGATCAGAAAGTTCTTGGCACAAGAAATTTTGTATATAAATATTTAGTGTATAATTGGAAAACTATATATTTTAATTTATAGTTAAACCTGAATTGAAAGAAAAAAATATCTTGGTTTAGAAATTGATAGTCGGGGCCGGCCGAGTGGCGCGGTGGTTAAACGCTGGCTTGAGAAGCCAGCGGCCCCGGTTCGGTCCCACATATGAGGACCAGTGACACTGCCCTCAAAAAAAACAAACAAACAAAAGAAATTGATAGTCTACAAAAGTGTTTTGTGGGTGGTGACTGATTCCACTGGGTCAACTTTCTGGCCCTTGATGGACCTTCTCCCATTCTTGCCTTCTTGTCAAGAGTGCTTTTCATGATAGATGCATCCTTCAGGGTGTGGAATACCAGAGTGTTTATGTTTATAGATGTGGTGAGACTGTTAATAGAAATTTGCATCACAAATAAGAGGAAATGCTTGTAGGTGCCCACTGAGAAAAGGCAAATCATGTGGCTTTCTAGGTCTCAGAAAGACCTGATCCTGGAGCTGAAGGAAATGCCCTTCTATTCACTAATTGGCAGTTCCTTTGCTGTCCTCTTTATTGTCCCTATCCCATCTCTCTACCATTGAATAACTAGCAAATAATTCATGATCTTTACCCAGCAACCTCTATGAACACATCAAATACATTAATTCTTTTGGACTAGCAGATTTTATTTAGCAGACGCTTGCATTTGTAGAAATCTTTTTACTCCTAAAGCATATTCACATATTAGACTAAATTTGTCTTGTGTAGAGCAAGTGGATATATCCCAGAAGGATTAGAGCAGTGATTAAGAGCACCAGATCTAGTATTACTCAGCCATTTCCTATAACAACCAAGCAAACAAATAGAAATTTCTATCTCATACAGTTGCTGAGAAAATTAAGTGAGATAATGTAATAAGAGGATGACTTAGCCTACTGCTTAAAAGATACTTAAAGCTTGGTATATGTAAACTATCAACATACTATTACTATACTACTCAAGTCAAAGTACTTGCTCCAAAGCACAAAGCTAATTGGAAATAAATTTGGGACAAGATACAGGATAGTGGTCTTTTGTGTGAATCACTATCACATGTACACTTTTGTCTCAGTTTGAACATTTGTTCCCTAAATTTTGGTATTCTTTAGTAAAATGGAGAACTTAGAAAAGCCCCAGGGGAGCCTGTATCCTGTTAATAAGGCTGAAGTTGTTTTGAAATCAATTGGTATTGTTCCTATTGCCAAATATATCTGTAGATCATTAACTCTGAAAAAAACTACTGTTGTGGAAAAGTTTAAAAGCTCATTCCTCCCTCAGGCTAAAAATGAAGACTGTGGAACACATATCAGGCAATTACATAATTTATTCTTAATTCACTGACTTAATCCACAGGCATACCCCTCATGCTTATAAATCAGAAAACAAAACAAAACAAAAAAAACCTCTTATAAGGAGGGAAAGCCCATAATACTTGATACATAACTGGGCTTATTAATTGTTTTGCAACCTTAGTGATTACTGAGCATTGATGCAACTGGGTGGCACATGGGCTGTTTAAATATAGTTATACATTCAAACATGACATTATATTTTGAAATATTTTTCACTATTGTTAATGAATTCAGATGTTCTTCCAGTGACATTAACGTTATCTTCATTTTTACACAGAGTAAATAACTAGCCCAAGGTCATAATATATATTACTGGATAATTAGGAGTAAAAGCCAGAGTTGTTAGCTTTCATTTTAGAGTTCAGGCAATTTTCCCCACTGCTTCAATTATGATGATAGAAATGGATATGAATCTCATTAAACAAATTATTGTTGCCTTTTTTCCTTTCATATAGTGTGGTATTATATCCATAAAGCTAAACCTGCTCTATAAGTGATGGTTTCCCAGAGACCTTAAGGTTAAAGGAAATAATGGTAGAGTTGTAGACAGAACTGTCTTTATTGTCTGACATTTGACCCCCACATTATTTATAAATATATATATATATATATATATATATATATATATATATATATATATAGTAACGTTCCACAGTCATTGTGATATCCAAAGACAGTAGGGCTCTCCATCACCCCAATATTCCCTGAAGGCCCTTTTAGATGCCCTGGGGGTAAGTGAAAGAACCCAAGGCCACTGATTTTTGGTGAGTATTCTTCCTTAAAAGCTCTTGGTATTAAGTTCTCCCCTTCCTGCTAGCATCTGTATATTTTCAGTGTTTTATCTGACTAGCTCCTTTACACACAAATTTTTAGAAGTCTGTAAGGTAAGTAATATTAAAATCAAAAGAAAGTGTTCTTATATTTCTTGAGACCTGGACATAACATCTATTTATAATGAAGGGTAGCAGAATATGCCAACAAAACATGTCACTTTGGCATAAGAATTATTTGGAAGGCAATTGAGTAGAAGCATGTACAAGAAAAGCTCTCTGCTCTAACCCTATTTGCCTAAAAGCAGGGCATAGATTTGTAAAAGTGTCCCCCATCCCCTCTCTAAGAGGAATGAGAGAAGTTAATCCCCAGAAACAACTCTAGACACTTACCAGCCCAGAGAGGGTACCAGAAAAATCTACATAACAAACCTTGTTAAGAACTAGCCCTCATTTACCATTAATTTCACCGTATATTTGTCTTTCCACAACAACTTGTCAACCACTACAACTTCTTTTCCTTTTTTGTTGTCACGTCTCTAAAAATTTACTGTTCATATATTAAGATGTTATAAGCCCTTCTAACCACCGTTTTGAGTCACTCATCTCTGATTGTTTCCACGTGTGTTCATGATATACATGTTAACAAACTTCTGTTTGTTTTCTTTTGTTAACCTATCTTTAGTTAGTTTAATTTACAGGGCTCCAGCCAATAAAACTAATATAGGTAGAAGGATATTTTTTTCTCCCTACAATACTAAAACACTAAATACCAGTAAATTGGACAAAAATCACTTCAGTGGTTAAGCACTTTTCCTTTCTCATTTGCTATAAACGATGGCTGTCTCCTGTGTTCCTTGAGCTTTTTCATAGTGCAAATACCTTAAACTTAAGCTCTATCTATCATCTATCTATCTATCTATCTATCTATCTATCTATCTATCTATCTATCTATCATCTATTAATTTGGTGATAATGATGACACAACTCTGCCCTATAGCAAGTTGTTTTTCAACAAGTTGCTATTCACTTGTATTAATTTTTTTTTTTAAGTTTCAAGGCTTAGAGGAAAAGCTAAAATAATGAATAGCAGAGTCAACATTTAAAATTAGTACACTGCTTTAAAAGATGGGTTAAAATCAGTGAGATGTGTTTTTACAGGAATAAATGGGAAAACCTGCATGTCAATTTAAATGAATGATGTGGCAGTCAAAAAGATCTAAGAGTTTTAATTCCACAAAAAATCAATGTTGAGATGTAATAGGAAATAAACATAAACTTGGAATGAGTTAATCAGAATTTAGTTTACAAGAAAGTTTACCATTTTGGAAGTTCTCTGTGTTTGTCATATCATACTGTGGGATTGCATTTTGTTCTGAGTTCTAGATTTTAGTGGTAACATTGAAAAATGAAATAAGAGCCGGCCGAGTGGCGCATTGGTTAAGCGCTGGTTTTGGGATGCCAGCGGCCCCGGTTCGGATCCCACGTGAGGGCCAGTGACACTGCCCTCTACAGCTAACAACAGCTCCACCTGGAGCTGGGCTGTGCGAGCCCCGGTGATGGTGTGGGCTGCAGCTCCTGCTGCAGTGGGCTGCCGTGGGCTACAGTGAGTGGCCCGCAGCCAGCGTGAGCGGCTGGCAGCCAAGCGTGAGCTGCCAATAGCCGCGGTGAGCGACATCCAGAGGCCAGCGACCGATCTGCCTCATCCGGGAAGAGCACAATGACGATACCAACAGTGACGCAACATCCTCCGCAACTAAAAACTGAAGAACAAGAAGACGGCAACTTGTCTGTTCCCCTTCCCTGATTCCCCAACGCTGTTCCCCTCTGCCAATTCCCCAATAAAATCTTTAAAAAAAAAAAAAAAAAGAAAAATGAAATAAAATTCTATACAAAATACTGTGTCCTTTGTCATATGAGAAATAGCTAGATGAACTGCTATGATTTAGCCTAAAGAAGAAATAACTTAGGGAGAACATGCTTTGTTGCCTTCAAATATTTGAAGGAATACAATGTGAAAAGACAACTTTGATGGTTATTCACCACTTTTTAAAAATAGCTTCTAGTTGTAAAAAAATACATCAGAAAATGCTTTTAAAAATTCCCAGAAGTTATAATGTTTAAAGAAAGAAAAGGAGCCTCAGAGAGGCTAAATGATTTAGAAACAGAGGCCTACATACTGTAAAGGGCCAGATTGTCAGTATTTTACACTGTTGGGGCTACGTGGCCTTGGTTGCAGTACCCAACTGTCATGCTGTATCAAAGCAGAAATAGACAATACATGAATAAAAGGTATAACTAGCTACATTCTAATAAAATTTTATTTTTAAGAAAAGGCTCTGTTCTACGATTTGTGAACTTTTTTACACACGGACACACACACACACACACACACACACACACACACACACACACACTAGGAGTGCCAAAAAATGCATACAAGTGGACACTTTGGTCAGTGTTGCTCAAGCAATAGTTTGCCATAATTAGAAGTGTCTGGATGCTGATAGTAACCACTTTGAGCACCTGTTGTAATTGCAGAAGTCAAACATGATTTGTATTCATCTTTTGTTATCAGTATATGTTGAGGATTACAATTTTATTACATTTTCCTTTCTTAAAATGTATATACATTTTTTTGTCACTCTGCATATATTAGAGCTACAGCTGTAAAATTCAGAATCTTCAGTTCTACAGAAATAATCATTTAACAAGAGTTAAAAATGTAAGTCTCTAACTCAGGATATTTACGTCAAAACATGACAATTTGCTGGGGTTATTTATTTATTTACTCTTTTATTCCAAAAAGGTTGAGTGTCTACAGGAATTCCAAGAGATTTCTGATTATATCTAATTGGCTGAAACTGTGTCACATGGACATCGAGCTACAAGGAGACCCTGGAAAAGCAAATATTTTACACACCATATCCAACTTCTCTTATCAAGGGAGAATTAGGAATGATATTGACTAGGAAACTAATGCTTTGTATCACATTGAAAAGTAACATTGAGTGACAGAAGCATATATGAAATCAAAAGTTGGGAAAATCATCAATATTGTACTGAATCTCAGGGATTATCACAGAAGGTGGAAATTGTTTTTTAAAACAATTTTAAGGGATACATGCATTGATAAAAATATTAAAATACAGTAGTAAAGGGTTTTTTCTTTTAATTTTATAGTACATGATTTAGAGGATCAACAATATGACTATATATAACATCTAAAGCAGCTGATACACTTAATTTATTTATTTCTTAAACTCATCTTGAAAGCTATCCAATGAGCTTGGTCTACTGATAATGTTTAAACATTTGAAAAAGTCACATTTAGCCAGGAATAAGCAGAATTAAAGTAATATTTCATGTTTAATTTAAAAATTTGGGAAAAAGTGCTTTTCTGGCAAAAGATAATATATTAAACACACACATTTAACAGTGCTTCCTCTAGATGTGCTTCCTCTATGATGACAGAAAACGGAATTTTATTTTAAATGGCATATACTCATAAAGAGTAAAAGAAGGAAAGAGCAGAGCACTAGCGTTCAGATGCTAGGTTCCTGGATGGTATCAGCTTGGGTTCATTATTATCAGTTAGGCATCTTTTCTGATTGGTTCATTCTAATAACATACCAATCATTACATACTTTTATATCATTCCTGAGATAGCAGCAAAAATTTGGAACTGGGAAAGGTAAGAGAAAATTTCTAATTGAGTACCTCTGCAAAAGCTCAATTCTAAGCTGGAAGTGAGGAGAAAAAAAGGCATAACATGATTTATGTCATGGAATCTCTAACAGGTTCATGAACTCTGGAGTTACAGATAAATATGGGATAGAAAAAAAAAAAAGTCTGTAGAGTGAACTTAAGAAAACAGTGAGACCTACAAATCCTCAATCACACTACGTAAAATTTGCTTCTCCCCAACTGTTATGGACTGAATTGTGTGTCCTCCCCACACCCGAAATTCATATATTGAAGTCCTAACACCCAATGTAACTATATTTGGGGACAAGGTCATTAAGGTAAAATGACATCATAAGGATGGGGCCCAAATCTAACTGGACTGGTGTCCTTATGAAAAGAGGAAGAGATAAGGCATGTTTGCGCAGAGGAAAGGCCATGGTGAGGACACAAGAAGAAACCAGCTGTATGCAAATCAGAGAGAGAGGCCTCAGGAAAAATCAATTTTACTGGCACCTTGACCTTGGACTTCTAGCCTCCAAAACTATGAGAGCATGTATTTCTGTTGTTTAAGCCATGTGGTCTGTGATGTTTTGTTATGTCAGCATGAGCAGACTTCAAATGAACCAAGATGGAAGACAGTAGGTTTATTACCTGGAAAGTATAAAATGGAGGGTCTTTGGGTTGAAGATGAGCAGTCACCATTGAGGGCAGGTTATGGGGTTGGGGGGATGGGGTAGTTAGTGAATACGGGGAAGTCAGCATAATGAATGCTGAGAACCCTTTAGCCCTCTTCCCCACTCAATTTCCAAAATGCTAGCAGGAAGACATATATCAGGAATATTCTTTTCTGGGAAATTTTACTGGACTAAGAGAAAGATCTAAAATACAGTCCATCCAGATCTTCCTACTATAACATTTGCTATCCCTATGTGTTTCCAAAAAATATTTTAATCTACAACTTATAATATGATCAGACGGCTAAAACAAGTAATGTGGAGGAAACAGATATTACACAGATTGCAAGGCAACTTTTAAATAAATGATATTATATTCAGAAGAAAAATACTGCATTCATAAATAAAATAACAGAATGCTATATAAAACAAACAAGCAGAGAACAATTGTTTTAAAAATTAAAAACAGTAGAAATGAAAATGAGAAAAAAATTGAGAGATAAGGCAAAGAAATTCTCACAAGTATAACAAAATAGAACATTTTTTAAAACTTTAAGACAGAAAATTATTTACAAGTAAATATAAGAAAATTAGAGGACCAACATCTAACTAATAGGAAATCCAAAAAGAAAGAAGAGAAAAACTAGAAAGTAAAAAAATCATTAATAATTCAGAAAAATTTCCCAGAAATGAAGGATATGAGTTCCTAGATTGTGCCCAGCACAACAAAAAAAATAGCTGAAAATCAGCTAACATAAAGGCATTTAATTGTACAATTTCATATCTTCAGGGATAAAGAGAAGATTGTAAAAGCTTCCCCAATTAGAAATTAGAAAAGATTTTGATCTGTCAAATTCATATCAATGATAGAGTACAATGGAAAAATGCCCCCCAAATTTATAGAAAACATATTTCAGATCAATAACACCATATTCGATGAAACTAACAGTGCAGTATGAGGACAGGCTCAAGATATTTTCAGATACCTCTGTAAAGCAATTTATTTCTCATGCTGTCTTTCTCACAAAGCCCCTGAAAAAGTTGCTTCACTATCATGAGAGAGTAAATCAAGGAAGAGGAAAGTGAGAGATTCAAGAAATGGGAGCTCCAATTCAGCAAAGAGGGAAAGGGGTCTGTCTAGGTTGAACTTGAAGGTAAATCTCAGGATCATGACATTTCTGAGGCATAGAGTAAAACCAAACCATCTGGAGAAGGTGAGAAGCTCCTGGAGACTTGTCTCCAAGAAGAAACTGATACGATCCTAACAAATTTGGAACAACTCATGAAGAGTTAGGACACAGAAAACCAAATCAACATCAATCAGTACCCAGGTGTGTGATCATTTCATAAGCTGTATAAATGTCTAACCACTGTGCTGTACACCTGAAACTAATGTCATATTAAGTGTCAACTGTAATTGGAAAAAAATCAGTACCCTTAATACCAATAAGATATACAGAAGGTTGTTCAAGATAGGAAAAATAATCCTAATATAAAATATAGCCAAGTTAACATTTACAAAAATATCATCATGTGAATCCCAAATATCGATCTAATTAAAGTTATGTTATAACTCTCACAGTATGGGAAAATTTGTGCAGTAGGCAGGGTGAAATAGTGGAGGGAAAAAAAGCTAACTTCACATTTCCATAGTGAGAAATGAACAAATTTATGTTTAAAACTTTTTTTAAAAAGTACCAATATAACAGTATTATTTGACAAGTTGAAGGGTAAATAAGCATACACAGATAGGTTATCTCTGAAGTATGGGAAATTCAGGAGAGGTGACTGACTCCCATTTCATAATTCTTACGGAAATGTTTCACTCATTAAACCATGTGTATACATTTTTTTGTTGAACATAGAAACTTAATTACAAACTTAGGGACAGCTAATGCTGGTTATGTTTTATTATAGCATTGTCACTTAAGTTCACCTTAGTTACATTCTGTCTTATTACCCGAAACACTAATAGTAAATTAATCTTGGTATTTGCCACATACATTTGAGAAATGGTTTGTTTTATATATAATTACACCTTACTCTTTATAGAATATACAGTCAAAAGTTATTGATGGTCTACCTAACATAGGGTTTCACTGCATTTACGAAAAAAAAAAATAAAAAAAAAAAATCCCTTTACATCTCTAAACTCTCATCTTATTAAAGGCCAGCTAAGATAAACTGGAGGCATTCGTAACTTTGTAAACAATCTCAGGATGTGCTGATGTTGCTTTGCAAGGGAGAAAAAGTCAGCTACTCTCACTGTCAGTAGAGAAACGAGTGGTAAGTGAGTTTGGGGTTCTATTTTCCCACCTCACCATAAAATTTGACTTCAAACAATGTTTATCAAACTTGAGGAGACTCGCTGACATTGTACTCACTTCTATAAAATATATAACATCTTTATCTGTTGGTTTCTTAAATGACTTTCATTGCTCCTTGTTTATTTAAGGATCTAGTTCACATTTTCTTCTCTTGAATTTCAATCTCATTAGAAAATCTTTCCTTCTCACTTCATTATCGGTTTCTTTTTTATTTTGTCTTCAATTCTTTCATTATTTGTAAAAGTTTTGCTGAGATTTTTGACACTCTGGAGAAGAGAGGATTTGCCGTTTCACTAAATTTTACCTTGCTGGAATTTAGAGTATACAAAAAATATTACAGAACTATGAGAAGATAATACTGTACAAGTAATCGATGTAGAAAAGTTGGAGCTAAAGCATTGCCTGTTCTCCGCATTGCTTTCCCTTTCTCCACTCTCTCTAGTCTAGATGTCCTTGTCTTTCTAGACATGGCAACACATTAAATTCTACTACTGATCACTTTTTCTTCTGTTTAAAGGAGAAAATTTACTGCTCCTGCTATTTTATCGTGAAAAGAGAAACAATAAAGCAAACACTATAAAAGATCAATAATCTTAAGAGACCAATAGAAAATGACCACTTTTTAAAAGAGGTCAAGCTTATTGTCTTGATGTCAATATATTTTAAGAATTTCCAAGCCATTCTGGCCCTTTCTATTATCCTAACACACACATACACAGAACCACACACAAAACCATATCCTTAGTATCACCAGATAGACCACTGGGTAAATGCCCCATTTTTTTCTCTTGGGTAGATTACATAGATATCTACATTTGATCCAAGCCAGAAGTTTTACCCATGTTACATTTGAATTCCAATATATGAAAAGAAAATGACTGGATCTTGCTAGGACCCACGTCACCCTGATGACAAGATTTTCACTATCAGTTTGCCAAAAAGGTAATATTCTCAACAACGTGCTCTTTAGACAATTAAGAATGCTCTTTCAGTAGACTACTGAGTTAGCTCCATAGTACAGACATGTTCAACAAGAAGGATAGAACAGCTTTTTTGCTGCTTTTTGGCATTTTTAATTGTTCTCTCCTTTCCTACTGGAAACACTACTGTGTAGTCTGGTGGGAGAGAAGTCAGCTTGTTGGTCCTTAATCAAAGAAGCAAAAATGCCCATTCTTTCCTCTCACCACCTTAGTAAGCCAAGGGGAGAGCACCTGGCTGAACCTCAGCCAATTGAACTGTATGGAGATAATGGAGATACACACTGAATATTCAGCAAGTGATGCAGGGAGAACAGGTGGCTTCCTCTTACAGAAGCAGTGGCCCGGTCAGACCATCCCGGGACTAGCACAGGCCTGTGGTGGGCTCCCTAGTCCTCCAAAGCCTTTGAGGAATCGCTGACTGTTCCAGTCACAAAGTCTAATAGCTTCCCCAATTCTAGTAGTATCTTTAGTATCTTTCCAGTAAATCCTCTACTTTTAGGTTCATTGGCATCAGTACCTGTTGCTTCAAATTAAAAACTCCCAAGTGACACAAAGGACATTTTGCCAGAAGCCTGACTACAAACATACAATCACCATGTATTATTGGGTTGTCGGAAAAGTCATGATGCATGTTTGCAACAGATGGCACTAGTTCATTTTTGGAAGTACTAGAGTCATTTGCATCTATGTTATTGCTATGTCATTTGACGGCTGACGGTTCTAGTTTCATTCTAAAAAAAAATGAGCAATTTGGTTGAGTTTTGGAGATTTCACAAGTTAAAGATGGAAGACTAAACTGTGCATTTTTGCCATATTTTACTGTTTTACTTCCATAAAGGGAAGAACGCATGTCAAGCTTGTGAAAAGTTGCATAAAGTTTACGGTAATGATGCTCTATAATAATGTCAGTGCCAACAATGGTTCACGAAATTCCGTGTTGGTGATTTTGATCTCAACGATGCTTCTCGGTCAGGGAGGCCCACCGAGGTTGATGAAGATGAAATAAAGGCATTGATAGAGTCAAACCCATGTTACACAACACGAAAGATTGCAGAAACATTGACCATCTATCATTCAAGCATTCACAACCACCTGAAGAAGCTGGGATACATAAGCAAGCTCGATATTTAGGTTCCACATGAACTCAAGGAAGTTCATTTGACGGCACGTATAAACACCTGCAATATGCTCATTAAACATGAGGAAAACCATCCTTTTTTGAAGTGACTGATAACTGGTGATGAGAAGTGGATTGTTTACAACAATGTGGTGTGCAAACAGTCTTGATCCCGACGTGATGATTCACCTCAGAAGACATCGAAAGCAGACATTCATCAGAGGAAGGTTATGCTCTCAGTGTGGTGGGATTTTAAAGGTGTTGTGTTTTTCGAGCTCCTACCAAGGAACCAAACAATCAATTCAAATGTGTACTGTTGACAATTGGACAGTTTGAATGAATCCACCATCCAGAAATGCCCAGAGCTTGTGAATTGTAAAGGAGTTGTGTTCTATCCCGATAACGCAAGACCACACAAGTTTGATCACCCATAAAAAATAATTGGAGCTTGGATAGGATGTGTTGCCACTCACCTGACCTTGTGCCGTCAGACTTCCACTTGTTTTATTTTCTTCAAAACTCCTTGCATGGTATAATGTTCAATTCAGATGAGACTGTAAATCAGCACATTGTTCAGTTTTTTGCAAATAAAAACAGGTTCTTTTATGAACGAGGAATTATGAAGCTCACTGAAAGATGGCAAAAGGTTATCAAACAAAATGAGCAATACGTCATGGACTGATCTTTGTTCTTTATATAAATAAATGACCTTTGAAAAACAGACAAAATACGTCATGACTTTTCCGACAACACAATATTTCTTACTGTATAAACAACACTTTGTGATCACATGTGCCCTGCAAAAATATGTTATGCTGATATTAATCTTCAGAAGAAGTTACAAATATTTTTTAAATTACTTTTTTTCAGTTACAGTTGACATTCAATATTCTTTTATATTAGTTTCAGGTATACAGCATAGTGGTTAGACATTTATATAATTTATGCAGTGACCCCCCCCCATTAATCTAGGACCCACCTGTCACTATACATAGTTGTTGCAACATTATTGACTATATTTTCTATGCTGTACTTACATCGTCATGCCCATAAAAAAAAAAAAAAATTTGTAGCTACTATTTTGTAACTACCAATTTGTACTTAATCTCTTCACCTTTTTCAGCTCCCCAACCCTCCTCCCCTCTGGCAACAATCAGTATGTTCTTTGTATCTATGAGTTTGTTTCTATTTTATTTATTTTGTTCTTTAGACTCCACAGATAAGTGACATCATACAGTATTTGTCTTTCTCAGCCTGACTTATTTCATTTAGTATGACACCCTTTAGGTCCATCCATGTTGTCACAAATGGTAAGATTTCATTCTTTTTCATCACTGAGAATTTTTTTTTTCTTTTTTCTTTTTTTTGATAGACAGAAAGAACAGGATTGGAAATCATATTCTGTTTTTCTCAAGTTGGGCCTGGTTTTATTCTATCTTTTAAATGATGCCACCTCTCAAATTCATTTCTTGAGAATTTCGTTAATGGTTATTGGCATTCTACTTGGGATGACAGAAAACCAAATTAAGTACTTCCATTCAAATTGTACTGGTCTTAGAAATGAGCTGTCATGTAGACTTGTGATATCTAGTCCAGTGTAGTTCAGTCATGGTATATTGACACTGCTGAGAGGAAAACATCAGGTTTCTTATTTTTGTAGTTCCCCCGTCAGTGAGGGTGTGGACAGACAATTTTTCCTTTGGGGCCTCAATGTCCATTTATCCAAATGAGTTCTAGATTTTAAGATTCTATAATTTCAACAAGGTATTTCAATAAATATAAACATCTTTAATTGCAGATTATGGATGACCGTGGCATCCTTATATCATTTCCTGCATTCAGATTTTTGCTCAATTTTTATATTAGTTTAATATTAGCTGTCTGAGGGAACAAAAAAACCTATTTTACATGCCCAAGTAGTTAATAGGTAATACCAAAATTTTAGGTGAATGAACATATGCAATCCTAAATTTAATAATAATAATAATAATAATAATAATAATAATAATAATTCCAAGCTACAATCTTTCAATTAATGACACAGCTACAAGAAGTTGTATAAAAACAGACATTTTACGAGAAGCTGTATTATGAGATTCGTACAAAATCAATTACTCTGGCCGCACAAGCCAAACAAATCTGTTTCTAGTTGTTAAAAATTAAAACATCTCATTATAAACATTTTCTCAAATTTGAGTTTTATGATTGTCCAAGTTATTTTTGCACACATTTCAAAGACTCCAGTAGTTCTATGATTCTTATTGAGCAAAATAGCAGTTCCTCAACTCTTCCTTCAATTTCTGTTTCCTTAGAGGCATTCTTCTTTAAACTTTTAGCTGTGTAGCTGTTACTTTTGATAGTTTGTCTCTACTGGCATTAGTATAATAACAACATTGCTATTGCTTGATCTTCCTATTTTAGATAGTATCTATTGAATTCCCACAATGAAAGATGAGGATTTAGCTTTCTTTTGCTCACTAGGTCCCAGAGATAAATATACATACTTCTGAACTCCTCTATCATCCCACTAAAATTATTGTATAATTTTGATTAAAATTATTCAGGGTACACGATTCCCAGAGAAGCTATGTATCAACCAAGACTACCTTTTCTTCTTTAAGCAAGTTTTTGTTTTCCCTGTTGCTAATAATTATTATTTTTTTGTTGTTGTTGACTTCATTTTATATGTACTAATCGTGGAAATATGCCCAAACTCTTCCAATTACATCAGCTAATCGATTATTGTTATTTTTTAAGGATTATCTTCCTGCAACTTTCTGAGTTGCTCCATTCTTGCTTTGCTGTTCAATGACCTTCTACATTCCTGTCATATGCCATCACATTCAACCTGGAGATGTAGTCTTTGCCTCTTTCTTAAAGGAGAGACAATTCTTTTTCTGGATTCCATGTCTTTTTTTTTTTTTTTTCTTGGTTATGCTCTCATTATAGTACAGCCGTCCTTTGGAAGTTTCCTAAGAAAAAAATGCATGAGAGGTAAATTTTCTGAAGCTCTTGAATATCTGAAAATGTCTATCTTTACCCTTGATTTGTAGTATGTTTAAGAATAAAAAACCAGAGTCAAAATCTTTTTACTTCAGGGCCGGCCGAGTGGTGCGGCGGTTAAGCGCTGGCTTGGGAAGCCAGCGGCCCTGGTTCGGTCCCACATGTGAGGTCCAGTGACACTGCCCTCGAAAAAAAAATAAAATAAAATAAAGGTGCTAAAAAAAAAAAAATCTTTTTACTTCAGACTTATAGTTATTTTCATCGTCTTTCAGCTTTCAGCACTACTCTTGAGAACTCCAAAGCCATTCTGGTTTCTAATCCTTCGTATGTGGTCTACTTTATCTTTCTGGAAGCTTTAGAATTTTCTATGTAACCCACTGTTCTGAATTTTTCTCTTAAGTGCTCTGGAGTACAACCATTATAACCACTCAATAAGTACTTAATTGACACTTTCAATCTTGGAATTCCTGTCTTTTAGTTTAGAGAAATATTCTTGATTATTTATTTAATGATTTCCTGTGCCCTGCCTTCTCTGCTTTTTCTTCTTTGAATGCCTATCATTCAAGTGCTGTGACTTTTGAATTGGTTCTTTAATTTTCTTACCTTTTTTCCCCATTTAACTCTTATCTTTTTGTTGCTTTGCTGTACTTTCTGGGAGGTGTCCTTAATTTTATCTTCCAACTGTTACACTGAGATTTTCTTTTTTGTTGTCATATTTTTAAGTTTTAAATAGTTTTCTTACTCTGAACAAGCACATTATATTTTTATTCTTGTCCCATGAATGCAGTGATTCTTTTTATTTTTCTGGGATTATTAGTACATATATATTTACACTTTTCTTCTTACATAAACTGTTTCTTCCTTGGGCCTTTTTCCTGTTTGTATGTTTTTGTTCTATTACTCGCCTTATAGACTTGAATGAGGTGTCTACAGATGCTTTCTTGGCTATTCATGTATTAAGTGGGGTATGAAAAATTGTTTAAAAGCTATAGGTTTATTGAATTTAGGCTTCACTATAGTGATTTGGTTGTAATATTTTGTTGGGAAACTCCAATTGATAGTACTTTTTCTTTAGATCTGATCAGATTACCTAGAGAAGAACAGTTTTTGTTTAAAGTTAGAAGTCTGGCTACCAGGCTGGAATACGAATGAAGAAAGACACATGGTTAGTTTCATTGTTGTATATATGTTCTTGGACTGCCCCTGTTTTGGGCATAGTGCCCTTCCCACCATTTCACCTACTGAGACATCAGGAACTTTCCATTTTACTCTTAGAAAATGAGCCTCCAGTCTTCTGCTGAGGTGTTGGGTGGGATCTGTACTGCTTTGTTCCCAGATTTATCAAATCCTCACTTTTAATAAAAATAAATAAAAGAAAATGGGCTTTGGAGTTGTACACTTTGGATTTTAATTTTGCCTGGTTGTTTTTTAGAATGATAGAAAATAAGAGCTAATTGTGTAGCCATTTGTAATTGCTTTCACCAGCCTTTTCATGCCTTTGAAATGGACTCAGTCCTTTGTTTTGCTAAACTACAAAAGGGATAAAAATTAATAAATTAACAGAATTATTTTAAAATGGTATTTACTTATTTCTAAGTTTTACTTATTTCTAAGTTTTACAGCTTAGAAATAAAAATATTCTGAATAAAAATATTCAGAAGCATAGTTATCACTCCATTTTACATATGAAGAAACTGAATCTTTGAAATAATTCTCCCAGGTTTTTCAAAATAGTTTAATTTGAATATAACTCGTATGCTATAACATTTCTATATATAAAAACCACACATACACATACATTTCCAATTGATATAGAGGATATTCTATAATAAGAAATTGATAAACAGGCCCATTACTGGCTTCCTATGTAATGGTATATATATATATATATATATATATATATATATATATATATATATATATATATTTTTTTTTTTTTAGCTGAGTCATCCTGTCACCACCTGTTGGCAGCTTAGCAGCAGCTCAGCTCGGGCTGGGCAGTGAACTGCTGTTGCTCAGAGCTCAGCTCGCACTCTTGAGCAAGCTCTTAACCAACTGAGCCACTCGGCCGGACTGGTATATATTTTTTTAAACTAAGAATTATGAAGGGAAATTTCTTTAGGGAAAAGAGAAAAATTTAAAAGAGACATTTAAGAAGTTTGTGTGATGTAACATGTTAGAAATACCAACAAAATATACATTATCCAGAAATACTTATGGGTTGTTTAATATTTTTCATAAAACAATGAGAGAGAGAGTATATTCAATGTTAGAACATATCGGCTATATTCACAGTGCACCATTTTGGAGAATTTGTCAATTTACTCTTAATCTCAGTTCCCTCATATATAAAATTAGAATGACAAATGCCCTATTGAATCATTAATGGATTAGAACTAAAACTAAATACTAGAAAAGCACCAGGAATATAATACATTCACATTCTTCAGGGTTTCTACCTGATTTTAATGAATACAAATGCAAAGCCTTATATAAATTTGGAAGAAATTCGATTCACTACATGTCTTCCCTCTTATTTTGCCAAAACTGTAATTCTAGCACAATACGTTGAGTCTTAAAAAGAAGCTCTCCATTCTAACTACAGTCTATTTCCTGTCATCCTTTTGTCAGGAATAACCAAAAGGAGGACTAATTTTCAGAGTATTTCATTAGTATTTGAACTAATTGAACTAAAGTTCAATTTATGTTAACAAATTTGTGTGTCTGTAGCTCAGATAGTGATAGAGAGATAAAGGCTCTCCACAAATACTCACTGAGTGAATGGATGAACCAAAAATATTGCTAATATTAAGCCACTTTTTTTGGTTATGCTTTCAATTTATATTATCATTCTTTCTTAACTTTAGATCTATAGCTTATATTAAGGCAGGGGTAGGCAAATGTTTTCTTTCAAAGGTCAGATAATCAATATTTTAAACTTTGTAAGCCATATGGTCTTTGTGGAAGCTATGAAACTCTGCTATTATAAATGAAAGCAGCCATAGAAAGGACTATTTTCCAATAAAAATTTAATTATGAACACTAAAATATGAAATTTATATAATTTTCACATGTCACAGAATATTTTTCTTTTGATTTTTTTTAATCATTTAAAAATGTAAAAACTAATTTTTAGCTCACAAACTGTTCCAAAGCACGAGGTAGGCCAGATTTGGTACAGTCTGTAGTTTGGCCAGCCCTCCATTAAGCTCTGCTTCTTTGTTTAAAAACATACAGACAAATTCAGATGATTAATTTCCTCTAGTTGTCAGCATAACCATATTGCAAATATAAGATATTTTTATTAGAAATTACAGTGGGATTTCTTTTCACACTATTTTCAATAAGATTAGTATGGTAAATTTGAAATCCAGTTTGCTCACATATCATGGTTTCCATGTTATGACAAGCATGTTTATCAAAACATTTTGTTCATCTTTCAGTTTTCACTGGTTTCAGAAAACAAACAAGCAAATATTATTTCAATTCTTTCACCTTACTCAAAATCATAATCATCTTTGACTTCTCCCTCTCCTTGCATCTTTCCCCATTCCTCAAAGCTAATCAATTTCCAAATCTTGTCAGGTTTTCTTTTTTTCATATCCTAAATGTCTTCTTTTCTATCCCCATTCACAGCCTAGTTCAGGACCTCATCAATGGCTACATTTTGTGAAATAAACATTTTATATACTCTATTTCTCTTCTGTCAATCATCTGTCGCCATAATCCTCTGAACTGTGAAGATGATACAAATAGCGACTCTCATTAGAAAAACTGCCACATGGTCCTTTTCCTTACAAGGAGAGGCATAGGGCATTTGTCAAAATTACAAGACAACTAGCTTAGGAATAGATACAAAGAAAATAGTTTTCAATGTCATAGGCCATGACAGAAAACAAATTGCTTGGCTAGGTTGCATTTAACCCGAACCACTTATTCACAGAATTTGCAATTGAAAAAGGGAGAAAGATCAAGATGGCAGGCAACAAACGACTAGCTTCAGGGATCAGAAGGAATCCTTCAATCTTATCTCTTCATTTTTAGACTTAACCGTATGAATTTTCCTATGTAAAAGTCTTCCGATTGGATTCTGAATATCAGATGTTGATATTCAAGCACCAGGATATTGCTTTCCAAGCATCTGCTACTCAGATTTCTTGAACTCATCCAAAATTAGTATTATTAGACATGAATTAATGAACAACCCATAGCCTTTCCAGGTCCCATTCCAGAACACTACACTATTTTTTTTTCTTTCAATTTTCTGTTTACAACTATAAACCTCCTTATGAAGTACCTGTTAGATCTAAGGAATAGAGGGTACAGAAGGCTGTCAGGTGAATTAGAGCAGTCCAGACATCCCAGGTGCCCAAGACACATCCTCCCAGCCCTGTAAGGGCTAAGTTAAATATTCAATGCAGTTGACCACATTTTGAAATCTCCCTGCCCCTAAACAATAGTGGTTTTGATTTTTTTCCTTGGCAAAATCCTAAACTCAAAAATTCTCCACTGTCAACTTTGATTCTCATCTCTGGACCTTCTACACTTTGTATTCATAGATCATAGATGATCTTTTCTATTCACAGATCTTGACTTTACAAAGTGGATTGGTTGTTTGGTTTTCTTCTTTGCCTCTGGAAAAAAAAAATCTGCTCCAGATCCAGTACAAATAATTCAGCCTTCCCCACAAATTTTGTGCCATTTCAGGCCCAGACCTATAGTTTTTAATCACCCCCTCAAAACTCCAAGGAAAGAGACATTCCACCACAGGGTGAAAAGTTTGTAAGGAACACATGTTGGATTTTATGTCTATTCAATTGCTTGATAACTGCCAAGTGAGAGGCCAATAGGAAAAGCTGGAAACCTCCCTAACACTATTATTATTATTATTATTTTTTATGGTATGAATAAAGTCTTAGAAAGCTTATTTATTACATCCCCACAGTGACTCCATTCTAGGTGATCTAACAGGAGAGGTGACAAAATTAATATTCAAACCAAATGGTCATCTTGAATAAATAGGTATTCAATTATTTTTATTTTCCTACCTGGATTTTCAGTATTTCCTAGATGCATTATTATTTTTTAAGAAGAAAAATTATTTTACAAGATGCAAAAAGTATCAGAACAGGTTTGAAAATTGAGCTAAATACAACAAAATGATATCCAGAAGAAAAATATAAAAAATACTACATTTGTGTTTTATTATTTAAAAAACCTGTTATAAAAATAGAAAACATAGCCTGTCAACTATAAGGGACAGACTTATCAGCTGTCAGCATGTGGGGAAAAACTGGGATCCTATAGGCGCATAAGCTGACCCAATAACAACAGAAAATTAATGATCATAGGCTGAATGAATAGAAATATAGTGTTCAAAAAACAAAAACAAGAAGACTGTAAATATGGCTGGCCGAGTGGTGCATTGGTTAAGAGTTGGCTTGGGACACCAGCACTGAGCAGCAGGGCCCCAGTTTGGATCTTACACGTGGGCCAGTGACGCTGTGTCCTCTACAGTTAAGATGGTGAACAACAGCTTGACCTGGAGCTGGGCTGCCATGAGTCACTGGCAACCACGTAAGCTGCAGTGGGGCTGCAGTGTGCTGCTGTTGAGATACTCTGAGCAGCTAGCGAGAGCTGCCGTGAGCAGCCTTCCAGAGGCCGGCGACTGATCTGCCTCACCTGGGAAGAGCACAATGATAATACCAACATGGACCAGTGAAGCGACGTCCTCCACAACTAGACTGAAGAACAAAAGGACAGCAACTTGTCTGTTCCCCTTCTGATTCCCCAATGCTGTTCCCCTTCCCAATTCCCCAATAAAATCTTAAAGAAAAAAAAAAAGACTGTTAATAAAAGAAGACACCTAAATATTTCTATGCTAAGACATATGTGAACATGAATATAGACTGAATTTCATTTATGATAAGAGAAATTCAACTTACGGTTAATCAAAATATACTTCACCTTTCAGATGACTAAAATCAAAGAGTCTGATATCATATCAGTGAGGGAACGAGTTTAAATCTGTAACACTTTTAGAGAGAATAATTTGGCATCTACGAAATTAATAAATATACCTACTCATTGTGATGAATTGTGCTGGTATTCTAAATATTTGCCTCCCTCCCCTCTGAAGAGAGAGTTGGACACCCACATTCTTGATGTCAGGTTTGACCATGTTACTTTCACAATGAATTGTGAGTAGGAACAATATGCATTATTTCCTGGTGGACTTTAAGAACTCTTATGTGGTTAACCATGTCTTCTTGTCCTTCTACCAAAAACCTACTATGTGCTGGAAAAGCTCCTTCAGCCTAGGTCCTAGAAGAAGGATGATGTAGAAAAGAGCTAAAGCACCCTGCCATGGAAATGTAACATGAGTGAGAGATAAACTGTAAAGTTGTAAGGTACTAAGAATTTGACATCATTTCTTACAATGGCATAATTTAGCCTAAGCTGACTGAAACAATGTTCTACTCAGTAGTTCTACTTAGTGGAATTCATCCTATAATTATGGTCGTGAATGTATAAAATGATAGATAGATATACACAGGCATTTCTGTTATCATGTGTAATAACAAATTCTTAGAAACAACTTAATATGCATCAATAAAGAACTGGCTACATAAAGCATGATGCAGTCATAAAAATAATATGAAGCTGCAAAAAAAAAGAAGTAAAAAATGAGAAAGCTTTTATGTATTTATATGGATTGATTTCAATGATATATTTTCAATTATGTAAATAAGGAGACAAAGAGAAAATAGTTGTGTGTTTGTACAAAGGCTATCTTTGAAAGGTGATACAAATTTGTCTCTGTTTAGGAAAATTGGATGACAGATAAGTACTTTTGGGAATGTGATTTTTTTTTATTGCATACCCTATTGTACATTTCAAATTTTGAATGTTTGGGAATGTATATTATAATTCAAAACAAAAATAAAATTGAAAACAATAACAAAAGAAGATATAATATTTGGATAGATCTTATCTAGATTTTGGAGTTCTTTTCTTCCCAATAATTCTATAATATAATCAATACTGCCTTCGTTTAACATACTATACCTTTATATTTCAGCAACTACGTAACTAACCATTTATTATGTCCAAGCTCAATTACATATTATGCAGCTTTGTATTACCACTATAGCACTCTTGCAATTTGCCCCCACTCTCTGAATTGTAGTAAACACAGCTGATGCCCCACCTAGAATTGCTGGGTTGATACACCCACCTTGCAGTTACTGAGTGTTGGCTGATACTGACTTATCTCTTCAGCCTTCTCTGGAGAACTGTCTTTGGCCAACAGAAGCCATCTTACCCTGGGCTGCCTGGGAGGTTATGGCACTCTTCCCAGAGGAAGTTTACAACCAGAGCTGACTAATACAAGAGTTAAAAAATGCTGTGCTCTCATTCATCAAGATGAAACAACTCTGAGGTGCCTTTCATGCTCCAGGGCTCCCCATGGAATCAGGAGTTGAAATCACTGAAAGCTCCCTCCCCTGCCCTTTCCTAATATCTTTACTTCCTCACCAGTTTCTCCTGGTAACTTTGGTTGGGAGGATACTATATTTAACAACATGATAAGAAATACACTGTGTGTGTGCATCATTGAGTGGATCACAGGTGGCTATGCTTTGTAGGTTAGACTTTAAAAGGAGCATGCTATTAGAGAGCTAAATTTCTTTCTTTCTTTTTTCTTTTTTTCTTTTTTTATTTTTTTTTTTAGCTGAGCCATCCTGCCACCTGTTGGCAGCTCAACAGCAACTCAGCTCAGGCTGGCCTCGAACCGCTGTTTCTCAGAGCTCAGCTTGCACTCTTGAGCGAGCTCTTAACCAACTGAGCCATTCGGCTGGCCCTTCTTTCTTTTTTTCTTTCTTTCTTTCTTTCTTTCTTTCTTTCTTTCTTTCTTTCTTTCTTTCTTTCTTTCTTTCTTTCTTTCTAAGATTTTATTGGGGAATTGGGGGAGGGGAACAGCATTGAGGAATCAGGGAAGAGGAATAGACAACTTGCTGTCTTTTTGTTCTTCAGTCTAGTTACGGAGGACTTTGCTTCACTAGCCCATGTTGGTATTGTCATTGCGTTCTTCCCGGATGCGGCAGATCAGTCACCGGTCCCTGGATGGTCGCTCACCATGGCTATTGGCAGCTCACGCTGGCTGCCGGCCACTCACTGTAGCCTATGGCAGCCCACTGCAGCAGGGGCTGCAGCCTACACCGTCGCCGGGGCTCGCACAGCCCAGCTCCAGGTGGAGCTGTTGTTAGCTGTAGAAGGCAGAGTTACTGGCCCTCATATGTGGGATCTGAACCGGGGCCACTGGCATCCCAAAACCAACTCTTAACCAATGTGCGACTGAGCCAGCCCTAGAGAGCTAAATTTCTTAACAGGAATGAAAATGGTAGTATCCTGAAGTAGGAGAGACCAGGTAACAAACAGCATTTAACTATCAAATGTGAATTAAGCATAATTATTCTAATGGGCAGCTTGGTCATCACAGCAGCCAGAAGGATCTGAGTTACAAAGAGCTATTAAAAACAGCCAATATATCATACTGTTATAGGAGGAAGACAGATGCATAGCCAATAAGGGTATTGGTTAATATATAGTCAAAAGGTGTTAAGACCAAATGAGTAGTCATAATCCCTTACTCATTTTCCAGATCTGATTAAGGGCTTAGACTCAAAATCCATTGATTGAAAGAGGGACCAGTTTCCCACAGGGAAGAGCCTTACAACATCATAGAACAAATGCATAATTGTGAGGTCCCCCAGTCTTTCCATAAATAATCTACATCACTCATTCAAATAATCGTATAATAAAAATAAAGTAATGTCCAGCTATTTTGAGGAGTTATTCAAGTGATCTATTTTATACTACAGAGTTGTAGTACTTTGTCTTTTCTGAGGAATTGTATTTTATCTAAGCTGTCAAATTTATGTGTATAGAGTTTTTGTAGGATTCCCTTATTTTTCTTTGATGTCTGCAGAGCCTGTAGTAATATTTCTGTTTCAGTCCTGATATTGGTAATTTCTGTCTTCTCTCTCTTTTTATCAGTTTTGCTAGAGGTTTGTCATTTTCTTTTTTGATCTTTTCCAAGAACCAGCTCTTTGCTTATTGATTTTTCAACTGTTAATTTCTGTTTTTGATTTCATTTATTTCTGCTCTTTTATTGTTTCCTTCCTTCTACTTGCTTTGGGTTTATTTTGTTCTGCTTTTCTAGGATGTTGAGATGGGGAGCTTATGTGACTGATTTGAGATTTTTTTCTCTTCCTAATGCATATATTGCATGCTATAAAACAATCCTTTTCAAGGGCTGGCCGAGTGGCGTTGTGGTTAAGTGCTGGCTTGGGAAGCCAGCAGCCCAGGTTCGGTCCCACATGTGAGGGCCAGTGACACTGCCCTCAAAAAACAAACAAACAAGAAAAAAAACAGTGCTTTTCAGCATTGTTTCAGTTGTATAATTTTTGCATGTTGTATTTTCATTTTTATTCAGTCCAATGTATTATTATGATTTTCCTTAAGATTTCTTCTTTGCCCTTGGGCTATTTAGAAGTGTGTTATTTAGTTTCCAGATACTTGGAAATTTTTCTGTTATCTTTCTGTTATTGATTGCTAGGTTGATCCCACTGTGGTCAAAGAATACATCTATACGATTTCAATTCTTTGAAATTCTTTGAGTTCTCTTTTAAGGGCAAGGATAAGGCCTATCTTGGTATATAGCCCATGAGCATTTGAAAGTAATATGCATTATAATGTTTTTGGATGGAGTGTTTCATAAATGTCAATTAGATCCTGTTTGTTGATGGCGTTGCTGAGTTCTATAGCTTTGCTGATTTTCTCTCTAGTTGTTTCATCAGCCGTTCAGAGAGGGGTGTTAAAAAGTCTCCAGCTATAGGGCCAGCTGAGTGATGCAGTGGTTAAGAGCTGGCTTGGGACTCCAGAGGCCCCGGTTCGGGTCCCACATATGACGGCCAGTGATACTGCCCTCAAAAAAAAAAAAAAAAAAAGTCTGCCCCTATAATTGTGGATTTGTTTATTTCTACTTTCAGTTCTATCAGTTTTGATTCACATATTTTTAAAGCTTTTTTTATTTGGTGCAGATATATTTAGGATTGCTATGTGTTCTTTTATCATTATATAATATCCTACTTTGTCTCTTATTTTCTTTGCTCTGAAGTCTATTTTATTTGATAATATATAGCTTTCTTTTTGGTTAAATGTTCCATACATTTACTTTGAACCTGCCTATTTTATTGTATTTGAAATGAGTTTTTTTTGTAGAAAGCATAGAGTTGGGTCATGTTCTTAAATCCACTGTGCCAATTTCTATCTTTTAATTTGTGTATTTAGATGATTTACATTTCATATAATTACTGCTATGTTAGGGCTTAAGTCTGCTCTTTTATATTTTGTGTTTTCTGTTTTTGTTTCTCTATTTCCTTTTCTTACCTTCCTGTGGGCTAGTTGATTATATTTTATAATTCCATTTTGATTTGTCAATAATGTTTTTCAGACTAACTCTTTGTATAGATATTTTAGTGCTTGCTCTAAATATAATACTTTATATACATAACTTACGATAGTTTGCATTTTTGCCAATTCTAGTGAAGTATAGAAACCTTACCACCCTTTATGTCCTTTTTACTTTCTGTCATTTATAGTATATTTGTTTTAAATATTTCCTTTACGTACATGTAGAACCACATTAGACAGTGTTAAAATTTTTGTTTCAATCATCAATTATAATTTAGAAAACTCAAAAGGAGAAGGACAGCCTATTTATTGTATTTACCCATATTTTTGCTTACTGTGTTCCTTCTTCTCTTAATGTTTGGAAGTTCCTTCTACTGTTTCCATTCTGTTTAGAAAACTTGCCTTTCACCATTCTTTTAGAATATGTCTGTTTGTGACAAATTCCGTTTCCCTTCATCTGAGAAACTACTCCCTTATTCCAGATGGATCTTTTCACTTGATATAGGATTAAGGGATGATATTTCTCTTCTTTTAGCACCTGAATAATATTGTGACACTTCCTTTTGACCTTCATGGTATCTGATAAGAAATGTGATGTCATTGGAATTAGTTTTCCCTTTTAGGTATGATGTTTCTCTCTCTCTGCTATCACAATTTTTACTTTGTCTTTGGTTTTCAGAAAGCTAATTATGATAAGTCTTGGTGTGAGCATCTGATTTTTTTTTTTAATGTGGCATTTGCACAGCTTTTTGAATTTGTAGGCTTATATCTCTTGTCAAAATTGATAAGTTTTCAGCCATTATTTAATCATGTACTTTTCCAGCCACGTTTGTACTCTTATTTTTTAAAAACTCTAGTAACACAAATGTGAGATCATGTATTATGTTTCCACAGGTCACTGAGGATCAGTTCTTTCTTTCATCCTTCTCTCTTTTGGTCAGATTGAACACTTTCCATTGTACTATAGTCTAGTTCACTATTTCTTTCTTTTGTCATTCCACCCTGCTGTTGAACCTTTCTACTGAGTATTTTGTTGCCTCTTTCAGTTATAAAATTTCCATTTTGTTCTTCACTTCTTTTATGTCTTTTTTGAGAATTTCTATTTCTATTTCTGGTATTTTTTGATTTGTTTCAAACATGTTCACAATTGCTTGTTAAAGCATTTTTATTGTGACTAATACAAAAATCTTTGTTAGATCATTCTAACATTTGTTATCTTGGTGTGGGCATATATTAATTATATTTTTATTTGGTTTGAGAACTTTATGGCTTTTGATATGATTGATTTTTTTATTGAAATGTGGACACTTGGTTGCTCTTATAATTTATATTATAAGACTCTGGATCTTATTAATCTTATGTTATAAGACTGGATCTAATTTAAACTTCTATTTTAGCTGGATTTCTCTGACACTGATCCAGTGTCTGTCTCTTTTCTGCCAGGTAGAGGTAGAAATCCAGGTTTCCCACTTGGTCTCCATTGTCACTTGAGATAGGGGGAGGCTCATTACTGCTAGAGTGGTATGGGAGCTTTAGCCCCCCCCCCCATTTACTTTTCACTGAAAACACAGTGTGAGTGCCCATATTACTGATGGGTGTTACCACAAGTCTTGACTCTCCATAGGCTTCCTCTGACTCCACCCCAGTGAAGAATGGGAGGATCACTTTATTCCTGTTGGCTTCATCAATATGGAGTTTCCACTTACACTGACAGGAGGCTGCCCTGACTGATACTGCTGAAGGGCAAAAATGTCCCAAGGCCTTACATGATTTTCTCTGACATGACCCTGGTAGGGTTATGGGCATACCTTGTTATATTATATACATATATCTCAGGAGAGAATGGAGTTTAGTTTTCCCACATGCCCTTTGCTGCCATAGGTAGGAGTGAGGTCACAGTTTTTTTGGGTTATTGGCTAGAATAGAGAGCAGTTATCATCTAAGAGTTTTCTATTTTGCCAGTCTGCCTTATTCCTGGTCTTTTGGCTAGAGATAGTAGGCTTTTGTTGGGCCTTTATTTGGCTGTACTCATTTATGCTTCTGGATTGCTTGCAGCTCCAAGTCTGGAATATATTAACAGCAACAACAAGAAAAAAAATCCAAGGAACTCATCACTCTGTCATTCCTTGGGAGCTCAACCAGTCAACTTTCTTCTTTCTACTTTTCAGCATTTTCTTATATTTGTTTTATAGAAAATGCCCAGAGTTTTTAGTTGGAGAAATAGGAGAAAATACATCTACTCCATTTTCCTGGAAGTAGATGTTTTAAGACTTAAAAATAAATAAATAAAAAGAACACTATTTTAGGACTTATATTTTCCCTGGTCAATCAAAATCAAATTTCTTATTGTATTTCACTCTAGAAACAGAAGTTTTCTAACTCTATTCCCAGAGGTTTAAAAATAAATCCTCTCATCCTTTTCCATTCCTAAAACTGGTATTTCCCTATTCTGACTTTAATAAATGCTTTCAAGTGTCAGTTGATCAAATGCTTTGTGTGATATGATAGGGTGACACAGAACCTCTTTTCAAACTGACAGAATATTCTAAGCCTTTACTTTTCCCACCAGTAAAGTTGCTTTGTAAATTTCAGATTCTTTTGAAATAGTGTTGCTTGCAAGTGCATGTATTATTCATCTAACTGAGGTATCCCACACTGTCAAGGGGGAAAATCTAGCTCTGAGCGTCCCTTTGATGTTGTGAGAAGATTCAGAATGAGTGGACTGGAAGATTATTATATTTTTCCTTTACCTTCTGGTTAAACTGACAATAATATCTGCCTCATGTTTTATATTACCATATTACAAGTCACTCAGGAGGATGACCCTAAGATCTTGAGTCACCCCCAAAAAGGATAAGTAGTTGTGTGATCTAAGTGTCACTGATAAGCTACCAATAATGACAAATGGATACACACATTTCTTTAGTTCTGAACGTGATGTTTTGTGAATCGGACACTAAGCAACTTATAAAGTGGCAATAGTAGAAGCTGAAAGGTGTCCAAATATGTGCTTCCCGTACACAGTTTACAAGGACAGGTCTTAGGTGAGATATAATTATACAAAGGTAAGACTGGAAAGGACTTTAGAACCCACTGAATCATTGCTTCTTTCCTCCTGTCATTTGATAGGTAAAGAAACCAGACAGCTTCAATGACTTGCCCAAGCTAACTAGTAGCAAAACTAGACAAGAGCCTAGAAAGCTTTCATCCAATACTTTTTTTAAACACACCATATGGTCACCAATAATGATTTTTAAAATGCTGGTTGATTATTCTGGGTTAGAGCAGAAAATTATCAATATACCATAGAAGTGCAATTGATGTGAGCTTTGGGAACTGATTTCCATGAGTCAAAATTTTGGTGACAAAGTCATTCAAAAACACCAAGGAGTTGCAGGAAATGGGCTGTGATTCATCCCATGGGTAGCACTCTTCTACCCATGTGACAATGCATGCTCAAGTCTTCTCTACGGTCAGCTGAAAAGTAAGCCAAGCCTGGGTTCCTCTGAAGTTTCCACAAATCACAGAGTACAGCACAAGTTCACTTCTCTTCCAAAATGAATCTTAGCTGAGCAATAGTTCTAAGGCTCCTATCTGATTCCATTTTGGAGGATGACCTCTAGCTGACCTATATTCTCCCAAAAGCTTAAATTAGATGTGGTTTCCAACTTCATTTGCTATCCTAAATTATATAGTTCAGCTGTTTAAAACTTGTAGATTCTACACAGCTATAAGAGTGCTAGTAGTTCGTAAAATTGCTGCTTATATGTTTAAATATAATATAATCTATATCCATCTGGAGGATTCAATATGAATTTGTATGACATAGATATATTTTATGAAATACACTAGGTATCAAAAGCCACTTTAACTTAGCATTTCTGTTATCATTTACTATCAGGAAAAAAAAGAGGAATGTAAAAAAAAAAAAAGTTATGTGAGAACAAGAGATTTACTATTTTTCTAATAACCATATTTCCTAAACCCAAATCAGGGCACATAGTAAGAAAATATAATAAATAAAACCTGGACTCTCTAAATATCCAGATCTTATCATTGACAAAAACTTGGGGATACTAAGATCTCATAACAAGATCCATTCATTTCTCAAAACTCTTAATTGTGGGAATAACCAAATTTTTTCTCTTAATTTTTACCTTGAGTAATTTTTGAATCTTTTATACCTATTAGATTTAGTTTTTGCAAATATTGGATAATCATTCAAATCTAATAGCACACACAAAGCAATAAATAAATAGTTATCAAAGAGTGAGAAAAAGTTTATCTAGTAGATAATAAAGGTCCTGTGAGGGGTTTTAACACATGGTTGTTATGAGACATTTCTTCACAGGTAGCTCTTGCTTCTGGACATTTTCTGAGCAAAGGTATTGATAGCTTTTGTTCCTATCTTTTCAAGGCTGTTTGTATGGCAAACAGTCTTGGAAGATAAAGTATCTCCCTTGGAAGATAGGAAAGCTCTGTTACCTGTCCAGGATAATAAAGAAAAGGTGGGGCGGGTTTACTAACAGACTTTTGGGAAGGTTGAGATTTCCTTAACCTGAGATTCTGCAACTGTAATGTGTACTCACTGTGTGCACAGCATCCACTTGCGCATCACCTCATGGACCTCATGGGGTAAGGGGAAGTGATAAGAACACATAATAGTGTAATAAAGTCCTTTGTCTGTGGCCCAGGGGTCTCATATAGTCCATTATCATCTATGAAACTATAGCAAACTAATTATTATGATAGCTTGAAAGCAGAGTAAAATCTCAGACCCTTCATAGCTCTTGACAGGAGGTGACATTATCAATGTTGAAGCGCTACACTTTCACCATTTTTAGCTATGACATCTAACTGAGTGATTCAAACTTAGTGGGCCTATAAGGAATCCCAAGGAAGACCATTACTAGTGAAAGAAACAGGATTAAAAATTATGTGGATAGTCTACCTCCTACTCAATTATGGTAATATATTTTAACTGAGACACTGTCCCACATTTCAAATTCTGGTTAAAGCAGAATATAAATGTGAGAATGCCACCGTTGGTGGTCTTGAAAGGTAATGATAGAGGCATTGCCCTGCTAAGTGCTGCTATGAGTACAACAATTACATCTTCGGCTTGCCTAAACTCTGGGTGTTCTTGCAGTGGCTTACAGCACCCCTTGATATTTCCTGTCCAGGACTATAATTTTATGTTGCCATTATGGCTCTTTTCCCCTGAATGTGAAACTTTTCTAAACAGTTAGACATATTAAAGCATGGCGACTGACAAGTTTAAACACTGAACTTAAATTTAAAAGAACTGAGCTGTACCTTGTCATCTGTCATGTCAAGAGATTTGGGCACATTCTTCCCTGTTCCATAAAATAAAGTTTTGACTAGAAGAGTAAATGCAGAGGGAGAACAATTGAGTATAGATACATAATTGAAATGAATAAATGACTTGGCAATTCAGAGGAAATGCTTGACCTACGCTGTCAATATGCTACCACTAGTCAGTCATACGTGGCTATTAGGTACTTGAAAGGTGATAGGCTATAAGTATAAAATACATACTGGATTTTGGAGACTGAAAGCAAATCTAAATGTAAATGCTCATTAATACATTTTATGTTGATTATGTGTTGAAATGGTAATATTTTAGATATGTTGGATTAAATGAAATACAATATTAATATTAATTTTACTTTTTCATTACCTTTTTTCATGGTTATTAGAAAAAATTTAAATTATGTATGTGATTTTTTTTTTTCTGTTCTACTCTATTTTTATTGGACAACGTTATACTAGACTATTTCTCGTCCTCTACCTTAGTGATTTGAACTAAGTGGGCCTACAAGGAATCTGAGGGCAGACACAATAGTTATCAACTAAATGGTGTCAACTCTTACACAATACACAAAAGAAATAAATCACTGGAAGCCTTTGAAATAGAAAGCAAGTTCCTTGAGGGCAAAGATCATGTATTGTCATAACCTTTACTTTTCCCTAGTGATATGTTTAGTCCTTCACTTAGTTCAATAAATTTTGCCAGGTGAATGAGCAATAATAAGGAAATCCAGGAAAAAGAAAACCTGCCAATACAGTGGTTCAGTATATGAAGAGATTGGATGTATTAATTCTGAACAAGATGCCTGTATATCACTTTCCTTAGCAGTCATTTATATTCTTCAGTGGTAGGTGAAGGTAAAAGGGATCAAATATATGTTGATGGAAGGAGAACTGACTCTGGGTGGTGAACACACAAAGTGATACATAGATGATGTATTACAGAAATGTAAACCTGAAACCTATGTAACTTTACTAACAATTGTCACCCCAATAAACTTTAATAAAAAAAAAAAAAGGAATGCAACCTAACAGTGCAGTTTATCTTGCACTAGATCTCACTGTCTCTTTAGAGATCTGGGCTGGAAATCTTGTTTTTCTCATGCGTATCTTTTTTTAGAACACACAGAGCAGTCACAGGGGTTAATTAAAGGAATCCCTGGTGCACAGGTGAATAAGTTAGTAAATACGAGGTCACTGAGTTGTCAAATTATCCTAAAATGGTGGCCTTAGAAAAACATTCAATATTTTGAGTGTGCAGAGACATAGAAAGTCCTAATAGAGTGGACAAGCAAACCCAGCAGAATCTCCATGCTGTTCTTATATTGTTTCCTTGTATTACCTCACCTGCTGGTAGGGAGGGATACCAGTGAACAGGGAGCAAGGTCTCCCAAATGTGAGGTCCATGGCCATTAGCACGCATACATGCTGCAGCAGACACGAGCAGCTGGCATATGAGACTGACAGGGACAAAGGGGCCAGTGGTATTCTCAGATACCTAAATTCTAAGGCATACTTGTCTGTTCTTTATTAGGTGCAAATAATATAAATGCTGGTAGATGAAGGATGATAGCCACCTATCACCTATATTATAAATAATAATATTTTGCTTGGTAGGTAATTTATATGAAAAATTACAGACTTTGGAGGGGAGATGTTTTCCTATGTCTATAATTAAAAATAAACTAAGTTAAAAAGAGATAGAGGAACTTGCTTAGGGACATAATAATGCTCATCAATGAAAGAGTCAGAATTTGAACACAAGTGTAGTCTAAGTCCAAACCCCATGCTTTTTCTACTAAATCATCTGTGCCCTTCTCTCCAATGTCACAATAATGATAGAGGAGAAACACAAATAGTTTTAGTCGCATTATCCTTACTAATCTACTGTCCTTCTGCCTTGCTAGATCTCTCTTTACCTCATCCTCCCTCCCTCTTTTGCTGTTGGTCTGCTCCTCTGTTCCTCCCACTCTTTGTTTCTACTCTCCTTTTCCCCTCTTTCCCTCCCTAACTACTCTGCTGTTCTCTTAGTTTCACCCATTCTGCCATTCCTCTTTTTCACTACTTACTACCTAAGTTGCACTTTTGCCAATGCCTTCAGAGAACCTTGCTGTGTGATAAAATTCTGGCTACATGAGAAATGCAAATGGCAATTACAGTAATGAAGAGGCAGACAGAACCCAGAAGTTCTTCAGATTTGAAGATAATCCTTTTGCAGAAAACTACAAATATTCCACTAGCATAGAATCCTAGAATGTTAGACCTGGAAGGGCACTTGGAGCATACCTCGCCTGAGACTCTCATTACACACCGGATGAAAGGAGGGCAGCTAAAGGACAGCCTAAGGTGACACAGTTAGTGTCACCCCCAAACCAAAACTAGGATTGTGCAATTCTTATTTTAGTTTCTAGGAAGGTGAAAGAAAAATTAAGTAGGAATATAAAAATGTAAATCTATTTACTGGTGCTGACTGAGGACTGTAAATGAGACAATGCATGTAGAAGTGCTCAGAGGTTTTAGAGAGGGAAGACTGATTTAAATATGAGGCAATACCTATTGATGGAATATTAAACAAAAACCTTCCATAGCCTTAAGCCAAGCCAGAAGAAAGGAATTGTTGGACTATAGACCATTTTATGCTGTTGAATTCAGATAAGAAGATCTCTATATATAATAAACGAGTATTGAATGGATGCCAAGGAGACATCTGTTTTACCATTGTTTGGGCTCAATAAAATCACTTTTTTTAGGTAAATGTGTAAGGTAGTCCCCGAGTCCCTGTAGATGCAAAGATGGATTCCAATCTTTCTCTCCCTCTTTCTGATTCCCCAGCTAACCCTAAAAGAAAGTTTATTGCTGCAATTTAATATTTTCAATCCAGTGTGTGCTTTAGTTGAGGAAGGCAGCTCATTTTAAAAAAAAGATGCCTGGACTGAGAGATGAAACTGCATCCTATACCTGGTTGTAACTTGAACTAGCCAAGTGATTCATACAAAATGTAGAACCATTTGCTTCTTCACTTTCTCATTCATAAAATGCAAATAAACATTGGCATCGATCTCCAAAAGTAAATATTAATTGAGAGAATATACATGTAGTAGTTTCCTCAGAGTCTGGAACGTTGTTAGGCTCCAAAAATATTAGCTATTATTATTGTTTTTGTCTGGATAAAAGTTTTTCTTTAAGGTGTTAGGATTTAGACTGTCAATATTTCTGCCTTTTAAAAAAGCAGCTTCAGAAAATTGTGTTTATCACTCAACAGATCAAAGTTCTCTGAGCTGGAATAGTGTTTCAAAAGAACAGTTTGATGCCTCACACACAGATGTCTTTCCCTATCCCCAAACCAATACGGTAAAATGTTTTACAGATTAAATGCTTGGCACAGAGAAGGATTCTGAAATAAAACTCCTATTGTTTTTCCTTTTTTTCTTTTTTATAAAAGTATTTAAAGAGAATTGCAACCTTGGTTATTTATTTTCTTCCACTGCAAGAAAAAAAGAGCACATCTGTTTGCAATAGTGGATTGAAAGGTCTAAAAATAAATATCCTTTAAAGAAAAGTAACAGGACCTTGTTTGGCACTCTAAATCCAATCGACACAGGGAAAATGTTCGTTCTAGAGATGTTTGGCTTCTTTTAAGAAAGAAAAAAAGAACAAATAATGTAGAATTATACAGTTCTAATTAAGTGGTTTACCACATAAAAATGTGTTATTTTTACTCATCTGGTAAATAGTTTTACCCGTGACATAATGTCTTAACATTTACATTTCAATTCTGAATATACCCTTCATCTGTCATTTTCTCTAAGAAGAGATGGGTGAGATATAAAAATGATGTCTTTACTCTCATAATCTGTAATTAGAAAGCAAAAAGCCAAAGTACAAGTAAGATATCTGGCATTTGTGTTGGCTGGGATCTTAGGAAATTCGGTTGTCTACTATGGTGAAAAGGGCTTTATACATATTTTGGATTGTGTTATCACCTTTTTTGCACTTCATATAAAATAAAAAATCATTTATTGTAAACTAGTTACAAATACTGTTGTGGCCATTTCACAGAGAAGGGAACAATCCTGCCAGATGATTTACATGGCACTTGCCTCTTGGGAAACCCAGATAAACTAAGATTAGGGAGGGAACAGTGGCAGGGGAGCGATTAGGGTTGACAAGTAAAAAGGAGCTTAGAGGAACTGGAATAGAAAACAGATGGAGTAGATAAATATGGAAGGGCTGCTGGGGTATCTTGAAAGACAAACATTGGTTACTGAGAAGCAGTTGAGCCAGTAAATCCTTGAAAATGAGCTACTGAAAGGAATTTTCAGGCAAAGAGAAGGAGGTCAAGAAAGAGAATTGGGTTAAGGAGGATTTCGATATGTGAGAATACAGGCTTGAGAATTAAAACCCATCCTAAAAAAATAACACTCACAGGAAAAAATATCAAAGTGTATGGCCTCCTTGGTGAGTCCAGGAAGTAAAATAAATTATTCTAATTGCATCAAAGGTGTATCTTAAACGTTACATTGGAAGCAAATCTAAATAATGATTAATATGTTAAAGAAATGAATACTTGAAGGTAGTGTGAAACTGATATTTTTACATCCTTAGTCAAATAAATTGTATTTGCAATGGAAATGGTATTTTTAGTGAAGTAACATACAGCATGAAATATCAGGAAGCTAAGTATGAATACTGAGCCATTGAGTGTGGACCTGGCTGTAAGACTTTATACTTTCATTTTACTTATCTAGAAATGTGTAAATACATTAATTATAATATACATTGAATATATAAATATGCCTAAGTAGCTGAGAATATAAAACTCTTCTCTTGCAATAGGGTACATTAGGCTGTCCCTGAGGAAATCTTATAAATTAATTCAGCATTGCCTGCTATTCCAAGTATTTCTACCTTATCCCCCAATCAAAATTTACTGGTGTCACAGTTCCTTGAGCTTGCAATATGATAAAGATTTTTAAAAATACTATTTGCAGTGTCCTCAAGACCACAGACAAAAATATGTATTTTAAGGGTCCTTTAGAAATATGAAAATCCTCTATAATGAGAGCACAACATGAAACTGTCTCTAAAATACAGTTCTGTTATTTCCGTGACTTGGACACTCCACCACTTGAAACTCTTTGTTACCTCTCCCTGGCTCCTAGATGACAGTTCTATTGGACATAATATAAAACCAACAATCCTTACTGTGTCCTAAAGCCCTGGATGACCTCTTTCTAGCTCACCTCAATGAAGGCCACATATCCTGAGGATCTCCAACTTTCTCACTAGTGTGTCACTCTTGGGTTGCTTGACTCTCCACATTCTTCTTGCATTAGAATAATAGCTCACATTTAACCCTCTTCTTCCACCCATTTGCCTATAACATGATGAATTCCTCATTGTTTTTTAGAGTTAATTTTTAAATATAACTTTTTTTTAGGGAAACTGCACTGTCCACTGTCACCAATTTAAGGCTACCTCATTTAATTTTTTCAGTATATCTAAGTAGTTAGCTTTATTGCTTATGTAACAATTATATTGAAATGATTAATTTGTTTAGTTTCTGTCTCCCTCACTGGAATCCGCTCTGAGTTTGATCTAGGTCTTTCTTATTTCCTGCTATATCCTCGATTCTATATCTCTCTAGATCTCTATTATATCTTCAATACCATGTTTTCACTATTATATCTGGTATCATAGATTTCTGCAGAAGATCTCAACAAACGGCTTTAAATTAAAAAATAAATGTATAAATAAATGCATGAATGGGTAAAATTATCATCATGATGCCTGAAAAATGACAGACTTTCAAAAGAAAAATGTATTTTACTTATTCCTGAGTGTGAAAAACCAATCTTATGCAATAGAATGGAATCACATTCATTGTATTGTTTGTTTCATTACCTATAAGATAAAAAAAAAAGGCTTTGAGTACCAGCTATACTAATACTCTCTTACATCATTAGCAATAGGCCAGCACAATCCTTAGAAAGCAATTTGGCATAAAGTATTTAAAAATATGCAAATAGGCATACTCACTGGCTCAATAATTCTACTTATAATCATCCTTATAAGCATGAAATTCATAGCAGCACATTATTTCATAAAATCAAAATTTGGAATCAACCCAAATGTCCAGCAATAGGAAACTGGTTATATTGAGTTGTTGAAAAAGTCATGATACATTTTTGCAGCGGAAAACATAGAAAAAATATGTCATGACTTTTCCGACAACCCAATAGATTGTGGCACACTTATTCAATGTCAAAAAAATAAAAAATAAATACTTCAAACACACACACATATACACACACACACATATTATGACACAACTTTAAAAATAGGCTTGTGAAAAGAATATACAAATATATTTACAGAAAAAATTATGGTTGATTGATTAAGATGGTAAAGAGGTTATGGGAGATTATTCTACTCTATCTACCCAATTGCAATATTACTTTATTTCTATGACTGGGTTTCTTTTTAAAGCTATTTACGCTTTTACTCAATAGTTCACTATTATCTGTCGTCAGATTTAATTTCTTCCAACTTCATAAGTCTCATGGCAGAAAATGCATTTTTAGTAAATTGTCTCTATTCTAAAACGCATCATCTACCACAATTCTCTGATACGACAGGGTGCATTGCTCTAGAGTGTAGTAAATATTCTAACAGAAATGTGAGAGAAACACCAAACATTAATGTTTGTGCCTCCTGAATAATGAGATCACTTAATAAAAAATTAAGTCTGACCAAAAACTGTTTTTTAGAAGGAGTAAGGATCTTGGCTAAGATGGGAAAACATTTTCTAAGAAATTTTGAGTATCTTCATTTTGCATTTTCTTTTTTCTGAATATCAACACTTTGCAGGATATTTTCTGAAAGAAGTTGAGAATTTGATTAACCCATTCCATACAATGAGACAGATTAGGACTGACATAATAAGGACACATGGGATAGAACTGCCCAGAACTTTTTTAGGATACTCTAAGTGGAGATTTTTTTCCCTTCCAAAATCAGAGATACTCACATTCCTCTTTAACAGAGAATTGAAGCCTATTCTGAGATTTTAATGTGAACAGTTATAGTTACAAGGAACCAGAAAAAAAAGCATTTAAATATTTGCTTTCGTTTCCTTCCTAGACTTTGATGACTCAGGCAAAACTTTTCATGAAAAAAAATTAAAGGTCATATTTAGCATGCAAGTATAACAAGGCAATTCCTCTTTTTAAGCATATTTTTAAATAAATATTTGAACTAAAACTTCTTGGTTAAAAATTTTTATTACATTATTTCATGTAAGTGAGAGATAGATAACTATTTTTGTTCTGTTTTTTATAGTTTTCTTTTTAATTGACAAGATTTCAGGAAATGTCAGGCCTTTACCCTTCTCATTTGTCAGTCTGTCCCAGTGTAGACTTTTTCTTCTCTAAATATTTATCGGCTTGAAATGTTAAGAAAATTAGTCATAGCTTCTTGGAAAAATCCCCCTGCCTCTACCCCACCCCCCATTCTCACCAGATAACAGCCAGGAATTCTTAGGCAGTGTCTGCTGCAGCCAGGCTGACCCTAACCGAGGTACGTCTTCTCCTGTGGTGAGCCTCTAGTCTCACAAAGACATTTCACCGAGTTTGTTTAAGACAAGTTTATCCGCTTTCAGCCCAGCACCTGATACCATGCCAAGGAGCATAACTTTTTTTGCATTTAGTGCATATAAGAGAAACAGCTGCCTGGTACGTGTGAGACTTTCAAGGAACATATCCATTTGGATTTATAGCAATATACTTCCTAAACTGCTGGTTCAGCAAACTCAAGAGAGTGCCAGGCCTACTGAGCAGCGGTAACACCAGTTCCATACTAGATCATACCCCCAGAGGACCCTAAGTGAGATTCCAAAGGCAAACAGTGACATTTTTATAAAACTCAGAGCGAACACTTTTATCTCCAGTGGAGACAAACTTGAGTCTTCACACTGAGAGCCTATGACTATCCACAGCAGTGAAGTTCCCGGATTTAGATGAGAAATTAGATTATAAACCGGACAGGTAGAAGCAGCTTTCATGATGCTTCCATCCCAGAGGAATAACTGCTGACCAAGTGAGAAAACGAAGTTCATTTCTCAGGCTGGCCTCTTCTGTGTCTTATGAACCTCAATATACATACTTTCATGAGCTAGTTGTCTAGGGAACTTGAGAACTACCAAGAGAATTTGCCAAAGCTAAGCCCACAAGCAAAAGCTTATTTGGCAGTATTGGGTATCATAAGCATAAATTATTGAAAAAGAATAGTTTTAAAATATTGTCTGGGAGAAAATTTGTGACTTCAAATGATTTATAATGACTTTTTCAACATAAAAATAAGATTTTAAGATGGCAAAAAATATGTTTTTAAAATAGTGATATATTTTATGTATTTTCTAGAGTAATTTTATTAGTTTTCAGATATTTTTCAGTGTATGGTCAGAACTCTAAAAATACAAGTGATCCAGATGTCCCAGTACTTGCTTAAAACTTTTTAAATGGGGAAAAAAAAAATTATAAAGAAGAAACAAATAATGAAAGCAATTGATATTTGTATAAAATATTAGTTTCATTTGCCCAAGGCTTCCAAAGATTGCCAAGGCTGCTTTGTGTGCATGTGTGTGAACATTTTGAAATAAATTTTGAGAATATTCCTGAATTAATGGAAATAATGGTTGTATCTTTTTTTAATGTTAAATTACAGGTTTTTGGGTGAGGAAAACCATAATATGTGTATTTTTTTCACTCACAAAATACCAAACTTGAGTTTTGCTTTTTCTCTTGACATTTATATATGTGATAAAACATTGGGTACAATATTTGTCATCCTCAAAGTCAGGTACAATTTTCACAAGGCCTCTTAAGCTGGAAGGAAAAGAATACACCAATTTAGTGTATATCATCGACATTTTTTGGGGGTTTATTGTTTGTTTGTTTGTTTTCCAATTGTTTCTTTAAACTACACATTTGTAGTTGGAGGTAAATAACTCTTAAAGCACTCTGGTAGTATATGTTAACTCTTGTTAATTATACAGTTAATTGAAATGAGTAGTTGAGAAACTTTGTTGAAATTAATGCTTAGAATTTAGAATAATAAATCCTTTACTTCATCCCTCTTGATAGCTAGTGCACAGCCTTAAGTGTACAGATCTCTTTCTTGTGTTTTCTTCGGATTTTCCTGCACTAGGCAATGACACTCTAGCTTGTGAGGTTAGCACACTGGTCCAATGAGGTTTAAATTGCTTTAAACACAATTCTCATGAAAACAGAGTTGTCAATTTGGATCTAATATTCATATTCTGCCATCAAGAAGCTGTGTCATTTTGGGCAAGCTACTTAGATTTTCTGGAATTTAGTATGTTCACCTGAAAGTCAGATTAGATTATTTATTTCAGCCTTTGTTATTTTAAGCAAGGATGCACAACTGATGAAATCAGGAGTTGCATCCTTAGGAAGATTCTATGGGTTGGGAGGTGTGGCAGACAGTTTATTTAATCTTTCACTTCTCCCCTAATTACTGTAACCTCTGAGGGGTTTCTTTGGATCATAATTTGAAAACTACTGAGACAGATATTCTTCAAGGCCCTTTGGGCCTCTATCTAATATTTTGTAATTATAGATGCTGTTCAGGAGGGATTTAAGAATTTAGAATTTAGAGATCAAATGGATCTTAGAATTTATTTAGTTCAATACCCTCAATTTGAAGAAAATAAAACTAAGAGCCAATCTTACCAAGTTCCCAGAAAGTGTATAACTAAACTGGGCATCTTCAAAACACACTGCAGTCAGATTAACCAGAATCAGTTCCCTAAAATATCTGGACTGTGACCAAACGGAAGAAAGAATAGGAGTCACCTACAGAAACTGTCCAAGTTTGTGTTATTTTAGGCTTGTGGTTTGGGATTATGTTGAGAGTCAGAACATGGTCAAGTCTGAGAAATCTGATGAGGCCAGGAAGGATCCCCATCTGAAAGACCTGACATAAGTAGATTTATCCTGTGGCTTCTCTGAGGTTTTGGATTTCTGTAGGGGTGAAGTGTTAGGCCTCCATACTGAACTCAGAATAAACTCAAGACTTTATTATCAAAATCACACTTTACACATATTTGGGTCCTTTGTAACAAAGGCCATTATTGAAATCATTACTGTGAGTTGATGGCAGCAATCCTTTTATTCCAGAACATTCTATATGTATAAAAGGTACATTTTCCTTTTAAATTTTCTCCACGTGGCACTACTTTCCTGGCAAAAACAAAGCCTGAGACTTTATATATAAGAAGTTCCTGTGAGAATTGCTACTCTGAGGAGATAAAGTGAAAAACAAAATGCAGTTACATTGCTGAGCTTTCCTAGAACCGTGTCCTGTGCTTGAGATAGTTCTGCAACCCACATACCACTTGTGAACTAACTATATATGTGTGAGATCTTTGTTCTAGTATACAATGCTTTAAACTGGAAGATAAAAATCTAGGTTTCTGAGGGGGGTTGAGGGACAGGATGAAAAAGCTGAAGGCATTAAGAAGTACAAATTGATAGTTACAAAATAGTCATGGGGATTTAAAGTAAAGCATAGAAAATATAGTCAATAATATGATAATAACTATGTATAGTGCCAGGTCAGTGCTAGACTAGACAGAGGGATCACTTCTTAAATTATACAAATGTCTAATCACTATGCTGGATGCCTGAAATTAATACAAAATAATATTGACATTAACTGTAATTGAAAAATTAAAAAAGGGTGGGGGAGGTAAAGGGGAATTAGAGGTATAAAATAAATAAGTCATGGGGATGTAATGTACAGCATGGGGAATATAGTCAATACTATTGTGATAGCGTGGTACATTATCAGATGGTTGATGGGCTTATTATGGTGATCACTTCTTTAGGTATATAAATGTTGTACAACTATGGTGTACACCTGAAACTGATACAATGTTATATGTTAGCTATATTTTTAAATAAAAAATCTTAGGAAAAACAAAACAAAACTAGGTTTCTAATTTGAGTTCCAACCAATACATACTGTATGGCCCTGAACAAATCAATTAGCCTTTGTCAGTTTATTTACACTTAAAATCAATATGCTAAAACTTGCTCTCTCCTAGTCTGAAAGTAATTATTTGAGACTAAAAATAGACATTTTAAAGAGATATTATTTTGGAAATCATATATGCAAAAAACTTTATGATTACTGGCAAGAAATTGTTGACTTCATCTGTCATGACTGCTAGTAAGCAGATTCTATTTTTATTTTTTAGAGAACACAGTAAGATATAATGATAAACATAGACCAAAATGGCCCAAGGGAGAAAACTGTATTTTGAACAGTTCCTTCTGAACTCACTAATGATAAGCAAATATTATTTCAGTAGAGACTGACCAAAAACTTAGAGGTAGCTTGAAAAAAGATTTAACTTTCCAGAAGAATAGATTTATTTATTTAGTATAATATATAAATAAAATAAAATAAAAATAATTTTATTTCTAGGAGTGTCCTAGGAAATTTTCTAATCAGAATAGTGAAATGCTGGTATCACTTCTTTTGACTTCAGGCTACTATGCTCTTGTCTTCATTAGGTCTCTTTAAGAATAAGGAGTCAGTCATATTCCACCTTGTAGATTTTTTACACATTGAGATTGTGGCATATTTTATTTACTTAATGGTGGTGAGGTAGTGGGGGAAGAATAGAGCCATTTGATAAGTTAGGGAAGGAAATGGGTATGAACATTGCCCTTTGACCAATAATAGAATCCTAGCCCTTGTTCAGAAATGGAAAACAGAAGGAAGATAATGAAGCCTTGGACTTTTATGAACTTTATTTTCTCTAGGCAATTTTATGAAAGCTTTTTTCTCAAGTCATGATGTGTAAAAATTATACTGTTGAAAATATTATACTGTTGAAAACAGAGAGACTAGTACTTATTTCTAATCTCTATGAGAATTAGCCGTATTTCTCACACTTTGGTCACCACCTTACATTTTTCTATAAATCATTTTTTCTTAAGTCAGTTTCTATTATTTACAGAATATATGATAACTGATGAGGGCATTGGGATTCTGTGAAAGATTTCCTTAGACAATTGAATTAAAAATCTTTTCATAATTAGCTGGAGTTCAGTGTTCCCATTCTATAGAGAAAGAAACTGAAGCCCATATAATTAAAATAACTTGTCCAAGCTCCCACTCTATTTACTCCTGGTGTTAAAACCAGATCTTGAACTTCTAATAACCACTTCAGCACTCTTTTTGAATCTTAAGCCTGTATTTTCCCCTGAATAAGTTAAAATTCAATAAGTTAAAGTTTTATCCTAACGTAAAAAAACATGAAATGATATGTAGTAGGTGGGGGGTAGGAAGCCCCCAAAACAGGAAGTTAAAAGGTGAAAGCACAAAGAAATCTATCTGATGGCTTTGGAGAACCTAGTATTGCTTAGCCAGTTAAAGGTGAAGCAGGTCACTCTGGGTGAACATGAATCTTACCCATTTCCGAGTTTAGTTCTTCAGTTCTAAAGATGTGAGTAATACCTTTGTCTTTCTCACAGAGGTGTAAGGATAAGATGATTAGAAAATTTCACTACAAATTTTTTTTAACCATGATGTTGGCAAATATGTAGTTATATAAATAAAATTAGAATCTGGGACTATATAAGAACCTAAAATGACTTCTTTTTTTTTTAATCTGTTCTTCCTGCTTGTCCCCGACTCTTTCTATATCTGGTTCCCTCTTACCCATCAGACCAAATTATGCCTTATCACAGAAAGTTTTCCTGTCCATTTATTTCAAAACAGTCCCTTTCCATATCCTTGACATTTTCTAACTAATTATATGCATATTCGATACAAGTAGGGGCCGGCTGAGTGGCTCATTGGTTAAGAGTTGGCTTGGGATGCCAGCTCTGAGCAGCAGGACCCCGGTTTGGGGTTCGGATTCTACATGAGGGCCAGTGACATTGCGGCCTCTACAACTAAGATGGTGAACAACAGCTTGACCTGGAGCTGGGCTGCCATGAGTGGCTGGAAACAGCCTAGGCTGCAGTGGGGCTGGTGGGCAGCTGGTGTGCGCTTTTGTGAGGTGCTGTCCAATGGCCGGTAAGCGACTGCCTCACCCTGGAAGAGAGCAATGATAATACCAACATGGGCCAGTGAAGCAATGTCCTCCACAACTAGATTGAAGAACAAAAGGACAGCAACTAGTCTGTTCCCCTTCCCTGGTTCCCGAACACTGTTCCCCTCCCCCAATTCCCCAATAAAATCTTTAAAAAAAGAAAAAAAAGCAATTATGAAATCTAAAGATTCTAAATTTTTTGCTTACTTGTTTATAATGTGTTAGTCTCACTAGAATTTAAGTTCTAAGAGGACAGAGACATTGCTTATTTGGTACATGACTGCATCCCTAAGCATGTGGTATGTGCTTCTTGAATAAATGAAAACAGGGGAGACCAGAGTAACTAGCTGATTTCCTCAATTATATATAACATGCCAGTATAACAGATAGATCTAAATCCAGGTTTCCTAATTTGTAGTCTTTTGCTCTTCCTACTGTATAATATGTTGTTTTTCCTTTGGATATTTATATCTCAATTTATATATCTATATATTTACATCTATATATCTCCCTATATATACAGTTCTATATTTATATCTATCAGGCAAGTAGCCAAAAATATACAAGGTTCCTTTTCAATGAAGCTCTGAAATAGTACATTCAAGGCTGCCCACCTCATTACTTAAAACAACACCAATTTTTTTTTTTTTTTTTTGAAAGAATCAAATCTGGAATGAGGTCAGACAAGAAACAAGGGTCTTTTAAGGGCTGGAAAGAATGATTTATGAGGAGAGACCAAAAAAACAAAAAGAACACAGCAGAGTCTAATTACTTGATGAACACAGACAAAACACTGAGAACAGAAAAAAAAAAAACCCCATGAAACATAAAACAATAGAGCACTACTAATCCAAATACATATACACTCTCACAAAACCCTGGTGAAATGAGAGATTTATTAGAATCAAATTTATAGTAAATATGAATATCCATGCTAAAACTGACCATCATCATTGACACAAAAATAAATAATAGGAGCCCCAAATAATTTCTGCTCTAAAGGCCTTCATTGCCATGTTGAATTTATTCAAACAGTATTTAATTTACAAAGCATGTCCATTCCTGATAGGGTGCCTCACTAAATAAAGGCGAGTTACTATAAACCTAGTATAAAGAAGAAAAAACAAACAAACTAGGCTTAACAAGATAATTTTCCTGGAAGTGAATCTACTAAATTGTGAAATAATCCTCCAAATGAGGTAATCATGCTTAATTTTCAAAGGAACAAAGTTGGCTCTTAGTCTCTTGAGAAATTTTCTTCTCTGAAAATTTTCAAAAATTTCAAGTCAAAGTCTTATTTGAACAAATGAATTCTAATGAAAACTATTACCTTTCTACTGATTCCAAGGATAAAGGGACTTGAAGAGGAAATGATGAATGAGAAAGCTGTTTTCATATATCATTTCCCCTCTTTCAGTAGAGAAACCCATTTATCTTTTGGGAAGGAAATGGTTAAGTGAAGGAAGATAAATACCTTTGATTTATAAGATATAGTCACATTTAAGATTTAAAAGATATTCATTTTTATTGTTTATTTATTTTAAAAAGATGAAATTAAAAGAATGTATATGTGCTACAATGTGATAATCAGAATTGCTAATTTTATGCACATTATTTTCACTGTAGCTCTTATGAAAAGACACTAAAACAATGTTGAAACCAACTTGATGATAATTTCTTTAAAAATTTATGATAGCTATTTTAAAACTCTTTTAATTTCAGTAGTTGCCTGGTTTAACTTTGTCAAACATTTTCAGATGAGGAAACTACAAAATTACAATATATGAATATCCTAATAGACTTATTTAAACTATTATCCCTTCTCCAACTGTTTACTTAAAAAAATACTTACCGTAAAGCAAAAATAAAAATAATGCCCTATGGGAGTAATTAAGACTGAAGTTTTCTCTTCTGTGTATAGAACATGGTACACACTAAGCCAGCTGGTCCTTAATCAATATCATCAGTACTTTTGGACATTCCACTTTCTGCTGCTCATCGTCTCACTACATTTAAAAAAAAATTCATTCAACTTCTATTTTTAAGGTGTCTACTCATTGCTAGTTATTATTTCAGCTTATAGCTATGTGGCTGCCAGCCTCAATGATAATTCCCATTAATCCTTGCCTCTCTAGTATTTATGCCTGAGTGTAGTCCTTCCCATGTTAGGTCAGAGTTTGTTTATGTGACTAATGGAGTATGGCAGAGCAAAAGTGTGTGACTTACACTCTCCAGTCATTTGTTCTGCATAAAGTTCATTTACTGTATGGGGAGGACATTCAAACAGTCTGATGGAGAGGTCCACACAGTGAAGAACTAAGCCTGCAAATAGCCAGCACCCACTTGACAGCTATGTGAGTCAGACATCTTGGATCTAGATCTTCCTTGTCCAGTTAATCCTTCATATAATTGTAGCCTCAGCTAACATCTTGACTGCAATCTCATAACAAGTCAGAATCACCCATTAAGTTGCTACCAAATTCCTGACACACAGACACGCTGAGAGAACAAATGTTTATTTTTGCTTTTAAGTCATTAAATCATGAGGTAATTTTTCATATAGCAACATATAATTAATACAGCCTATTTTACTGTATGAGAAGGAAATTAGCATTTGTTTAATGATAATGTGTTTTGAAAGATAACAAGGAAATATACTGTATTAGAAAGTCTTTAGGATGTGTTTATGTCCAGGAAAAAAATTAGTGGATTCTCAAACTTTGCAACATTCTCACCAGAAAATGATAGATTTTCCATCATTTACTTACTGTAAACAATGATCTAAATTAATGTTATTTTGCTATTGTTAATGATTTTCTTTGAATGGTATTAGACTTTAAACAGCCTATATTTTTCAAAGTACGGAACTCTATCTATTAGGTCATCTAAGAAATGAATGAAACAAAACTGACAGCAACATTACTTCCCATTAAGACCTGTAACTGATTGCCACCAGGCTCTAGGAGCAGAATATCAAGATCTGATTTCTACTCAATCATTTTCTGTGGGCAGAGATGTGCTGATGATAAAATTAATGCCAAAAAAAGAAGGAGACTTTCCTAATCAAACATATACTTGTTAACTGTTCTGCAAAAGTCTGGAAAATCCCCAAATGGGCCCTGAGTCTCATTTAGTAAGCAACAGACTTTGACTATTGCTTACTAAATGAAGCTCTACAAAATCTGTCTCATTTCTGAGATAAGCAAAGTGTCTACACTAAAAGACAATATTTAATATCTGTACATCCTCTGCATAAAGAATTTCTTTGTTTAGGAATCACATTGGCTGATTTTTTTAATGTCTCCATAAATGAGTAATTAGACGCTCCTCCTCAGTATCACTGATGAGTAATAAAGTTGTCACACAGTGTGCCCTGTGGAAAGTGTTGAAGGGTTAGAATACTCACTTAGAATGGCCACCTGGTCTAGCTGTCAGATCTCAGCTCCATCATAGCCAATCCCTTTGGTGTGCATCTGTATATCACTAGATGCCAGGCCTATTTATAAAGAATTCCACTTTGGTGGGCGGGGTGGGATGGGCGGGGAGACAGGTAATGATGGCTATTGCTTACCTTTTCATTTACTCACAAATTAAGAGAATTATTGGGATGTTGGAAAAGTCATGATGCATTTTTGTGATGAAAAAACAGAAAAATATGTCATGACTTTTCTGATAACCCAATAATATCTTCCTGACTGGTCTCCGTATCCTGTTCTTTCATTTCTCCCTCAGCAAAGTAAAAACAGTATTGTTTTCCTCAGAGCTAGGAGGTTGCACAACATTTGATTCATTTGTGTTAGGCTTCTCTTTAAAATACAAATATGTATTTCATTGGTTAAACCTATTAGTAGTTTATAATCTGTGTAAATTACTTTGGCTGGTATGTGAATGTACGTTCTTCCCTGTGCTTAGTTAGAAGAGAGAGGAATTTTGCCTCTAGGAGAGACCAGGTAATTAAGAAACACATTGTGACTCTGAAGGAGGAGCAGGGAGAACATTCTATCTCTACAGAAGCTTTAGGGCCACAGGAGGATAGTAAATATTTGGGCGTTGGTGATGAGAAGAGAGAAGGCCTCAAGTTATGAGGGGAGGGAACAGAACAAAGTTAAGGAAAGGTAAATTGTACCAGCTTGAAAACTGAACCAAGATTAAGGTGGTGGTAATGTTATAAACAGTTGTAAAAGATAGGGCAGAAATTCTTACTGAATCTTAACTTTGAATCCCCAAGAGTACAAGAAAGGGACTGCATTTTTTTCATTCAATTTGTCATTACTTTGTTACTTCTCTGAATAGCCAGAATATGGATATGCCAAAACAAAAGTATTCTAGCATTATCTGTCCATGAGTTCAGGCATAAATGGAGTCTTAAGAAAACTTGAAATAGTCCTTCTACCTGCCTTTGGGTGTGTCCTCAGGAATCAGAGGAATAAAGAACTCGGGGAGGGAGATGGTCACTTTGGGAGGGGTGAAAAATATAACTATTGCATTGTTTTGTACACCTAGAACTAATAATTAAAAAATAAATAGCTAGAGTACAGGTCCTTAAAGCGGGAACTGTCCAAACACAGGCCACCCTCGGGGTTAATATGACTATCAACAACAATTTTCTTGCTAGTATGGTTTCAAAACTGCTCTTAAAAGCCCTTGTTAATGACCTGGTAATTGTGTTAGTAGCTCCTCAGTCAAGTGTGAAATGCTGTAGTTGATATGTTAGCAACATATAGAGTATGGTGAAAGTTCACTCCTGGTGTATCTGGAGTATCATTAAGCGTTCCTGCTTACATTTTGGCTTACTTTACAATAAAAATTTATTTACTGTCTCCATAAAACTTGTCTCAAGCTGCCTAAGGAAGTCTCCATTCGGGTTGATGCTGTGACAGGAATGTGGAAGGAATCCTTGATGAGCAGTACCTTTCCCTTTCCTGAGCAGCTTTTTCAGTGGGCAATGGAGTAAGTTTGTTCAAATTTTCTTGACTTCCTTCACATAATCTCCCCGAAACCTAGGGGGAAAATAAACTTTAAATAGCATTTGGCCAGATTTATTCATACATTGATATTCATACATTCATTTACACATTTCAGAAATATTTATTTGGTACCTATTATATACCAGGCACCATTCTAGGTACTGAGGATATAATATTTAATAAAATCTATGGCATTAAAGAGGATATATTCTAATGAAACAGAATGTATGTGTATATGCATGCATATGTACATAAACATGCAGACACATATATGTGTGAAACTTGCTACATGTATTGATAGAGGTGTGTGTGTGTGTGTGTGTGTGTGTGTGTGTGTGTAACAGTTAAGTTCTATGGAGAAAAATAATGAAAAAATCAGAATAAAAGTTCTGATGGCAGTATGAAGAGGGAGTTTTATTTTATTTAAGGTGGTCAGGAGAGGCTGACATTTTAACTGAAGGAAGTGAGGCTGCAAGTCAAAAGGTAGTTAGTGAAAGAAAATTCCAGGTAGATGAGAGATGAGCACAGACCCTGAAGTGGGAGCATGCTATGTGTTTCAGCAACAGCAGGAACCCAGTGTGGCTGACAGTGCATAAAGAAGAGAACAATGTAGACAGGGGAAGAGGAAAGGGGTGGAAACCGGCTGCTGTCTAGGACCTTACAGGCTATTGTCAAGACACTGGCTTTTCCTCTGAGTGGATTGGGAGAGTTCTAAGAAGAGGAATCTGAATTACATTGGAAAGGATGCCCTTGGTTATAGGTGTTTGTGAAAGAGGAGGAGGGTTAAAGCAGGAGACAATTGCAATTATCCGAAGGACAGATGGTGAACTAGGATTGTGATGGTGGAGAGGATGAGAACTGATTGGTTCTAGAGCTGATAGGATTTGCTGACAGACTGACTGTAAGATTGAAGAGAAAGTGAATAAAAGATGACTCTAGAGCATTTATCCTGAACAGCAGCAGGATTAACTCTCAATTAATGAGATGGAGAATACTGAGTACTTTCTATACACCAGGCATACTATGAAGCCGATGAGTGACAGAGATAGAATTGAAACCATATATAGCAGATACTTTCTTTTCATGCCCAATAGGCACTCTCTGTTCTTGCTCCTCTAATTATGTGAGAATATATGATGCTTGAAGCTGCATGAACTATTTTGTGACAATGAGGTGATATATCAGTCAGAGTTGAGGCAGGAATGGGATGGCATATGCAAATGTGGTAATTGAGAGTTTAATAAAGCATAGGCAGAGTAAAAGGGAAGAGTGAGGAATAGTTAGCACCTCAGGACTTGCAACTGCAGGGAGCTATTACCACCAGGCTTGAAGATGCAAACGGAGGGATTATCAGAACATATTGAGAGCTATAACTACAGCCTTAGGAGAAAGGTACCCTACAGGAGCTTTCGCCAGGAACACAAGTAGAGGATTTCATGCTCATAAAAACCTTAGCCCCAAATGAGAAGACCCGAGGAATAAAAACCCTAACCACCTATTCTCCTTGCACGTTGATCTCCTGCCAGCATTGCAAATCAGAAGCCATAAGGCAGGGCAGTCCAATTGGTATCATCCATAGAAGGCAGTCTACCCAGGAACAGAAAAGGATAGAGATATGTCAATCTCAGGTGCAGTGGAAGGTGTCTAGTATTCAGATAAGCCTAGAGTAAAGAAAAGGAACATGGAAGGATGACATAATGGAATAGTAGAAGAAAAATCTTAGATCTTTGATGATGTTCCTGTGTCACTATATCACATCTGGAACTACCAACTCCAGCACTTTTTTTTTTTTTTACTTTATATTTTGAAATAATTTTAAACTTTTGAAAAGTTACAAAAATAACAGTGAGTTCCCATATATCCTTCACCTATCTCCTTCTAATAGTAACATCATGCATACCCATAATATATTTATCAAAACTAAGAATTAATATTAATAATACTGTTAGCTACACTATAAATTATATTTGGATTTTTTTCCAGTTTTTCCTCTATTTTTTTTTTTTCTATTTCAGGACCCACTGCAAGTTGCCACATTAAATTCAGTTATTATGTCCCCTTAGTTGCCCTCAATCGGTGACAATTTCAGTCTTTCTTCATATTTTCTAACCTTCACACATTGGAAGAGTACTAGTCAATTATTCAGTAGGATGTCCCATAATTTGGGTTTATCTGATGTTTTCTCAGGATTAGGTTACACATTTTTAGCCAGAAAAATAAAGTGTATCATATCAGGGGTACATGACGTCGATATGTCCTAATTACTAATAGATCTTTTATATGATGGTCACTTTGATCTCTTAGTTAACATGGTTTCAGCTAGGTACAAAGTTTTCTGATATGAAATGATTAAGTATCTCTATTATTTAGACCTCCGTTAGTTGGTATTATCTTACTTGCAGATGTATGCATCCTAACAAATACACCAATCCTTCCAATTTATCTTTCTATTCCCCAGAGTACCTTGTTTGCTGAATGAAAAAATGAATACCTTATTTAAGAGTCCTTGAATTGCATATTTAATACCTGTGATATAATCAATTTATGGAAAAACAAGGTAGCACAATTGCCTTTTCATATCATTTAACTTTAAATGTCTTTAAATAATATGATTAAAACAAGAAAATATTTCAATGATGAAATTAAAGAACCAAGGAATTAGAGGAATTATTAATCCAGCCTCCTATATAAATTAGAAAATCTTCACCAAATTTAACTATGGCTCTCTATCTGTTATTTCACCACTTTGTAGAGAGCACAGTACATTGCAATGGAACTCGAGGCAGCTGTCTCTAGTTTATTTTTAATTCTTTGTTATACTAAGCTGAAATCTGTCTCATTATTATTTGTCCCAATGACTATCCACTGGGACTTTTCAGAAAAAAAAAAAAATCTAAAAGAACTCTTCTAAAAGCAGTCTTAAAACATTTAAAATTATTAATTATGTCTAACAGAAATGGTCGCAGAAATGGTTATTAGGATGAGACCAAGGATGGAAGAATTCTGTGGTATTATCCTCTCACCCACATTGACATCAGTTGATTAACCAACACTGTTTGAGTACAGGTGTTCATCTCTAAACCCATTTATGTATTGTTATTCATATTGCCTTATCTTTTTCAGGAGGACATCTTAAGAGTGAATTAACTAGAGAAACACTAATAAACAAACTCAACTTTCAGTGATAATATAATAGAACTTTATTTTTCACCCAAATAAAAGTCCCAAACAGGTGTTTCTGGTAGGCAGGTACAATCCAGGAACCCAGATTCCTTATGTTTTGTGGCTCTGCCATCCCCTAGGGCCTGCTGAGTAAAATGAATAGGAGAAGGAACACTTGCTTCTTAAAAATTCTGTCTTGGAAATGATTTCCACTCACATTTCATTGGCAAAAGCTTGTCACATGGCCACACCTAGAAGAAAGGAGCTTGAGAAATATAATCATAGTGGGCAAGTACCATCCAGGGACATGTCCAGAATATAGGGGGAAAGAATTTATGTGTGTTTTGGAGTCAACTGCCTCTGTCACACACAGGTGGCTTTGTTAAACACTTTCTGAAATACAGATATAATGTGTTTGGGGTGTTTCTCTGAACTAATATTCTAGTCCAGGGATCTGCAAATGTTTTCGGTAAAGAACCTGATGAATCTTTTAAGCTATGGAGATCATATGATCTCTGTTGCAACCAGTCAACTCTGTCATCTAATGAGAAAGCTGCCTTATACACAATGCAAATGAATGAGTGTGGCTGTGTTCCAATAAAACTTTATTTATGGGCACTTAAATTTGAATTAATTTATGGACATTGAAATTTGAATTTCATATATTTTCAAAGGTTGTACAATATTCTTTTAAGAAGTTCTTTCCAACCATTTAAAACTATGAAAAACCTTTTTGGTTCTCAGACCATACAACAATGGGTTGCAAGTCAGATTAACCTGTTTGCTTTAGTTTGCTGACCCCTGATGTAGCATCACTCTTTATAAAACAAGTGAGATGAACATATTATGATTTTATTTCGGTGAGTACTTGCTAAGTCTTAGCACTCGTTTATTCTTCCCTCAAAGTTCTGATAAATCACTTATTAATTAGAATGTATTCTAGGTATTACATGGTATCTATGCATAAGTCAATTTGGTAAGTTAATTTCATACTGTATTAATTAGAGCTACATTTATTAAGCACCCACAAAATACAGTCATTTTACCTACATTATTTTAGCTCTTAAAAAAACCCCGATGACATAGCTATTACCATGAGCACTTTGTTACTGAAGATACCAAGGCTCAAAGTAGCTAAGAAGTATTTTGATCTCATTTCATACAGCAAGAAATAGAAAAGCCAGAATTCAAACCGAACCTGTGCTTTTTTTTTTTTTTTTGAGGGCAGTGTCACTGGTCCTCCTATGTGGGACCTGAACTGGGACTGCTGGCTTCCCAAGCCAGTGCTTAACCACCGTGCCACTCGGCCGGCCCAACCTGTGCTTTTTTACCACACCAGATTTTCCTGGCCTTAGAGGCATGAGCTCCTTGGAATCTGAAAGCTATTCTTTTATTCTTTCTTCACATGTGTTTGGGCTCTATTGCACCTTTCCATGTATATTTTATCCTTTACAACTTGAAAATAATATTCCTTCAGTGGAGCCAAAACATCACAGCTAATGCCCAATGCCAATAAACACAGTAACTATTTTAGTGTCAGGAAGCATCTCACTGTGGCTCTGAACTCAGAATGCCCATTAGTGACAGAGTGAGCAGGAGAAAAGCTTCAGGACAAAAAAAAAAAAAAAAGTCACACATTCTCTCTGATGAGAGAAGATAAAGGCAAGTACAACCTCAGCAGCTCTGCCCTTGAGCTCTGCAGAAGTGTAGGCCTTGCTCATTTACTAACAAGTATGACCTTGAGTAATAAACTTACCTGCTCGCGTTTTGTAATCTCAGACTTCTTTATTGTATTTTATACTCTGACCTTTCACAAAGGGACTTGAAGTAATATTGGTGAATCAAATTTAACACCTATTTTGCAAAACACACAAGGTTGCTAATTGGCATAATTTTCAAGTTGGGGTGTGTAGAAGTGCTTTTCCAACTGCAGTTAGTTCACAAACAAAAGCTATTGTTTTGAAAATTCTAGATTTCCTCACCCATTATACTCAGTTGTTACAACATAATGGTACCGGTTTTTTTTAGTTTTTTTTTTTTATCAAATATAGACTCTTTAAGGAGAGTAATGTTGTTTGCCCCTTCCCTCATTATATAGATTTAAAACTGATGAATTCATTAATCTGTTTATATTTGCCCTTTTGGTGATTTTTTTTCTTTAATAATAGTATGAGTCTTCTCCAAGAGCAAAGATTACATTTCCTAATAAATCTATGTCCTTGAAATATTGTATGAATTTCCAAGCAGAGGCATTAGTGAAATATTATTTTGAAGGATAAAAGTAACCATTTTACAGCTCATTGACCCTCCAATGGTGTTTTCACGGTGATGTTACAGGCAAGATGAGATGGTGCAGTGTCAGCAGAATAGGTGAAATCAATATCTGTCTACCATAGCTTGTCCCCTATCTCATGCAGTAAAAGTTAGTAAAAAGAAAATTGATATGCATGGTATTAAATAACTTAACAACAAAGAGTTAGAGAAATTCTCTGTAGCAACACATCCTGCAACACATCCTGCAACACACAAATCTCCCCCTTGGCAGACTATTTCCCTTTAACTGTTCAAGGCTCCTCACATTTCCACTGCATCTGGAGCACATGCCAAGGCACTTCCTGCCTCTCGGGATTTTTGGCAAAGGTCCTCGCTTCTGTTCCACTTGGCTCTTCTCGAGGCATCTGATTTGTTGCTATGAGGATCAGTTCTATTTCTATTGTTGTTTTCATCACAAGGGAAAGAGGTCTACTTATCAGAGACACCACCATGGATGTGTATAGGGATGAGAAGGCAGCACCACATGCCATTCTTCTTTATTTTTTTTTTTAACACTAAACAGTTTAAATTTGCCCTTAAGGAGAACACAAACAACGCAAATTTTCTTAATAAATAAAAATGCTGTGAAAAAAACACTGAAGAAAAATCTATGCTCCAGAGCATCCCTGGGATCAAACTGCAGCCTGATTGCAGAGATGTAAGACTTAAAAATATGCTCTGATGACACACCCAAGGGGCTGTCTGGGCAGGCACCAGAGTGTTCCGTGCTAAAGCAAACCCTGCTATGTTGAGTCAGCTCCTCCACTGTAGTTACAACCAGTCCTTACAACTAATCAGCCTCAGGATCAATCCCTCCTACTGACATGCAAACAGCAACCAAGGCTCAATTACAACAGAAGGGAACACAAAAACCACACAAGGGACACACCTGGAACACCGGCTCAAATGACCAAGAGGCTGTGCTACTGGGTCCAACAGGATACTAACTACATAAGACCACTCCACTCTACTAAGACCAGAGACATTGTAGTTCTACCTAATATGTAGGAACAAACACAGGGAGGCAGCCAAAATGGGGAAACAGAAAAACATTCCCCAAATGAAAGAACAGAACAAAGCTCCAGAAAACAAACAAACAAAATGGAGACAAGCAATCTACCAGAGTTCCAAACACTGGTTACAAGGATGCTCAATGATCTCAGGGAGAGCTTCAACAAAAGACAGGAAACATAAAAATCGAAATAGAACACATAGAAAAGAACCACTCAGAAATGAACAATGTGATATAAAGAATACATCTGAGGGAATCAACAGATTAGATGAAGTAGAGAATTGAATCACAATTTAGAAGATAAATCAAATCACAATTTAGAAGATAAGGTAGCAGAAAACACCTAATCAGAATAGCAAAAAGAAAAAAGAATCCAAAAATAATGAGAATAGTTTCAGAGGACTCTGAGACAACATCAAGGGTACCAACATTCACATCATAGCAGCACCAGAAAGGAGAAGAGAGAAAGAGAGAGTGATAGAGCAAGGAATTGAAAATCTACTGGAAAAAAATAATGATGGAAAATTTCCCTAACCAGGTGAAGAAAATACATACAAGACCAGGAAGCACAGAATCCCAAACAAGATGAATCCAAAAACCCACACTATAAAGCCCACATCATAATTAAAATGCCAAAAGTCAAAGTCAAAGAGAGAATCTTAAAAGTAGAAAGAGAAAAGCAGTTAGGTACCTACAAGGGAACGCCCATAAGACTGTCAGGTGATTTCTCAGCAGAAACTTTGTAAGCCAGAAGGGATTGGCACAAAATATTCAAAGTGATGAAAAGCAAAGACCTACTACCAAGATTACTCTACCCAGCAAAGCTATCATTTAAAATCAAAGGACAGATAAAGAGCTTCCCAGACAAGAAAAAGCTAAAGGAGTTAATTAACACCAAACCAGTTATTACAAGAAATTTTAAAGGGATTCCTTTAAGGAGAAAAAGAAGATAAAAAATACGAATAAAATGGCAATAACTACACATCTATCAACAATTACTTTAGGGGCCAGTCGAGCAGCTAGTTGGTTAAGGGTTGGCTTGGGAGCATGAGCTCTGAGCAGCAGGGCAGCTGGTTCGGATCCCACATAGGGTAGTGACGCTGCACCCTCAACTGCTAAGATGGTGAACAACAGCTTGACCTAGAGCCGGGCTGCCGTGAGTCATGGGAGACAGCATAGGCTGCAGTGGGGCTACAGTGAGCTGCCGTAAACTACCGTGAGTAACCTGCAGCCACCCTGAGCTGCTGTCCAATGGCCAGCGACTGATCTGCCTTAGTCAGGAAGAGCACAATGATCACAATACCAACATGGGCCAGTGAAGCGATGTCCTTCAAAACTAGACCAAAGAACAAAAGGACAGCAACTTATCTGTTCCCCTTCCCCAATTCTCCAATAAAATCTTTAAACAAACAAACAAAAAGCAATTACTTTATATGTGAATGAATTAAATGCTCCAGTCAAAACATGTAAGTAGCTGAATGGATGAGAATGAATTAAATGCTCCAATCAAAAGATGTAGGTAGCTGAATGGATAAGAAAACAAAACCCTTACATATGCTGCCTACAAGAGACTCACTTCAGATCAAAAAACATATACTGAAAAACATATACTGAAAGAGATGGAAAAAAATATACCATGAAAATGGAAATGAAAAAAAAACACAAAACAAAACAATTGGGGTTGTGATACTTATACCAGACAAATTAGCCTCTAGAACAAAGTCTATAATAAGAGACAAAGAAGGACTCAGCAATCCCACTTCTGGGTATCTATACTAGATACTTTGAAGGGACATGTATATCCATATGTTCATTGCAGCATTATTTATAATAGCCAGGATATGGAGGCAACCTAGGTATCCATCAATGAATGCAGAGATAAAGAAAAGGTGGTACATATATACAATGGAATATTTACTCAGCCATATAAAGAATAAAATCTTGCCATCTGCAACAACATGGAGGGACCTATAGGTATATGCTGAGTGGAGTAAGTCAGACAGTGAAAGGCAAATGTCATATGATTTCACTTATATGTGGACACTAAAGAACAAAATAAATGAACAAACAAAAACAAACTCATAGGTACATTTTTATGTTTGCCAGATTGGGAGGAAATATGGGAGGGGGAGTGAAAAAGAGAAGGGAATCAGAAGTACAAATTGGTAGTTACAAAATAGACAGGGGGATGTAAATTATAACGTAAGGATACAATAATTATTGTAATGACTATGTATGGTGTCAGATGAGTGCTAGATTTATCAGAGTGATTACTTTGTAAGTTATATAAGTGTCTAATCATTATGTTGTACATCTGAAGCTAATATAATATTGTATGTCAACTGTAATTGAAAAATTAAAAAAGTTATTAAAAGAAAGAAAAGGAATAGAAAAAATAAAAATATATTCTGGGAAAAAAAAAAGTCAGATTATATTTAGGGAGCCCTCACCAAGATCTAAGCAGAGTTACCTTCACCCAAATATCAGAGGAAAGGCTTCAGCATTTAGTAATGCTAAAACAGTATTATGATTGACTTCTCTTTGGTTATATCAATCAGAATCTAAAATGTGCATTTATTTTGACCCAACAGTACAATGTCTCTGAACCTGTTCTACAAACAGACAGACAAATGTTCATCAAGGAATATGTATAAATATTCACAATGCTGGGTCATAATGGTCTCATGGCAGCAATAGCCTGAGGCTAAAGAACATCACCCACTTTAAGCAGAGAGCACATTCTCCTGTCCACCTTAATCTCAGCTCAACACTCTTTATTAACTGCTGATACATTCTTGTTCTCTACAACTACTTATCTGTGTGACACCCAAAAATGCTTTTCAAAGGGCAGTTGTCTCTACAACTATAAAAGCAAATGAAAATGAAAGAAAATACAGCCTATCAAAGGAGTTCTATCAAAATATGAAAAGAGAATAAATCCATAGAAGGATAAAATTGGAAATCCTCTTCTATCTTTGCCCCAAACATTTTATTCCCATATTTTCTAGCTATAACTAATAGCTGTGTGTGTGTGTGTGTGGTGTATGTGTGTGTGTGTGTGTGTGTGTGTGTGTGTGTGTGTATCCTTCCAGTACACATTTCTAAGTGTGTGTATAGGTGCACATGCATGCATGCACGATTTTTCCTAAATGTTATAAAATATACATTTTGTTCCATAATTTATTTTTTGACATAAAAATAAAATCTTTTTCATATAAATACATATAGATCTTCCCCACAATTTTGAGAACAGCATAATATTCAGAATGCAAATTATATTAATTTATTTAACTATTCCATCATTGGTACACATTTAGGCTGCTAGCAGAATAAACACCTGGAAACAGTCCCAATAATTAAAATTGTGTCAATCTTAATTTATAAATTTGTATTACAAAACAAGTATATTGAATATATTTTTCAATTCATACACAGTTTCCTCTCTCTCACTTGCCCTCCCCCTGAGATTCAAAATTGCCATACAGTATAGTAGAATGTGCTTGGTTATACTGAAAATACTTTCTATTAAAAACAAACAACAGGGCCGGCCAAGTGGCGCGGTGGTTAGGTGCTGGTTTGGGAAGCCAGAGGCCCTGGTTCGGTCCCACATATGAGGGCCAGTGACACTGCCCTCAAAAAAAAACAAAACAAAAAAACAACAACAATTTCCAGTTGCAGAAAATCATGAACAAATAAAGGGGTTTATTTGTTTCTGCTCTGAGTTTCTGGAATTCCAGATCTCTCTCTCTCTCACCCCCTCCTCATACTACACTACTCCTTCCTCCCATTATTCAGTCACTTTTTCTCTTTATATTAGCCTGTTTCTTTAAAGAACATTGCTGACAAAGGCTTCAGGCTTATATTGTCTTTCTTCAGTGATCCAAGGAGAAAAAAAGAAAACTCCTCTTTACTAGTTTTTAATATACAAATTCCAGAGAAGTCTGGTTGGCTAATGCTGTAGAGGCTGGATAATGGGGCTGGTTGTCCCATTGCCCTGGGTTGAATAGTGTCTCCTAAAAATGCATGTCTTCCTGGAACCTCAGAATATGACTTTATTGGGAAATAGGGTCATAGTCAATATAATTAGGTAATGTGAGGTCATACTGGGAGTAGGGTGGGCCCTTAATCCAATATGACTGTGTCCTTATGAGAAAAGGCACAGAGACAGGTATACACAAAGAGAAGACAATATGAAGAAACATAGGCAGGAAAACATGTGATGATGAAGGCAGAGATTAGAGTGATGCATCTAATAAGCCAAGGACTGCCAGCAACCACTAGACACATGGACTAGATTCTTCTTCTGAGCCCCCAAGAAGGAATCAACACTGCCAACCCCTTAATTTTGGATTTCTGGCTTCCTGAACTGTGACAGAAAAAAGTCTGTTGTGTTAAGCCACCCAGTTTGTGGTACTTTGTTATGGCGTCCCTAGAAAATTAATATACCCACCAAAACCACATGAGTGGGAGAGGGGCAGTTCTTCAAATAATGCAGATGCTATTACAAAATTACTAGGAGGAAATACTGAGCAAACCAAACCAAACAAATGAATACCACCAACAAAAACAAAAGTAAAATCACCTGATGGCACAGCCTTGAAATTCTTCCAAAGCACTTTTCAATCCCCAGATAGCTCTGTTTATTTATTTGATATTATTACCCCATCCATTTTCACAAACAATTTGAGGAAATTTACTTAAGAAGTAACAAAATAATAAAACCACAAATTTACAAACAAAAAAAAAAGAAAAGAAAAGAAAAGGAAGAGCCAAATAATAATGGAAGGTAGGGGAGGTAGAATGATTTCCCTAGAACACAACACTTACAGCTGTAGTTCCTGCATCTGTCATCAAACAGAAAACCAAGTTCCTATAACTTTCATTATTCAATGAAGAAAGCATACCTGACTTTAGAAAGAAACAACCTTTTTTCCTAAACACAACAAGAAATATGTGTTTTAGTAAATCAGAATTAAATTAGTCCTTAGGAAATCAAAACTCATTCTCAAATTCCAGAAGCAAGAGAAAATTGAATCTGGAGGAAACTAACATCTTCCAAAGCTTCAAAATGTCACTTCAATTTTTCACACATAATACTTGACATTCAGAAAAATTATCAACTATACCAAGACTTAGGATCGAATGACCAAAATAAAACAAGCAGACAACAGAAAGAGACCCATAGGAGAAGTAGATATTGCAGTTATCCATCAGGAATCCTAAACTAATTGTGATTAACAGGCTTAAGGATATAAGTTATAAGATGGAGAGTTTCAGGTAAACAGAAGAGCCAAACCTTGAGAAACTTAGAAAAATGAGCAAGATAGTGACTGTATCTTTGCAGAAAGATGGAGTCTAGGTGATATTATAAGAAGAGTTTTGGAAGTATTGGCATTGTTCAACTTTCTTAACTGGTTAAAAATTACATGGATGTGTTTCCTCTCTGAAATTAATAGAGTGGTATATTTTCTGTATATATGTTATATTTCAATTAGAAAAGAAAAAAATTAATGTACAGGCTGGTGAATGCCTGAAATAAATGCATATTCTAATGTTGATTGAAAGGAGGTAAACTTATAGCTGTTGGTGATTTCTAGAGGTGAGTGCGATTTGGGGAGAGAGGACCCATGTCTTGCTCAACAGTAAATGATGAATAGGTAGAAAAGGCTGAGTATATTATAGCCCAGAGTAGTAACTCAATAAATGTTTATTAAAAGAATTAACAAACTGCCTTTTTATTCCTTCTACTGAAAAAGATAATACAAATAGAGGATTGAAAAGGGAAACGTGAACATTTATTTTTCAGCTTTCTTTAGGGTGTTCAGTTCTTTTACATATAGGGACAGAACAAATTATATAGTACTTAAACAAGGAGAAAAGAAGTAATCTTTTCTATTAGGCCCTGTCTTTGATTAACTATGTGTTTCCTGAGAAATTTATTTTCTCCTTCTTTTCTGAAAGAGCTCTAAAAATATTCCCTGGCTTATAGCAAATGAGAATATCCTGTTTAGGATCATGCAGATGGTGAGCTGTGGGCATTTGGCATTGTTCTTGACATTCCATATCAATGTCCAACTCAGTTAACACTAAACAAGTGATTTAAGGGAGTTTTCAAGAGCCAACAGGGTCTAGTTCTATTGTTTTTTAAGGCAAGCCAGGACTTTCTCTTACTCTGATTAAGGAACATAAGATGTGACAGTAGGAAAGCCTAATGGCCTATTTGAGAACCACAGAGTTGAGTGAAATTTCCCTTTGCACCATTTTAAAAGAAGGGCTCCCTTCAGGGTTCAATATATGTTTCCAGTGTGGTGAAAGTGAATACTTTAATAACATTTTAAAGGAAAAATCAACACTCTTTGTTATTCTACTTCATAAAGAATTCACAAAGGGATCAGCTTAGAGAAAATAAAGATTAAATTATTGTGGCTGGGTTGTATGCCAAGAAAATGGGTCACATTGCATGCATGCATAATCCTTCATTCAACAAATATGGAGGGCCCCAGCTGTTTGTAAATTAAATTATATGGCTCCCCCAATTGCCTGTACTTTAATGGGATAGGAGGATACACACAGCACTAAGCTAATAACAATAGAAAAATGATTATAAAAAATATACTAAAAGGAAATGACAATACAGTGTATGATTAAAAGCACCAACAGGGGAAGTTATGGAAGGTGAAATCTTGAACTAAAGTGGACCTTGGAAGATCACAAGGAGTTGGAGAGAAAGAGCAAAGGCCTGTGATTTTTCTTTCTTTTATAGGTGAGGAGGCAATATATGAAAACCTACATGCATGACAAGTTTGGGGGAGCAGAACAAGGTAACTATAAATGGAGAAGCATTGAAGACAAAGTTGGAAATAAGTTTTGGGGAAAACTTATTTATGCAAGACTAAGTAATATGTCTGGATTTTAGACCAAATGGCATAATGTAGCAACTGGGAGTAACAGAAAAATCCTAAGCTTTGATGTAAGAGACTTGGATTTGAACCTCAGTTCTCTTAAATATGTATGAGTCTCTACTCCTTATAAAAAGGAGATAATAGTGTCAATATGCAAGATGGTGTCCCATAACCGGCAGAACACAGCAGGGCGGAGGAAAATGCAGGTTTCTTATGTCATTCGAGATGAAGTGAAGTACAATTGAAACGGAGTCAACGCCCTGCAGCTGGAACCCAGCACTCAATAGACTTTTCACAGCAGGCCCGGACTCCATCATAAGGATATGGAGCATCAGTCAGCACAAGCAAGATCCATATATAGCATCTATAGAACACCATACCGATTGGGTAAATGACATTGTACTCTGTTGTAATGGGAAAACCTTGATATCTGCTTCTTCTGACACAACAGTAAAAGTGTGGAATGCACATAAGGGATTTTGCATGTCAACACTGAGGACACACAAGGACTACATAAAGGCCTTAGCATATGCCAAGGACAAAGAACTGGTAGCATCAGCTGGGTTGGACAGACAAATATTCCTTTGGGATGTGAATACTTTGACAGCACTGACTGCCTCAAATAACAGTCACAACTTCCTCTTTAAGTGGAAACAAAGATTCCATTTATAGCCTGGCAATGAATCAACTGGGAACAATCATTGTATCTGGGTCCACTGAGAAGGGTATGGGACCCAAGAACATGTGCAAAACTAATGAAGCTTAAAGGGCATACAGATAATATAAAAGCATTGCTGTTGAACAGAGATGGCACACAGTGCCTTTCTGGCAGTTCTGATGGGACTATCCGCCTTTGGTCCCTTGATCAGCAGAGATGTGTAGCAACGTACCGAGTCCATGATGAAGGCTCTGCAAGTCAGTGACGTCTTCACACACGTGTACTCTGGAGGAAGGGACCAGAAGATCTATTGTACAGACCTGAGAAACCCTGACATCCGAGTGCTCATTTGCGAAGTAAAAGCACCTGTCCTCAAGATGGAACTGGATAGGTCAGCTGATCCCCCTCCTGCAATCTGGGTTGCAACAACTAAATCTACACTAAATAAGTGGACGTTGAAGGGAATTCATAACTTTAGAGCCTCTGGGGATTATGACAATGACTGTACAAATCCTATAACACCCCTTTGTACACAGCCTGACCAGGTTATTAAAGGGGGTGCTAGTATTATTCAGTGCCACATTCTTAATGATAATAGACATATATTAACCAAAGATACCAATAATAATGTGGCATATTGGGATGTATTGAAGGCATGTAAAGTTGAAGATCTGAGCAAAGTGGATTTTGAAGATGAAATTAAGAAAAGATTTAAGATGGTGTATGTGCCAAATTGGTTCTCGGTAGACTTAAAAACAGGGATGTTGACCATTACTTTGGATGAGAGTGACTGTTTTGCTGCTTGGGTTTCTACAAAAGGTGCTGGCTTCAGCATCCCGGATGGTCAGACCCAAAACTGAACTTGGGAGGACTTTTACTCCAGGCCCTCCTAGAATATTGGCCTAAAACACATGTGTGTCCTCAAATGGATGAAGAAGAAAATGAAATAAACCATGTAAATGGGGAGCAGGAGAACCGAATACAGAAGGGAAATGGCTATTTTCAAGTGCCACACACACACACACACACCCCTGTGATCTTTGGAGAAGCTGGAGGCCACACACTGTTCAGGCTGCTCCGCTGAGATTCCAAAGGTGAGACTGAATCGATGCTTCTCGACGAGAGGGTGCCACAATGGGTCATTGACATCACTGTGGATAAAAATATGCCCAAATTCAACAAAATTCCTTTCTACCTCCAACCTCATGCATCTTCAGGAGCAAAAACCTTAAAAAAAGATAGACTCTTTGCTAGTGACATGCTCCAAGTCTGGAAAGTAATGGAACATGTTTATGAGAAGATCATCAACTTGGATAATGAGTCTCAAACCACCAGCTCTTCTAATAATGAAAAACCAGGAGAACAGGAAAAAGAAGAGGAAATTGCTGTGTTGGCAGAGGAGAAAATTGAACTTCTGTGCCAGGACCAGGTTTTGGATCCAAATATGGACCTTCGAACAGTGAAACACTTTGTATGGAAGAGTGGTGGGGAGCTCACCCTCCAGGACTGGCAGAAGTCCACGTGAAGGGTGGGCCAATGGACACTCCTGGGTATTCATTTCCTGACCTTCCTCTGTGGCCCCGAGGGTAGTCCTAGGAAGCTCCCTGAGGCCCATCGGGAGCCAGACTTCTACCGGCCGATTTGGTATGGAGCGAGCTTCTCTTTCAATTGAAGTAACTACTCGAGATGTAATATAGAAACCAGTCTCCTTGTGTAGATTAAGCTGTCACCAGGGAGGCAGAGTGGGGGTGGAAGAGCCCCCAGCAGACACTGTGTCTTGTGAGATGTACAGAGAGCTGACGACAGGCCAGCGCAGACTCGGCTTCCTCCTTTTATTTAAAAGGACCTTATCTTTGTCCGTTAGCACTTGTTAGGGACACATCGTTGGGGCCACATCTGTCACCATGTTTCAACTTCAAACTCACATGCTCTGTAGCTTTTCTAAGACAGTACATTTCATTCATGCAGTACCTTTGAAGGCTTTTTCCAAGTTTGTCATTAAAAAAAAAATTTGTTTTCACTATTTAAGACAATTATTTTTAATAGGAACTTGTTGCACAATTTGAGAGCTAGCCCATTGTATAATAAATTATTATTGTGGGGTTCATTTTTTTTAAAAAAAAGGAGATAATAATATCATATAGGTTTATTATGAGTCTTAACTATCATAATATGTATAAAGTAGCTGAGCCATATAAATCCTTAATACTTATTAAAACATCATCTAAGACTTCCATTTTATACTCTATGAGTGCTATTAAAAATTTGAGTCAGCTAATGGCCTTGATAAAGATGGTGTTTGAGGAAAGTAAACCTGATAGTAATTAGCAGGAAGTCTTGGAGGAAAGGAAACTAGCTGAGAAGTCATTTATTAGGGCAGGAAGTTTGAATCCCCTTGTAAAAACGTGTGTATAATATAGATCCTTTGGGGAGGGCTAAATGGGTTTCTGACTATCAACATAGTCCCTAACCTCCCAAATGATTAAAAATCCTTGCATATATAACAGAAGATGCTAGACTATGAGAAACTGAGGAAGAGCAGTAAAACATAATACAAAAGATTTAATTACTGCATGTGAAAATTAAATTGGGAATTGAAAATGACACTGAAATTTTAAGCTTGTGTCACTGAGCATCATGATACCATTTCCAGAGACAGGAGAGTCAGTTTGGAAGGGAAAGTTATATGTTTGGCTTTAAGCGTGTTGAGTACCAGGCATTTGCCAGAATTGCTAAGTAAAATCCTGACCAGACAGCCTGGATTTACAAAGCAGGTCAGGGCTGAAGACAAAGATAGTGAAAGGCAGGGCTTCTCAGATGGTACTTCTGCTCCAAGGGTACATGGCAAGAGGGCAGAGGATGCATAGAGCCATGGATATGAGACAGCTTTGGGAAGGATATTCCAAAATGTGGTGAAAATGTTTTAAAATTTTTGCAGCTCCTCCCACTCCCCTGCAAATTAGTTATGCATGCTTCCAATGAAGTGTTATGATATAGAAAATAAGTAACATTTGAGAGGTAAAACACTGGATGGAAGGAATCTGTATTAATTTACTATTGCTACCAGGACTAATTGTGAGAAACTAGCCACAGAAATAGGTTAATTTTCTAAGTGTGAAAATAAAGTAAAACAAAGTAAAATGAGGAAAGGAACAAGCACTAGGTCTGTGGTGACCCAGAGTTAGGAGGCAGAAGGAAGACTCAATTAAGGAGAACTTGTCAAAAAGGCAAGTGGATATACCAGAAGATAGTGTCAGAAACCAGGAAAAGAGAGAATTTGAGGAATAGGTTGTCAACTCGGTGTCAAATGTAGTGACAAAGTCATATAAAATGAGAAAAAGTCACCGGACATGAGTGCCTTCTTCCTAAACAGTTCTCTAAGTATTTTTACAATGTTAAGGTTGTATGCAAAGATATTTAAATCCTATTCTAGGATTTGGTTTAATGCAGACTTTTCTATTTGTAGAAAACCCTTCAAGAGATCAATAATCGATCATAACTATGAATCCCTTAGGCAGATCATTTATTTGACATGCTTTTTACTCTCCTCATCATTGCAGTGCATGACTCAAATCTTAGAATCTGAATATCTTATCCCCTTCAGACTTAATTAGAAATTGAATACTGCCAAAAATGAAATAAATGAAATTCTCAAAACTTAGAACTTTAGGGATAATGATGGGACAAATCAATTTTTGCTGTTGTTACATAAGTGGCTCAAATACTCAGAACTCTGATACCCAGCCTCCCGCATCAATCAAAAAATCAAAACAAATTAAAAAGGTGAAAAACAAACAAACCAGAAAATCTATTAATGTTGTTGTTACTATTGGGTTAGGAAAACAATACATATTACTTTCATGTTTTTAAGCTGCTAAAAGTTTAAATGCAGTTAAAGTAGTGTTGGAAGCCACTGAATTAAAAGGAAATGCTCATATCTCTTTTTTTTTTTTTTTTCTTTTTTTGAGGGCAGTGTCACTGGCCCTCATATGTGGGACCGAACGGGGAGGGACACTGGATTCCCAAGCCAGCGCTTAACCACAGCGCCACTCGGCCGGCCCAAAAGGAAATGCTCATAATATAGTTAACCTGCCTAACTTTCTTGCCATTTCTCTAAAAAGGGGCAAATAGTAAATGAGTAACCCTTTGGTCAGTGGGGGAGGGAGCAAGCAGTAAACTAGAAGTCAGGTCCTGTTCTACTGCTTTTCTCTTGTGACTGGTGCAAGTGACCTTTGTTCCATGCATCTCAGTTTGTCTGTCTGTAAAGGGGTGAGAACAATCTCTCCCCAACCCAGTTTACCACCCTGGGTCTCTATGTAATAATTTATGACAGTCAAGCAATTATATCTTTCTTCAAAAATGTATTGTGAGGGTTATACTTGATAACACATTACATATGCTTAGGCCTTCAATGGGGTCAGTTGGGAGTTCTTTCCATCGTTCTTTCATTCTCTTCTACCTCAGGAATCTTTTGGAATAATAAGTGACATAAGTAACTATGTAGTACTTCAGGCTTTCATATACAATAAATAAAAGAGCTAGAGATTGAGAGACATGAAAAAGAGATGTCTCTTATTAGGACGTTATATTGAAAGACTACAGAGAGGCCTGGGCTGGAAGATAGCTTATTGGCAGATACTAAATAGAGAAAAAATGTGGAAATTCTGCAGCTCCTGAAATCGATATTAGGGGGATGAATATCATATTTGAGAGGATCTTAAAGTCTTTGAGATTGAGACAGCCACAGTTGGGGTATATGTATCTTGCCCCAAACTATTTTTCCATGAAATTGGTAAACCAAAATTGCAATAAAAGTGACATCTCATTATTAAAAATATCAATAACTATGATTTCTCTAATAAGTCCAAAAGTCCCTTTTAGATTATAAGGGGACATTTATGTAAGATAAGGCAAAAAAAAAAATAGAAAAGTGCAATGGGTTTCAAATGTTTTGGGCTCTTATCCATGTATTTAAAAAAGCATGAAATAACATGTATGCATATTATGTGCAATGCATGCTAATATTTTCTATTCTAAAGGGCTTTCTCAACTTGTTAATAAGTCATGACCTGTACTTTTCAAAACAAAAACAAAAACCCCAACTTCTTTAATTGGTTCCTTTTATGTGTCAACTCTAAGTGCAATGTTATCTGAAATGAACACTATTTTTTATCTATTAATAAACAGATATTTATTAATCATAATCTATTTTAGATAGTACTTTGATATTTATTCTATTAAAGTTATATTATTAGATATAAATTTCTTTCTGAGGTTGGATTGCATTAATTAGTGTGACAGCATTTCTGGCATAAACTCAGATTCAATATTCAACTAGGGTAGGTCATTTGTTATGAGAATTGTCAGGTGAGACAGTGATAGATGTGTACAAAAGATCATCTCTAGTAAGGAAACAAACAACCTTAGAAATTTATGTACTATAGGTCTATTGTGGAAAAATAGGCTATCATATGAGATTCTAGTTTAGATTTCCTTTTAACTCTACTGCTTTATGTCAATTATTTGAATTAGTTTGTGGTAGCTAATAGAAATCTATTTGAAATGAATTAAAATTGGGAGTGTTTTATTATTCTCAAAAATTCTTAGGTGTTTTGAAAATCTCTCATTAAAGAAACATTTAATGTAATCTAGGGATTTTGATACTGGTAAGTAGAAGATGCAAACCATTTAACATGAATGAGAAATTGTTTTAAGGTCGATGAGTGGTATTAATATAAAGAAAATAGTTCCAAGTGAAGAAACACACTTTATTGTTTGCTCACAAAGGAATTGGAGTTATGAGTTGAGTGACTATTCACCTCAGACTTTCCTATAGTTTATTATTTTTCAAAATTTTGTCCATTTATCAGATTATTTTCAAAGTGTATATTCAGAATTTGCTTCAAGAAAATTGGCATTGTGTGTTTACAAGAGTAGACATGTTTGTCCTTTTTTTTTCTTCCATTTAATCAAACTTGTGGAGTACATAAAGCAAAGAGTGATATTGAATTTAGGAAAGGAGAAAGCTTGGAGTCAGAAACAGAATCCTAATTAAAATGGTAAAGTGGGTGGATTTTGTTCTGGGACTGAGTCCCCTTTCCTTTCTGTACCACTTGTTCAATTTGAGAGCAATCTAAACCTGTCATCCCCACCAGCACAGATTCCAAGGTGAAATAAGCCAGGGTTAGAATTCAAAGTCAATTCCTAATTAGCTACTTGAACTTGAAAAGATTACAAATTCTCCTAAATTTTGTAAATTTGCGTTGAAGTAGAATTTATAGAGACAGCATAGAGTTGGCAGATGAAATACAATGCACTTAACTAAATTTTAATTTCAGATTAATGATGATAACAACAAATCTTTTATTTTGTGTATACATGTCCCAACTATTGCTTGGGACATACCTATACTAAACAATTATTGATTGCATATTTGAAATTCAAGTTGAACTGGATGCACTGTATTTCATCTAGTGAATCTTTATGAATTTTATATTAATGATGAAAAACAACAAATTATTTATTTCATATAAATAGGTACAAATATTGCATGGGACATAAGTATAGTAAACAATTATTTCATTATTTATCTTAAATTCAAATGTAACTGGGTATCCTGTATTTTAATTTGCTACATTTGGCAACTTAGGATGATCTCTAGCGTGATCCACTTAACATGATCTTTGGCACATCACAAGGAGCTGTCAAATATCTCCAGAAGCAGAAAGTCGCAGCAGAAGAGCAAAGATGGTTTTAGATAAATCCAGATTCAAATTCTGCTTCTACCAGAATTTTTGTTGTACAAGGTTTTCTTAAGATTTGAGTCTGACCTTCCCAAGGTAGTGTGATGTGGTCTGAATCTCTACTTTCTCTTCACCGTCCATATTATTTCTCTGCTCTCAACTGGTTCTTGCTTTGGAAATGAACACCCGTACCTTGTAACAGAGGACTCTAAGACGCCTCTACGTAAAGTCCTAGGAAGGAAGGGCTTTCCATTCTTACCGTTTTTTGGTAGCTTATTATCTACTACCCCTGTTCCTCTAGATGAAGACACCTAAGAGAAGGTTCCTCTCCACAACACCTGCCTTTTTCTAAATGTGTGGGTAAGGGAAAATCCCTTGAAACCCTGAGGATGATGGGCAAAAGCTCAGTAAACTACAATGAGTACTACAATGAGTACCTACCATTTACGTTACGCTAGGTAGCCAGAAATCCAAAACATGTAGGCCGTTTACACAATAACATTTGTTTTTGATTTGGTCAGTGATTTTTCATGGTATGTCCCATAGGTTGCCCCTCACATATTGTGTGAAATTGCAGTGCTTTTACCCAGCATTTCCACTTATCCCTGCCTATACATCTATGATGCATTGCTTTGATTTGTGTCTCAGATTTATTCTGAACAAACCTGTACCTTTAGCATACTCCAGAAAAAGTCATTGAGGGAGTTCAGATCTGGCAAGTGTGTAACCTATTACACATGGCCACACTAGTTAATGCAGATTTTGAAAATAGCATCTGATTAGTCCCTTCCCCACCCTAACATAATGGAGTGGTACACCACCCTGTGCGAACCCCTCTAAGTGACCTTCCCCTAATTTGTCAACTGCAGGCATTACTGATCAATTAATATGTTGGTTTTTGTATGCAAACAGTTATTTATGTTTCTCAACTTCATGACCAAATCATAGCTGACATTTATTATACTAATATACATATATATGTGCCTTGTCACACTTACAACATCCCTACAAGATGTCATCATCATTACCTCCATTTTACAGGTGAGAAAACTGAAGCAGAGAGAAGTTATATGATTTGTCTAGGATTGCACAGTTAGTAACTCATGGAGCCTGGGTTTCAACTCAGGCAAACCGAATTTAGAGTCCACATTCTTAACTTCTGAGCAGAGTTGCTGGTTAATATTATAGTAATACATGCTAATAGTGAAGCCATTTCCTTGTGAAAGCATCACGTCCATGGAATGAAGTCACTATATACAGAACTGTATCTTTATCTGTAATGGGACCTAACCCAGATAATTTTATTTTGTGACACACTATTCATCACCTCAGACTAAGAGTTAGCTGAATGCCCCTGCCAAATGTCAGCGATTCAATTTATATTCCAATGGGGCTTTTAGTCACTCGTTATTTTGGATTTGTTTTCAAAGCTGTACTTCTACTTGTAAGCTAAATTCTCTCTCTCTCTCTCTCTCTCTCTCTCTCTCTCTCTCTCTCTCTCTCTCTCTCTCTCTTTTTCTTTCTCTCTCTCGTGTATGCTCGCCAGCGCACGCTAGAAAAGACCAACAGAGTGGATACTTCAATGTTAAAATCTTATTTAAGATTAAACATAGAAACTTGATTTGGAAGGATGAGATAAAAACATCCAAAAAAAGCCTTCTTTATAGATTCAAAGCCTCAAATTCTTTGAATTTGCAAAAGAGAAGTTATTGAGCAAGAAGGTTTAATTGATTTTAAACTGTGTTTTAAAAAATACTATGCTACTGAAAAGAAAAAGAATACAATTGTTCTTTCTATCATACATTACATGGCCAAAGGGCACCTCCTCTAACTGACTGGAGGAAGCTAGCTGTAAGTTTCAAAATCACTCTTTCCAGAGTAGCAGGGTGGGTGACTCAGATTTCCACACCATAGTAGTCCTTGAGAAAGATTTTAGATGTAGAGGAGGTTATGTTAAATTCTTTGGTATCACTTATTATTTCCTTCAGGCAAACCACATGTCAGAGAGCCTCAATCTGAAAATGACACAAGTTATATAGGCTTCTTCCCCTTCTTTTTGAAAAGGTCTTTACGTCTTTCAGTTTTCATGTGTGTTCTTGATTGGTATCTTTCTATAAATACCAGAATGAATTCTATAAATATCACAATGAAAAAGTCATTCTAATCCTCTGTTGAGAGATCTTTTAAATCCATCTCCTGGAGGGATGAGATGAAATGTGATTTGAAACTGAACATATACAAATTGGCATCTAGGTTTCCACACTTTTTAAACGTCTTGACTGGTCAAACTGATGAGGAAAATGAGAAAGGAAAATAAGAGACAAAGAACGTGCATTATTTGGGGACCCAGTGTACCTATCTACTATGGAGAATATTGTGCATATAGTACCGAATGTAGTTCTACTCCATCTAGTTGAGGAGGCATCTGAAATGTGAAGATATGAAAATAGCTTTCCTCACGTCATGCACATAATATAAATACAGGTATCAAGGTTTGAAATTAAAATCAAAACTCAGGACCTGTGATGATTCCAAGATGCCTCTCTTAGCAATTTAGGCATAGGAGTGAGTACTAACCACTCTCAATGCTGCTAATGAAATAGAGACCCCAAACCTCTAGAAAACTGAAATGTAAAAAAAATGTTAATTTTTAACAACATTTTAAAAGGATGTTAATGTTCCAATAGTAGTTTGGCATCCATAAGGACAAATTTAATTGGGAAAGTATATAATTTTCCTTTCATACATGAGATTCCTGAAGAATTTTACATATATTTAAGGTTGGGTGTTAAACATTTTGTTTCAAATATAAGAAATATGTTTAGAAATTAGTTTGGTTGACCCTGGAACTCAGGTATAATAACACTCCCAGAGCCTTTTAGATTTTAACCCATTTGGCATTGTGCCATATTTCATAATTATTTTTTTCTTTATGAGAACCACAGATTCCTATTAGACAGGAAATGATTGATAGATTATTGTAATCCATCTAGTATTGCCTGTCAGTATGACATTTTTATAATTAACATTTACTGCAATACATAGGCTTACGCATGTCCTAATTGTGGGGTTTCTTTTTGATGTTTCATGTGTATGGGAACTGAGCCTTTTGATTAATTCATTTAATTAATATTTACTTTACTGAGTGTTTTATCGAGAGCTAGACTTGTACAAAGTACTAAAGATATAATGGTGAGCAAATACAGTGTAGTGGGGGAGATAATAATAAAATAATCAGCAGTGATTATAAAACTGCAGTTGTGCTAAGGTGCTCTGAGATGGACTGATAGGGAAATTAACCAATGCAGAGAGATTGGGCAAGGCTACTCTAACGGAATGAGGACTGATCTGCAATCTGAAGAATAAATAGGACAAGAGGGGAGGAAAAAGGGTTCTATCCTTTGAGTCCTGGTTGTGGTTGTGGGGGCCAGTGGTGCAGAAGCAAGCCAGGGAGCCTAACCAGGTATAGTAAGTGAGGATAAGCAAAGTGGGGGAGGTGAAGGCGATCATAAGAGATTGGATGGGAGATGAAAGACTCTCAAGGGTTTCAATCCCTGTCCCTGGGATGGGAGGGGATTCAGGAAGGAGTGACAAAAATCAGATTTGTGTTGAAAATGATTGCAAAGACCTCTCTAGATAAAGTGGGGGAAATGCATGGAAAGAGATAGAAATGGATGTCAGTAGACCACTTAAAAGGTGTGTGCTGCAGTCCAATCTAGGAGTGTTGATAAACTGACTAGGATGGTAGTGAGGATGGAGGTGCAGAGAACAGAATGGAAAGATGTGTCTAGATTATCTATGAACAGACATTGGTGATAATTTAGATACAGAAGGGCGGGAGACAAAGAGGAAGACTTGTTTAGAATGACTCAGCTTTCTCACTCTGTAGTACCCAATCATTTAAAATGGACCAAACTTGGATGAAAGTAAAGGAAGATGCTGAGTCCAGTTTTGCATATACTGAGATTGAAGTACCTTAGAGACATTTAAGTAATGATGTCCCATACACTTTTTTTTTTTTTTTTGAGGGCAGTGTCACTGGCCCTCATATGTGGGACCCGAACCGGGGCTGCTGGCTTTCCAAGCCAGTGCTTAACCACCGCGCCACTCAGCCGGCCCTGTCCCATACACTTTTGATATCAGCCCATGTGACATTGGACCAAGTCCACTTACATCTCAAGTATAGTGTATGTAAGCTCTATTTCCTATAACTGAATTTGCATTTTATCAAATACTTATATGTTCCTAATTAACTTAGCAAAATAGCTCTATTTTTAGCTTGGGTGCCTTAAACCTTATAATTCTCAGGTGAAGGCACTACTTCATAATGCTTTCCAAAAGATTTAACTTAAGAAAATGAGTAAATTCGATTAAGCAATACAGATTGCAAATCACAGATAAAATGCAAACTGATCACAACTCTCAATGCATGAAACTGTGTCATGCAAACCACACATTCCCTTAAATTATGATGTGTCAGTATTGTGATGAAGGAAGTTACCTCAAATCCACTTATGTGTTTCCCTTATGTATTTCCCTTCTATGTACCTCGAGTAGAAAAACAACCAAATGTCAACACAGTTCTCTAGCGTTTTTACTCCTGTGGGTTTTTCTTCCTTTTCATTAAGTAATGACCACTATTCAAAGCAGAATAACCTTTGTCATTGTGAAATCTATTAAATGAGTAGTCACTTGCCACTGGGTGTGGTAAAGGCAGAGAGACTTAATCATCTCCTTCTTTTATTCTGAATCATGAAAAAGAGGTTTTTCTTTTCAGAGTCTTAGTGCCTGTATGCATCTGCCTCCTCTGAGCTTAAGCTCACAGCTGGTGTTTCATTCCCCTGGATCTGGAAGTGTATCAGTGAACCACCCTGGTTCTCCTACCTAGGAACCATGGTAGGCAAATCCAGAAATAAGAATTAACAGTCTTTTAGTTGGAAAAATATCCATGGGAAATGTCAAGCAATCACAAACCCCAGGAGAAAACAAAATTAATGTATATTTATTGAGATTGATCCAGGAGTATTTAACTGCATTTAGGCAATTCTGGAGATGTTACAGGTTGTTCTGCTTCCCAGAAGGAAAGAAGTTTAGGAATGCAGGATATTTATGTTGCAATTGGAAGGATAAGATAAAAGCATTATTTGTCCAAATGTTGAGAGAAAATTTAAAAAAAAAAGGCTTTTATGCAGAGGAGGAAAGTTTGGCGGGGTGGTGAAGACAAAATTTGAGTTTCTGTGAAGACTTCCTGTTAGATGTCCTGTGTGAATTTCCATGAAACCTGTAAATGTAGTTAAATCCACATTTTTAAGTAATGTATCCAAATGTATTCAGCTTTTAAAAGACTATTTATAATGCAATAAATAAAAGCAACACCTTCAGCTCCAAATAGTATGATCAATAAAATAAGAGAAGAAAAGACTATAGAATTAAGATGATAACATGGAAGATGGATTATTATACATTAAGAAAAAATGCCAGTGACTGTCAGGGGCCCTATTCCCAGGGATCATGGTTTGATTATTTAGGCAGGGGGCCTCAGAATCAGTATATTTAGAGCTCCCAGGTGATTATGATGTGTAATCTTGCTTGAGAATCACTTACCTCAGAGATAGTTACACTAGCTATTAACTATGTGTAAAATGAATCAAACATGCTCTGTATGACTATCAGTCCATTGCTAAAGCTTCCTGGATACAGTGGAGCTATACAGATTCTGATGAAAATGGATAGCATGTTTGACAAAATTTATTGTTTTAATTTCTACTATTACAATAACCTTAAAAATAAACCTATGACATCAGTATTGGTATTATCCCTATTTTAGCGATAATAGGAAAAAGATAGAAGATAGAGATAAAGCAAAAGAGTATAATTCCAGAGTTTCATACCTCCAACGTGTTGGGTTTGGGATTTCAGCCCAACATGCCTGATGCTGATGGCTAGACCTGCAGGCTTTCCTGGAGGGTTATGCTGCTGCCAGCCCCTTGTGGGACTATCTTGGAACATTATCCTTGTCCCAATGGATGACAATACTCTTCCAGAGAGAAAAGAAATAAAAATCCAGAGAAAAATAAAGATTGGGAGGGTTGTTGATACTAACTGTAGAGTATAGTATTTCACATTTTCAAAACAATTTTTCTTTCTAATTGTCAAGGGAGATAGGGCAACTGACATTTTCTTCTATAAAGCCAAAGGGACAATTTTCACAGATGAAAAGCACATTTGCAAGAAACTTCAAGAGAACCTGTATTTGGGGGCCCTTTCCACGTGGACTCTCTTATTCAACGTTTAAACTTATCAAGTTAAATAAGAAGCACAGGAAATATCTGATATTTCCACACATGGACTAAAATCTGGATAGGACTCGGACTTGAGTATCAGAAGATTTCATTTGCCTTCTGGCTTGTAAGTCGAATCCTGTCCATTAAAACTCTTCAAATGTCTTATTCTTATATAAATATTCAAAGATTGAGACTAATGAGTCATGACCACATTTAAAACTTCAATAAACGGTGCTTATGTATTATATCATCCCTAATTGTTATATCACAGCACCCAGCATGATACCAGGCCCACACCGGTGCTTCTCAAAGGTTACTTGGTGGTTTGATGATTTTTGCATGATTAAAAAACTCAGCCCAAAAAGTTGGGCTATATTACCTTGTACTTAGGGGAATATAAGGTTTTGTAAATAAAAGGCATATCTTCTTATGCTCCTTCTATGTTCTAACTTTCATAGAACATGGCTTATTTTCCTTTTTAACCTTTTAAAAACCATGCAAACTCTAAAGACAGGCTGAGATTATAGTCATATTCAATTCTGAATGGAAGAAGCAATAACAATACTCATAAATTCACAATTGCTGAAACTTATTGAGAACATCGTATGCAATAGTATGTAATCCATCTAATTACACAGACTTTTTTCAGGGCTATGACTGTTCAAGAGGTTAAGTACACCTATCATTTATACATTTCCAATGAGGAAACAGAAGCTTAGAGGGACATGTCCAGGGTCACCCATCTAGTTATGTAGTAGGGCTGGAATTCAAACTCAAGGCTAATCTGAACCCGAGGCCACCAAGAGCCTGTAAATTTAGAGGAGTTAGCATTAAACACACCAGCCCAGGAAATTTCCAGTATTCTCTTTAAGATCACATAACTGCCTGTGGCTTCTTTAGGCTATTTGGAAACATATGTGAATACACGTGGTTTCTTACGTCTATTCTTTGGTTAAGTAGAGGTTTTGGTAGTTCTTATCTGCTTACACAGAAGGTGGAGAGATACAATTACAAGGATGGTTTGAAAGAACTGCAGGTGTTTCCTACCCACTGACCAAGCAGTATTCAAACCCTTAATGTGCATAATGGAGCCATTACTTCATTCTACTTTATAATTTCTCCTAAAATGCACACAAATAAACTATTAGTTCATTCCAAACGGCTTGGGATAGAAATAGCAACTAACGTTTAAATCTTACAACCGAGTCAGACAATTATTTGTAGAAGAGACTATACTACCTAATTACTGTCTTATTTTGATTGCTCAGCAAGTGGGAATCAATAGATCAAACAAGACCTGAAAATTAGTGTTTATTTGTACACATGTTTTCTAGTTGAAAGTGGTGATGTTGTGATTATTAGAATCATACTGTCATTAAGTAAGTGATAACAAGTACTGAGCACTAGTTTACATGTTCCATATGGATTATCTCACAAGAACCCTATAAAACACGACAGGTATTCCATTTTGGACTCCATTTTTCAGTTGAAGGAACATAACTTGCCCAGTGATACACAACCAGTGATTGGAAGAGCCTGGGTACTTTTACTTCAGAGCTTACTCTGAACCTCAAACTGATCTTGGCATGAAATTGTGTTATTATTGGAAGTCAAAGGGAATGACTACATTACAAGCAATATGATTTAATTGCTTTAGAAACAGAAAGTTTTGGGTTCATTTCTCATGCCATCATTTATCAATCGATGTCCTTGGGCCAGTTACTTACCCCATTTGTTAACAGAAGATAATAGCAATACTTATCATATAGGTTGGTGTGAGGTTTCATCAACTAATCTGTTTAAAGCTCTTTAGTACAGTGATTGGAAATAGCTAAGTACTCATTATTTTGATCATAATTACTTAATTTGTCTGACTTATGGTTTCATGAGTTGATTCAGGCTCTAAAAATATGCCACAAATGGATTACACAGGTTTGGCTGCTTTCTTTCACACTTTACTTAGAAGTTCACATTATTGAACAATTTAGCACAGTTTGACATTTGGAGAATTCCCTTCCTACAAGGCTAATTGATCTCATCGTGAATCATCAGCCAACTTCTAAGCTGGCACAGAATTACAAAACTCACCAGTTTCACATGAGGAAACATGTGGGCAAGGAAAAGATCTTACAGTAGGACAGAATTGTTCAAAAAAGGGCTGAGGGTTTGCACTGAAGCATGTAACCAAATGAGGGGAACCCCTTATCTCTTCTGAAAATTCCTGACAAACTGAGGACTCAAGGAAGCAAAGACTCAGTGACCCCAGGAAGAAAGCAAAGGCATCTGAGAAAAAAATATATGGCTAGTGTTAGAGCCTGACAAGACCCTTGTTCAATGTTGGGTATTTTCTAGACTTGCTTGGGTATACACTAGACTTGCTCAGTTGTCCTGGCGAACTCTGCCTTGGATGGGGTATCAAGAAAACCCTGCTCAGTGGAGAGGAGAAAAACAGCAAGATCAATGTAACTGGCTGGGTTTCATTAACCAATAGGCTCTAAGAGAAAACAAAGTTTTTCTCTGTTTTTTGTGGTGATCTAACAAATACATTTTAGAAGAGGACTTTTTTTTTCATTGACTTATTTTTTTTTACTGAGTACATTATAGTGTGTAAGTTGATGGCTACATTTACATAAAAATAAATCCATATAGGCATTTCTTTGGCACAGAGGCCTCATAGCAAGAGTCTTCTTTTGGTTACTAAAAATATTCATCACGTTGGGTCTGGCCCTCTCCCCCACCCCTGCCCCCTCAACTAAAAACAATTGTTAGTATCACTTCATTGGGAAATAAAACAGAGACTGATTTCAGTTTCATGCATTAACTGAAATAAATGAGGTAGGACAAAAAATAATGCAATTCAACGATATATATATATATATATATATATATATATATATATATATGATATAAATATCTATAAAGATAATTTTATATATATATAATTTTTTTCTTTGATTTATTTTGGAGGAAACTAGAAAGTAGGATCCATCAAATATATAAACTTGAGACTTTGATTTCACCTAAAAAGAAGAAAAAAAAGACTGAAATCCCTTTACAGTAATCAAGGCATTGATTGGGGATAAAGTTTAGATAGGATTTCAAATCACATTTTGTAGTTCGGCTCTAGGCTGTCTTGATCTATACAGTAGACTGTTCTTTCCAAACGTCATGGAGTAAATAACTCATAGTAAAGATGTTCCAGTAAAATTAAAAATGGAAGTGCTTTGGACTGACTATTTGTGTCCTTTCAACATTCCTATGTTGAAACTCTAACTCCTTCTTAAGTGTTAGAATTTGGAAGTTGGGCATTTGGCAAGTAATTAGGGTTAGATTAAGTCATGTAGGTGCAATCCTCATTATGGGACTAGTGCTGTTAGAAAAAGTAAGAGAGGAAATCTCTCTCTCCAAGTGCAGAGGAGGACATAATAGAAAGATGGCCACCTGCAAACTAAGAGAGCATCACCAGACATCAAATCTTCCAGCTCCTTGATCTTAGACTTCTCAGTCCCCACAACTGGGAGAAACAAATGTGTGTTGTTTATGCTACCCAGTCTACTTTTGTAATAGCAGCTTAAGACAGGAAGTAAGGCCTGTCTGTCAAAACAGCCTCTCCCTTCTGATACTCCCTGTTTCCTATCTTAATTAATTTTTATCAAATGGTTAACTGAGATAAAGTGTTAGGCAAGACAAACTTAAGGGCTTTGGCTTTCAAAGAAGACATCTTCAAATTTAGAAAATGAGAAGATTTTCAGGGGGAACCACTAAAACATGAAACTACAGTTCAGGTGTCAGTAATTTAGGTTTTGAAGTGAAATAGTGTTTAAATCCCACTTTTGACTTTCCAAGTTTTATGACTATTAACAAATAACTTCAAATTCTTTTGAGCTGAGTTTTCTTATCTGAAAAAAAGAAAGGGGTGGTGGGGGGTACTGCAATAGTAGCTACCTGAAGTTGAGAATTAAATGAGAATACCAGGAAACACTGAGCTAATGTCTAGCTCATAACAAGAAGTCAATAGGCAGCAAGGCTGATATTTTGCAGAAGAGGTATCTCACTAGCATCCTTTTAAATAATATCTATGACCAGAAACACAACTTGCTGGTGGGACAGCTCACCACACAAGTCACAGGTTATTAGAACTTGATGGAACCTTAGAAATCATCCACTCCAGACCACCTGGGAAACAGACTCAGAAGCTTGTATCAGTTTGCCATGGTCACGTAGGAGGTGAGAGACTGAATCAGGTCTCAACAGGTCTTCTTCCTGTAGTTCTGGTTCTGTTTACTTATGGTTCTTTACCTTTCAGTGAACATTTCTGAGTCTCTAGGGAGCTGAAGATGAGAACTTCCATTTTGAAGGAAAATATGAATGACCATATTAAATATATGTATTTTGCATAAGACTGAATGTTGAGACTCAAATTCTCTATTTTATCATTTATTTACATAGAGTTTGTTGAGTGACATTTTAGTTATTATCAAAATATTATTATTCGTGGTAAGCAAAATAACTTTATGAAGTAACTCTGCCCTCTCTAGGCCTGAAATCTGTTGAAGAACTAAGATGAGGTCCAGTTCTATAGACACACACCACCGGACACACACACACACTCACTATGACACACAAATATCACAGTACTAAAAAAGGATGCCAAGTTGTAAGTTACTACTTGAATTTAAGAAAGAGAGAGATTAATAGTTTTTTATGGTTACTGTTGTTTTTAAGCATTCTGAAGTACATTCAGAAGTTCAAACAGAAGACATATGTTGAATGAATCCAACATTTAGACAAGGAGTTGGCAAACTTTTGCTACAAAGTACAAAGTTACAATGTAACAGATATAAATATTTTAGACTTTGTGAACCAAGAAACAAAAATCAAGAATATATAGGTACATTGTAACAAGAAAGAAAATCAAAGTACATGATTTTTATTGGCAAAATTCAACAATACCAACAATAATAATAATACAATGATCACTCTTTAATATAGGTCAATTATTGAGAAAACTTGAATTCTTCTTTGAGAGAATATTGTTTTGTATAATTGGGGTTCAAATTAACATTGCTTATCATTAAACTGATAGCGAACATTCTTCTTTAAATACCATCCTCAGTTTATAGGCCCTACAAAAACTGCCTGGAGAAGAATGATAAAGCAGTGAAAGTTATTCCACTAAGGGGAATGAATGTTATACAGAAGATCAAAGATTGATCCTAGAAAAAAGTCCAGAAAAAGAAAAGGGAAAATAAAAGAAATAGAGAGCAAAGAATACACAGAAAGAACATATAATGTAGAAGTAGAGCCAATAAATTATTTCATGTAGGAAATTCCAGGACTAAATTGTAGTACGTCACAGATCAAAACACAGTTTCTGAACCTTGCCTTCTATTATAATCTTTTTAATTTTAGACTATATCTTCATTATCACATACCAATATTTCCTTCAATCTAGAAATAAAAGGGATTTCTAAGCTAGCATAATGAAGTTTCTGAAAGTACACATAAATGTTGCAGAATCAAGCTGAAAAAAGAATGTCATCTGAGTTTAATATCTGGGGATAGAGTAGATTGTAGGAGGAAATATAACTGTTTCTGAGCTTCCTGTGGAAGTCTCTGTATGAATAGGATCACAATATGCCATCGTATAATATGCCACTTTGTCATGAGGATTATTTTAAGCTGAATGCAATAGAAACAAACAAACAAACAAACAAACAAAACAGACATAAGATGGGCTCTCTGTCTTTCCTCATCTGCAAAAGTGGAGAATAAATTCCACTTCTGAAGGTATCATTCCTTCACACCCAACTGTACCAGGAAAAGGATAACCTTATCACCAGAGATGAAGATGGAACCAAGATGAATTTGAATAAACAAACTTTACTGAATAACCCTTATCTACCATTAGTTTTCTCCATAATTTACCCTTCCTCAATTTACTGCTCCTAGAAGCCCTAAATCTTTTTTTCTTCTGTCACTTCTTGACAGTTTATTGTCCTTAGTTAAATAAAATGGTACATAGCTCCAAATCTAATTGCTTCTTTGGGCTTTTATTTATTTTCTGTGCAGCTCCTGTGTATATAAAATTAAAAATAGGACCACTACACTGTACATCTGAAGCTGCCGCTGAATAATATGATATGTCAACTATAATTTAACACATATATATAGTCATGGGATGTGGAATATAGTGTGGGGATGGAGTCAATGGAATTGTAACAGATATGTATGATATCGGGGAGGGGCACGGGAGGGGAGTCACTTTGTAAGGGGTGAAAAAGATAACTATTGCATTGTTTTGTACATCTGTAACTAATAATAATAATAAAAAAGTTTTAAAAAAATTAAAACTTAAATGTGTGTTTCTTTTCTTGTGTTAAACCGTCCTTTGTCAGTTTAATTTGCAGGCTCCCATAACAGAACCAAAAGAGGAAGAATATAAGTTTTTCCTTCCCTGTATATACTTGCAAGTAATACACAAACATAGCAGAATCAGAGAAAATACATATAAAAAAAACCCTCTTTTTTTTTCAGAATATGAGGGCTGAGAACAAGGAGCAATTGCTGCAGGATGAAGGCCATATCTTTAAGAGATGACCACAAAACACCTCATCTTTTAGGCCACATATTTACATTTCTAGTCTCTTGGTTGTCTGCACTTTTTTTCCTAGCTTTATTTTCCATCTTTTATGTTAATCTTAGTAACTATAAACTTTTTATGTTTTCCAACACTAAAATTTTAAGTAATTTTTTTTCAATCAAAATCCCATTAAGAGAGTATGATCCCAAACACACACACATCATATTTTTAATTTTTTAAAAAGCATGTTTTGGTGCAGTGAACAAGTCATGGACCTTTTTCCAAGTAAAGCTGGTTGTGAATCTTAGATCTGTAAGTAATCTGCAGAGTGTTCTCTGACAAATTTTTCAATCTCTTTCTGATTTAAAAAGAAAAAAAGTATTATATAAGGTCCTAACTCTTTGGTATTGCAATTAAACAAGATAATGTGGATAATATATGATAAAAATCACATTTGTAAGGCAATTCTGAAGATGAGAAGAATATAGCTTTTCATCTTCTAAGATATATTATGATTTTTAAAATAGGCACATTTGACAACAAAATATTAAAACTTGGAGTCATCATGATAGAGGACTACAGCAGTCACTTGCCAAAGAATAACCTAAGTATTAACTTATTTTTCCATTGAATCTGGTACATTGGAAGTGCTGAAATCCAACAGCCTCTGCTTAAGCCAGTGTATTACTTCCTAAAGGAAAATTTGATAGTCTCATGTGGCATGGATACCATTTATACTAAAAAAAAAAAAAAAAAATCATACAGTAAAATTTATTCTCAATAATTGTACTAATTAATTAATTACATAATAAACAATGTAATTATGAGAAAGAAGAATAAACATGGGACATCACACTTCTTGATTTCAAACAATACTATAAAACTATAGCCATCAACCTTGTGTGGCATAAATACAGCCACATAGATCAATGCAACAGAATAGAGACCTCAGAAATAAACACATGCATACATGGTCAATTGATTTATGACAAGGGATCCAAAAATTTGCAGTAGGGAAAGGACATTCTTTTCAGTAAACGGTGTTGGAAAAACTGAAAACCATATGCAAAAAGATAAAATTGGAGCCCGTCATACACCATGCATAAAAATCAACTCAAGGGGCCGGCCGAGTGGCGCATTGGTTAAGAGCTGCCTTGGGACGCCAGTGGCCCCGGTTCGGATCCCACATATGAGGGCCAGTGACACTACCCTCTACAGCTAACAACAGCTCCACCTGGAGCTGGGCTGTGCAAGCCCCGGTGACAGAGTAGGCTGCAGCCCCTGCTGCAGTGGGCTGCCATAGGCTACAGTGAGTGGCCGGCAGCCAGCGTGAGCTGCCAATAGCCGTGGTGAGCGACCATCCAGAGATCCATGACCAATCTGCCTCATCTGGGAAGAACGGAATGACGATACCAACATGGGCCAGTGAAGCAATGTCCTCCGCAACTAGACTGAAGAACAAAAAGATAGCAACTTGTCTTTTCCCCTCCCCCAATTCCCCAATTAAAAAAAAAAAAAATCAACTCAAAATGGACTACAGTCTTGAATGTAGAACCTGAAACCATAAAACTCCAAGAGGAAAACATAGGAAGTAAGCTCCTTGACAGTGGTCTTGGCAATAATTTTTGCATTTGACACCAAAAGCAATAGCAACAAAAATTAAAAGCAAACAAGTGGGACTATACTATATCAAACTAAAAAGCTTCTGTATAGCACAGGAAACTATCAAAAAATGAAAAGTCAGTCTACAGAATGGGAGAAAATATTTGCAAATTATATATCTAATAAGGGGCTAATATCTAAGGGGTTAATATTTGTTAAAACATATACAGAACTCATACAAATCAATAGCAAAGAACCCAAACAATTTGATTACAAAACGGAGAGAAAAACTGAATAGACATTTTCCCAAAGAAGGCATATAAATGGCCAACAGTCACATGAAAAGATGCTCAACATCATTAATCATCAATTAGGGAAATGCAAGTTAAAACCACACCTGTCAGAATGGTTATTATAAAAAAATCAGAGATAAAAAGCATTAGCAAGGATGTGGTGAAAAGGGAACCCTTGTGCACTGTTGGTGGGATTGCAGATTGGTGCAGCCACTATGGAAAACAGTGTGAAGTTCCTCAAAAAATTAAAAATACATCTAACTTATGACCCAGCAATCCCACTTCTGGGTGTATATCATATCTATCTATCTATCTATCTATCTATCTATCTATCTATCTATCTATCTATAAATAGGTAGATAGGTAGATAGATTTGTAAAATAGATAGATTTGTAAAATAAATCACTATCTTAAATAAATATCTATACTCCCATTTTCATTATAGCTTTATTTATAATACCCAAGACAGTGAAACAACCTGTGTCCATTAAATGGATAAAGAAAATATGATGTTTATATATGATGGAATATTATGAGTCATAAACGAAAATCCTACCATTTGCAACAACCTGCATGGACCTTGAGGGCATTATGCTAAATTAAATAAATGAAACAGAGAAAGACAAATATTGCATAATATCACCAATATGTAGAATCTGAAAACAAACAAACAAACAAACAAACAAACAAAAAACCTCATAGAAACAGATAACAGAATGGTGTTTGCCAGATGCACGGAGTGGGGCTGGGGATGGGTAGTGAGGGACGGAAAAATTGGTGAATGAAGATGGTCAAAAGGTACAACCTTCCAGTTGTAAGAAAAATAAGTCCTGGGGATGTAATATACAGCATGGTAATAACTACACTTAACTACAGTTAACAACACTGTATTGTATATTTGAAAGTTGCTAAGGGAGTAGATCTTGAAAGTTCTCATCACACAAGAAAATTATAACTTTTATTATGTAAGGTAATAAATACTATCTAAGATTATTATGGAAGTACTTTCCCAATATATACACATACCAAGTCATTATCTTATATATTATTTACTAATGTTATATGTCAATTATATCTCAATAAAACTGGAAAAAATTAGTGAAGAAGGGTAAACAGTCATTCACGTGCTCATTCTTAACTACCGTCTAGTTGGTTATATGGGTGCTGATTTAAAAGGGGGTGGGGTGGGGGTGGGAAGGAGTTCAATATAAAAAATTAGATGGCAAATTTGAATATGCAATTCTGGTTTCTATTTTCATCCCTCAACTGGGATTGACTTTGCAAAATTTGTGTTGCTAAGTGATTACTTTATAAATTGAGAATAATATTGACCACTTCCTAACATCTCTAGAAGTTTTATGGACTAGGGAGATGGTGGTAAAGATCAGAGATATTATATAAATTCCAAATATCAACATATAAAAGACTGGCCTTTATTTCTCCTTCCTTTTAGTTGGCCATTTTCTGCACTTGAAAAAAAAAAAAAAATCATCACTTTGCTAACTACCAAGCTACTTTCGAGTCATTTAGCAGTCCTCATTATTTACTATTTGTGTTTTTCTTATTTCAACAAAACAGTTAAACCAAGTTCTATTTCCTCTAGGCTCTGTTAAATTTTGCCCTAATATTCAGATGTTTTCTCTGCAACTGAATTCAATGAGGTGGAGTGATCTTTTTATGAGCTCTATTAAATCTAAAAAGACATCCCTGCCCTTAATATCTGGCACTGTTAGCAAGGGTTGGTAAACTCTTCTGGAAAAATTTGGCTCAGAAATTTATTCTGTTACAACAAACATAGACACACAAGATCTTGAGGCAGCACACATTTAAGGTTGGCCTGGATGTGGTACCAGAGTGTGAGGTAGTGATCAGAACTAAATTTTCTTTTTTTTTGGACTATAAATCTCTATCCAGATATAGATGAAAGGATTTTTAAAAGCAGGACTACCTGTAATTTTAGCTTTTAATAGATATATTTTTCTCCATGTGTTTCCTGATTTCCTGAAAATAACTTGAGGTATTTAATATGAGAGGTACAATAAAGAAGGAAGCTTTCATCCTTCTCAATAACAAGACTATGCAGTCCTAAAATATTGGAGTGTTTTTTTTTACCCTGTGCCTTTGCTCACATTGTTGCCTCTGTCCAGACCCTTCATATCACGTCTCCCTCAATCTTGCTTGGATAGAACAAGTCAAAGGCTAATCAGGGGAAAATCTGGAAAGCTTTCTCTGGCTTCTCCTATTTCCAACCCTCATCTCCATTTCTGTCTTTCATGCTCTGCCTTCTTTATTTCTGTAAGCATCTCTGTAATTGCCTGATGACTGTTTCATAGGAGCCCATAGAATCAGACATTTCTTTATTCAACAAATAATTCTTAAGTGCCTGCTATGTGTAAGTAGTCATCAGAACTTCGATATTCCAACAATATTACTATGTTCATGTTGCCATAGGATCAAAAGGCGACGACAGTCCACTCTCCATGGGGACCAGTGCTTGGGGTTGTCATCCAATGTTTGGGATTAATGATTATGTGGGGGCATCAAACTTTTTTGCCCCATCAACTCATACTTTCATGCTTACAAGATGGTCTGTGGAAGTTAGAGATATGTCTGTGAAATGGTTTTGACCCATTGTGCAAAACTTAATGACACACACAAATATTAAACCAGCAACCTTTGATGCATTACCATGGGGATCTAATCAATTGAGTCAACTGGTTCAGGTAGTTTTACATATTAATAGCTCTATCAATCTGAAGCTCTCAGCTTCATTTAGATGGATTTACCTCTCATTCTCTCTTTTTTTCCCTCTGCCTATTTTCCACATTAAATATATTTACATGAAAATAGGGTTTACATCCCTTGGGATCTTGGATTTGCTCCTGACAAAATGTCTTCCTTGTGAAGTAGCAATGCCCTCCTCATGAGGTCATATGATGCCAAGGACATTGTCTAAACAATTGCAATTCTGTAAATAGGAAATGCTAATTTAAGGCAATGCCCTGGAGAATTCAAGATGTTGAATTAATAAATAGTGAAGTCATTTTATCATTACGCAAAAGTCATTACTTTTCTTTTTTTCACCTTGTGCTGTTTAGACAGTAGACCAGCAACGAAAGTTTAACAATACAATACTAACAGAGAGGCATTTGTGAGTGCAAAAAATGCCTTATAATCACACAAACTAAAAAAAAAAAAAAAGAAAGAAATTATGGATGAGAGAAACCCCAAAATAAATACAGAGTTGCTTAAGCACAATTTTTAAAATTCCATAGACTGTTTTTTGCACTTCAGAGGCTGATCTTAGCAAAATAATTGTGGTATGAGTTATACTTCTGTTATCAGAGTTTTACTGAGTTGTTTTCAGGAGGAAAAATGGGAACTACTGAATGTTGACTCCGATGACTTATGTCCATGCTTCTGCTGAATTACCACACTTAAGCACATGTTATTAGGGGACACTTATTCCCCAACTATGTAACATGAAAGCTAGAAGTTTTCCAGAAAGAAAACAGGAAAAGAAATGATGTTTTATTTTACTTATCCCACTGGAACAGGGAGCAATTTAAAGGTACAGAGGTAAAGCATTCCTTGGGCGATAGCGAGCGGTAATTGCTGCCATCTTTAAGTAATGGACTATTTAAAGTGCAACAGCTATGCACTCACTGGCTTAATTTGTATTGCAAGATATTATAAACACATTAGTCTCCTAGGGTAGAAAACTTACAATCAGTATTCTGTGAGGTTCTAAGGGAGAAAAAAAGGTGTTATGGTGACAATTGCCCAAGGTAAGGGTGCAGTTACCTCCCATAGTTGCTCTAGTGGATTGAGATTTACCATAGTAATTATGTAAAATAGGATGGGAAGCCTAATAGTTGAGCAGAAATACGCAGAGACCATACATCGACAATCTCAATCACAACTACAGGCACAGGAGTAGTTGTCACAAGAACCTGACACATCAGTCTGAAAAACACTAACATTCAGTTTGTACAGGGACTCAAAATCTTTTGGTAGGATGAGGGAAAAACACCTGTTAAATACCCCAATAGGAAAAAAGCAAGTGGATGGTTATAATGTAGGCTGACTTTAATGCTGCTGAAAATGTACATAGTCTAAACCTATCTAGTGTTTTTTTTTTAAGTTGAATTAAAGAAAAAGTAATCATTAAATAAAGAATCAAGCTAATTATGGAGAGCAGAAATAATTGCTTCGTTGTTAGTGGTTTTTTTTAGTTTGTAAGGCATAGACACAGCTTTGGTTACCTCAGGGAACAGGGTTTTATGATGAAAACCACAAAGAATAGACTAAACGGATTCATAGGAAGTTGGGGAGACGTGGGCACAATTCAGGGTACCCTAGCAGCTCCACAGGCATCTCTGGCTTCAGATTTCTGCTGCCTCTGCTTCCCTTCCATTCTACATTTTATTTTTCTGGCTCTCTATTGCTCTGCTCTGATTATCATTAGTGCTGTTGCTTCATGGCTTCTGCTGGGTCCCTTTTATCTATTCTACTCTTGTCAATCTTCTTGTGTGTACCACAGTCAGACTCCCCTGCAAAAAATCTGATTGCATGGGCCAGTCCCTTCTGTATAGAACATCTCGATTCTGCAGAGCTTTCCTGCAAAGATACTCACTGGGTACTTTGGTTCAGGTAATAATTTCCAAAGCCAACAGTTTTGACAGAGATGGCAGTGGGACATGGTACAAAGTACCATTACCTCAATATCAGGAATGCTTTACATTGTGATTCACCTTGCCTCAAGAGCTCTTTCCTAGATCCCATTATGTCTCACTCCCTCACCTTCTTCAGGTCTTTCAACACAATATTTGATTGGATATCAAATTTAGGGGGAAAGAATGGGTCTATGATATACTGCCCCCCAAAAAAGAAAGAAAAAAACACAAAACAAGTAGAAACTTTGGGAAATGTTATGAAACAAAGGGACATAATCAAAATACAGTATGGGCTCTCCAAAGTACAATAATTGATTTTATATTGAGTAGGATATTCCCCCATATGCCATATTTTCCATCTCTGCTTATATTTTTATTTTACTTTGTTGAGAAAACACATGGACATATTACATATTGTATGTGTGTTTCTTTCTTTTTCTTTTTCTTTTTTTAAGATTTTATTGGGGAGTTGGGGGAACGGAACAGCATTGGGAAATGGGGGAAGGGGAACAGACAAGTTGCTGTCCTTTTGTTCTTCAGTCTAGTTGTGGAGGACATTGCTTCACTGGCCCATGTTGGTATTATCATTGCGCTCTTCCCCGGCTGAGGCAGTCACTCGCTGGCTGTTGGACTGCCGCTCATGGCAACTCACGGCAGCTCACAAAAGCACACGCCAGCTGTCAGCCAGCCCCACTGCAGCCTACGCCATCACCAGCGACTCGCGGCAGCCCAGCTCCAGGTGGAGCTGTTGTTCACCATCTTAGCTGTAGAGGGTGTAGCATCACTGGCCCTCATGTGGGATCCGAACCAGGGCCCTGCTGCTCAGAGCTGGTATCCCAAGCCAACTCCTAACCAATGTGCCACTTGGCCGGTCCTGTGTGTTTCTATATTAAATGTTTCATGCATGTTTTGTTGAGCTCATAACTGAGATAATATATGCAGGTGATCTGAATTTCTCTTCTTGATATGAAAAATTTATTAAAGAAGTGAATTTAAATAAATAACTATATGGGTCTGATAATTAAGTTTGCAAACTTTCCACCATGTGTTTACACAATTCCAAGTAAAAAGAATTTCTGGTTAAGAGGAATTATTCAGTATATGTACGTGGATTAATACACAGGCCTACTCAAGTGTCCACCATCTGCAGTCTCAACCATCTGAAAGATAGCAAAATATCAGGAAGGAAGCAATTATGATTCCTCATCTATCACAATAAATGTCATGAAATCCATTCACTTTATGCAGAGTCCATTAAGTTGTACTTTATCTACATTTACTTTAGTCACAATTTGAATAAACATGGTTATCTGATTTCAAGATAATTAAAAGAAAAAGCCTAGAGACAGTCATAACAGAACACCCTAACCAGCAGTGGCAACATGATCCTGAGTCATCAATGAAAGGTTAAATTATTTTCAGCTTCTTTTATTTAAAAAAATTTGATGAAATGTCTAAAAAGTTTTAACCCTCCATTGGGCTCAACTGATCTCAAAGATTCATTGCACACAAATTTTCAAATATCTAACAGTAAACTTAAGTATCGTGACTCATCGCTTCCATATCTTCCCCCTCTACCATAACCTATCGCTAGTCGTGTTTGCGATTTAGTACAGTAAAGATGTATTTCATAGAGGCATCTTTAATCTCACAGATTTGTTGTGCCTATTTGAGATATTTTTTATATTTTCTCAACAGATTTTTTTTGTATAGCACTGTCCTTTGAGATATTCCAGAAAGAGATTGTAAGTATAGTTTTATTATTGAAACTTAGTAATTGGGTATTTTATTTTCTAATTAATCTGACAGATTAATTGCACCTGTTTAGGATAATATTTTTTCTTTGTAGGTTTTACCTTCTAAAATGGCTCAACCTCAAAAATTTTAAAGTTCAGATGACCCAAAAGATGCGGAGACATTGCTTCAGATGTTGATGGAGTCTGCTAATGATGAAAATGAACATGAATTTGAAGATGAAAGAAACACAGATGGTGAAGATCAAGTTGAAGAACGAGACCAAAATTCTGATGTTAAGCAAGAAAGTTCTCCTTCAGAAAGTGATCAAGAAAGTAGTAACGAAGAAATAGATGAATATTTTATTAAGAAAGATAAAATATAAGTGGTGTTAATGCAAAAGTGCTATGCCTATATACACAAGTGCTATACAGAGAATGGAAATGAAGTTAAAAAAAGACGTTTATTTTTGAAACAGCTGAGTAGGGAATTGGTAGACCAACATATGAACCAGAGAGCCGCAAAAAATAGGGGAATTCCTTCACTTCTCCAACAAAAATTGCAGAAGTTTACTACAACTTCTGTCAAAGTTCAAGCAGAAGAACCTGAAGCCACCACTTCATCAAACAAAAGGAAATGATGTGCACCTTGCATAGGAAACAAAGACGAAGGTATTCCAAATGCTTCTGTAAACTTTGCAAACAATTTTTGTGCTTAGAACACGCATGCGACAATGAATTGGGAAGACTGTTTCAACTCGAAATTCGATGGCAATGAAGCAGATGAAGAGCAATCAGATTAGTTTTTTGTTATTTTATTAAATGACAAATTTTGTTTTAGTTTTATGTTTTGAATTTCTGTTGATTTTTATACTGAATTGATGTAATGAACGTATACTGTTTTTACTTTGTGGCAAACTTAAATTTCATTCTGAATAAATAAGCATGCTTACACGTTATTTTCATTTATTTCAATTTAAATAAATAAATGTCATACATGTATCTAGTAGATGCATTGCATCCAAACTCGTAACTTTTGCATTGCGCCTGATGGAGGGTTAAGAAAGATTTTAATTCAAAGAGACTAGCATTTTAACCGAAGTTCTTGTTGCTTTAATGTATAGCTATCTGGTCAGTGGAAATAAAGTCACCCCCACCACCACTAATAATCATTATTAGCTTCATCACTACTACCACTTAACTAACTTCTGTTTGCAAGGCACTATAGGAACTACTTCACATGTTAACTTAATTAATCTAACAAAAATCCTAGGAAGATATTTTCAGATAAGAAAAATCAAGTTCAGAAAAGAACAGAACAAAGAAATTAGAAAAGCAAGAAAGGGAAGGAGGGGTAGTGGGGAGGAAGGGAGGGAGGGAGGGAGAGGGAGAGAGGGAGAGAGGAGAGAGAGAGAGAGAGAGAGAGAGAGAGAGAGAGAGAGAGAGAGAGAGAGATATGACTTGCCCAAGTTCTCACCATCTCAGATCTATGTAAGTTTTTAATGTTATGTTCAGCTTCTAAGCCTATGCTTGTTACTTGTTCCTCATCTCACTTTTTACTTTTTCGGTAGTTTCTCTCATACACATAGGTTCAATGAGCATCTCTATATAGATAACTTACTTTATCTATTAAAATAGATTTTAAATCTATTAAAATAGATTTATAGATAATTTATAAATCTATCAGCATCTGCTTCTCAGAACTCTACATTCATATATCTAATGCCTATTGAAATCTTCTCTTGAATATCTCTTTAAGGCATCTGAAACTCAGCGTATTCCAAACTGAGCTTCTATCATCTCCCATTAGCCTCTGCTCCTCTTGCAGTGTCCCTCACCTCAGTGGTTGGCTTTCCCTTCCCTCCTGTCACACAAGCCAGGAGACCAGGAACCAGTCTGACAGTCTTAAGAGGTCCCTCTCCCTCTTACCCTATCCACCAGCAAGGTACGTCAAATATTACCTTCTTAATATATTCTCTCCATCTCCACCACCACTTCCTACAGTTTAATCTATAGAATCCTTACTCAGTCACAATCACCTCTTAACTACTATCCTTTTGCTACTCTACATTGTCTTTAATTTAGTCTCCAGATTTTATTATACCAGAATAATCCTTTTTTAAGCATATTGAATCATGTCTCATCTCTGAATAAACAAGGCTTTCTATCACTCTTAGAATAAAGATGGAATTTGTCCTCACAGCCTACAAGGGTCTGCATAGTGCTGGCTTTGTCTACCTCTGTGGTCTTATCTCACCATGTCTTCCTCTATCTTTGTTCTCCAGGCATTCAGGTCTTTCTGTACTTTTTCTTCATCTTGTTCTCTCTCACCATGGGATAGTTTTTCCTGCAACATGGCCAGAATTTATCATCCTTCCTTATCTAGTTAACTCTTATCCTTTTTTCAGTTTCAGCACAATAAACTTTTCTTCATCAAAACTTTCCTTCATCTTCCTCAATAGGTTAAATTCCTCTTTTATGAAAATTCATACCACATACCCCTTTTGTTTCACTTCCTCCATTTGAATTTTTACATTTATTTGTATAGTTATTTTATATGTTTGTAATCCCTTCTAGATTGTAAAGTCTATGGAAGAGAGATCAATCTCTTTCTACTCACCATTTGCCATGGTCTGAATGTTTGTGTCCCTGCCAAATTTGTATGTTAAAATCCTAATGCCTGGGCCGGCCAAGTGGCTCTGTTGGTTAGGAACTTGCTCAAGAGTGCCAGCTGAGCTCTGAGCAACAACAGTTCAATGCCCAGCCCGAGCTGAGCTGCCACCGAGCTGCCAACAGGTGGCAGGATGGCTCAGCTTAAAAAAAAGAAAATACATACATATATATGCCTGAATGTGATTTTATGAGGAAGTGGAGCTTTTGGGAGGTGATCAGATCATGAAGGTGGAGGCCTCATGAATGAAGTTAATGAATACATTTCATTTGTTAATGAGATAATGTCAATTACTGTTAAAGTTTATAATACAGCCTTATAAAAGAAGCTCCAGAGAGCTAGCTCACCCCTTCTACCGAGAAGGCACAGAGAGAAGTCAGAAATCTACAGCCTGAAAGAGGGCCTTTCAGACATGGAACCTGCTAGTACTGCAGTAGTGAATTTTCCAGTCTCTAGAACTGTGAGAAATAGGTTTCTGGTGCTTATAAGCCCCCAGTCTATGGCGTTTTGTTATTGCATCCTGAGCATTCCAACTGTCCTTGTTTTACTGTATCTATCACATAGAAGGTGCTCAATAATGATTTCAATGTTGATGAAAAAAATCAGACTTTGACAACCATACGTTGCTTATTTTAAGCACTTTCCAAGATGACAAATTAAATGAGTGTTTATAACTGTATAGATTTAGTCAGTTGATGTATTGATGTACTGACATCAATAGTATTGATGAATTATTAATGAGGATGGTCCATTTTCAAGAGATACTAAAAAAAAAAGAAAAAGAAAGAAAAAAGCCATAGATAAGGCAGGAAAATGAGAATCTCATTTCCTAGCATTATACACGTCCTTTTTACTTTACTCTTTTACAAATTCTCAGTCTATTCTTACGATCAATTTCCATGTCAGTTGCTCAGAAGAAGATATGCCTTTTCAGCTGTTTCCTGAAAACATCACGTTTCAACTGGGAAGAAGAGGGCAATCAAAGGACTCTAAAGCTTCATCTCTGGTTTTGATTTAATTATTCCTTATTGTTCTATAAATGGTGTGTAAAATAATAGCAGGCAAAAATAAATGAATAAAAATTAAATCTTTGGAAGCATAATGCTTGCTTATTGAAACTAAGTTAATTTAAAACAGTACAAAAACTTGACTCAACTCTACAAAGTTCTTGTAATAATATGTGAGGCATTTTTGTCCAAGAACATAAAAAACAAAAATACCAATTCTGATTAAAAATAAAGTTTATAACCAGTCTGTCTTTTTTTTTTTACATTTGTTATTGAATGCTACAACCATTATCAATTCATGAGCTCTGAATTAAGTGAATGTAAGGGAGGCCATGTAAAGTGGATTGGCAAAAATTTAGTAATCTAATATAAAGATGGTTTAGGTTCAGAATATCCAGCCAGTGATTTAAGAAAAGTTATAAATTGTAGTAAAAGTGGAAGAAAAAAGAATGGAGGTTTGATAAAGTGCTTTAATTTACTAAAAACAAAACAAAACCATTTTCTTTTTTTGAGGTGACTTTTAAATGTTCTTCAGATTGTTTTGGCAAACATGAGAAACATTCCAATTCATGTCTCCTGTATCTCCAAGCAATACAATTATTTAAACCCCAATTCTGAATTTGTCTTTATGTAAGTGTAAATTAGCAGACTCTTCCTGGAATGCTTACCAATTAAATTCATTTATACATTCTGTGTTTTGGAGGAAGACATTGTTTTGTAATGGAAATCCCTTTGGATAATGGCTAGAGAGATCCCCCAGATTGGTGAGACCAATTTATACTCTAACTTGTAAACTTGGAGAATGACAAAAATAATACATTTATCGTAGCATGAATGAGCAGATGAAATAAGCATCATCTGAGAAGATATCTGGCATGTATTAGAAATTCCATAAAAATTAGTTACTTTCATTTTCTCTTAGTATTAGTCTCTGACAGATAATTAATTGTATTATAATGTGAGTTAGGTAGCTTCCTTTATGTAAGATCATGAGTCAAAATTAGAAGCAACACTTCATAGAGGTCAACCAAAAGACATTTTCCAAATTAATATACACAAAGTATTATCACTGTAATCAATTAATTCCAGTTATACACAAAAATATAATAAAGACAATTAGAGTAATCATCTCTAAAACTAGATTCATTTTTCTTGCATCAAAAATAGTGGTTCACCTGAAGACTAAGAAAAAAAATTATATTACTAGGCATAAAGGAAAGGAGGAAGAAAAGAATGAAGGAAAGAGATAAGAGGCATCAGGCAATTTTATTCCCAGCTCTTCGACTTGGTTTTCTCAGTAACCTCACAGTGGTCATTTTCTAGTTTTAAGCTAATAATATCCTGTATATCATAACATTTATGTGGTGAAAAGGGAAAAATAAAATTATTTCTACAGTATTAAAGAGGTGCTGAAATTAAAAAGGCCATTATTACATCTTCTTGACTGCTTATATTTCAAAACAAAGCAATCATGGTTGTATGAACTCTTTTGTTACCCTTTGCTTTAAGAACTGAAGTTAAATTCATGTATGTGCATTATTTGTACATGTGAAAATGAGTTCTAAACTTTTCTCTCAATATTAGTCAATATTAATACAATTATTTTTTTACTATGTGGATTTCAAAGTTAAGAACAAAACATACACATTAGTGTTTCTGATTCTCAATGTTTTATCTGTAATAATAAGCCATCAAAATGATAAAGAAAAAAGAAGATAGAAGAGAAGAAATAAAAGAAAAATATCAGTTAAACTAGAGTTTGAGACATATAGATAGAATTTGATTTATCTATAATGAGAATGAAAGAACTGTAGGTATAGGGAGAAAAAAAACCCTCAAGAGACATGCATACAGAATCCAAAACATATATACCAAAACTATCAGAGAAACTGTGCCTGTATAGTGAGAAAAATAGCTTTTATTACAAAAAAAAACAAAAAAAAATCTAAACAAAAATTTAGGAATGTACTTTTTGTATCTAACTAGAGGCAATTTGATCTTGTGAAATTTTAGAACATAATTAATATTTTTAAATTGCAAATCTGCAAACAGAGGCATACCATTTTTGGCACTTGTTTGTTCTGATGCCAAGTGGAATTTAATCAAGGGTCAAATCCACCCACATTTCCCACTCCAAGTCTATAAACAAGTATAGTCTTATATTTAAACATCAGTATTAAAATGGGCTTTTCAATTTTAGCATAGGTATGTGTTTATTTTAAATAAAATGAAATGAGATACATTCATGTGTTTCTTCACCTATATTATGACACTCCTGTGGCTTATTTTCTGATCCTTTATTATCCTATTAATTGTATAACTATGTTTAAATTAGTTAAATGCTCTTTGCAAGGAACAGCTCTCCAGTTATCTATGGTGATATGGGTTGGTTTATCAATTATTTAGAGACACTTCTTATCTCAGCATTTAAGTCATCAAGTCTCAGGGAAAAGTTAAATCTTATCTGGGAAACTATGGCAGCTCTTGTGGCCCAGCACTGCAGAATCCTGCCATTCTGGACACTTGTTTTTTTCTCTGTCTCTGCTTCTGTCTGTTTTTATCTGTTTTCCTTCCATCCTGTAACTTCTGTTTAGTCATGGCTTTTACTCCTCTATGGCAACTGCATACTCTTTCCTTGCATATTTTCAATTGCTATGACATCCATAGGCCTCCAGTGTGTGTGTGTGTGTGTGTGTGTGTGTGTGTGTGTGTGTATGTGTGTGTGTGTGTGCGTGTATGTATCTAATTTAAAAAAGTTGTAACAGAAGAAATGCTTTTATGAAATAATCATCATCTTGGTAGGACTTGCACCAGACCCCCAAAATAGCTGCCTATACCTCAGGTACTGGTCTCAATTCCATTCTGTTGAGACTGCAGTCACAGTGTCACATAGTATAACATGTGGAGACGTAGGTATAAAGAATGGACTGCAGCTGTTTTACCAGAATGAAACTGAGGGTGTGGTGAACACTCATGGATACGGCCTAATATGGTACCATTTATATATTTCATGAGTTCTAAACATTTTACAAATGATATTACCTTGCTATGTAACCCATATAATTTATGGAAAATTTTGCATTGTTGCCTAGATGTCCTTGAAGTTAAAAGCACTTAGGAAAACACTGTATTGAGTGCATTGTATAGCATTACACTAAGAGGTAAGCTATGAGATATCTACCAATCCCATTCACATGAATAAAGGCAGCTTTCCCCCAATTGTCAAGTCTATTACAATTGACATTATAGTATATTGCTTTTGACCATTTTATTTTAGTATTGAATTAATAAGTTAAGACTTGTGGAATAGATAATACATTGTATTGTGGCTAGTTCATTCTTATGTTGAGGGAAAAAGTGAATAAATGAACATATAAATGAAACACAATCATTTTATAAAGCTTCAGTGAGCCCATACTTGTAATACCATAACTACCTGTGATTACAAATCTAAAAAACTGACTTGATAGTTTTAGAAAAGTCTACTAGCAAAAAAAAACAAAACAAAAAACCAAGCTCCACAGGAGAAATAGTAAACAATACTATATATATATTTCTTCCTGGAAGAGTAAAGGTTAAGTTCATAAGAGTAGGCCAGGGAAAACATAATGAATATGAAATGAGTTGCCAAATCCTAGAGGTAGAACTCCAAATAATGTTACTCAAATAAGAGATAAGGGATAGCAATGTATGTACATTTAAGGAAGGTTTTGGTAATTTCCTGGATAGTAAAATAATTAGAAATGATGCAAAAATTTCGTGATATATATCAGAGCTGCCAAAAAAAATGTATATAAGTGGACACTTTAGTCAACGTTGTTCAAGCAGTAGTTCATTATAATCAGAAGCGTCCGGATGCTGATGGTAACCACTTTGAGCCCCTCTTATAATTGCAGAATTCAAACATGACTTGTATTCATCTTTTCTTATCAGTATATATTGAGTATTATAATTTTAATACAGTTTTCCTTTCTTAAAATGTGTATACACTTTTTTGGCACCCTCTGTATATAGTGTATTAACTACTTCTGAGAATTTTTTTCTAAGTATAAAAATAATATATTGTCATTGTAAGAAATATAGAAAATGTGGGAAATAAATATAGAAAAAAATAAAATTAAAACAACCTACTCTCAGGTATAATCAATTCTGAGCTATCATATATATATATATATATATATATATATATATATATATATATATATATTTATGACATTGCATCTACAATTTTGAAACTTTATAAAAATTCAACATTAATCCCTTAAGAATTTCCTTATGTCATCAAGAACACTTTATAAATATATTTTCAATTATTCCATATTTCAATAAGGTGTCAGTTTTTGATACATTTCATGTTTTTGACTACTGGTGAAATTAATCTTTTTTCATGTTGTTAGTCATTTATATTTCTTTTTGTGAAATTGTTCACTCATGTAATTTGTCCAGTTTGCTACTGGGTTAACCAATAATTTTTTAGTTTTGGATCGTCAAATAAAATTTAATCTCTCATAAACTAAATTTTGGGCCACAAAGAAATTCTGCACTAAAAGCATGCACAGGATGAAATCTGACTAAAGGAAGTAATACATCCAGGCACACACACACACACACACACACACACACACACACACACTTATATTTTCAGAAATACACACACAGATATATACATGCATACACAAGCATATATAAAATACAAATATGTATTCCAATGACCAATATTTAGGCAAGGGGAAAAATTCAGTTTCTTTGTGGTCAGTCTGTGTTGTGCAGTCATCAAAACACCCTTTATTGTCAACTCCCTTCCAGGTCATTTTAGCAGCTGTTGTTACCCTGTCCATATTTCATTATGTCTCTGGAGCTTCCCAATACACTATGGCTTTCTGTGTCTCTCTCAGTGAGGGTTTTCCCTCTCTCCTGAGCCTGCTTGCTGCATACAAAGTAGAGTAGACCGAGGCCCACTAATGCCTCAGGAGCAACTCTCAGCCAACTAGAGACAAGAATTGGTGTGTAACACCCAAGCTTCCTTTCCCTCTGTGAGACAATTCTGTTTTGCTCTCTATACTGTCTTGGAGGGTTCCCCCATGGGGACACATAAATAGGTAAACCCATTCATTAATACACTATCCACTGGTCTCCTTACCTTCTCTGTCTCACTGTGGTACCTTCTCACTGTACCTCTCAAATAACCACTTGCACTCAAAATCTTGTCTAGCAGTCTGCTCCTGCAGAAACCAAATCATGATGGTCATAAACGATAAAAGATGGTGGGTTTTAGAATAGGTCTTCAGAAGAGAATTGGATGTTTTAGGTCACCAGTATTAATGCAAAAAGAAAACTATATATAGCTTTCTTATTGCTGCTGCTGTCACCACTGTTTTGCCAAGGTTTGTCCCTCTGCTCATCCTTCCTCTGGTTCTGATGTAGTGTGGCAGCCTGGCACTCAGGAAAGAGTATCAGAAGATACATGGGCAGAGGTGCACTCATACCCTGGCTCCACCACTAGTCAGTCACCTAGCCTGTCAGAGCCTCAGTTTCTTCATCTGTAAAATAGGGGTAAGACATCTGCTTTTCCAATCTCACAGGTTTTTTGCAAGTCTTAAGTGAGATCCTTTTGAGGACAGTATTTTCTATGTAGTAGCTTAGGAGATAACAGGAACTGGTATCAAAGTTATGCCAGAGTTTTGATCTCGACCTCACACTTCCTTTGCTGTTAATGTGTTTATGTATTTGATAACTTTACGTAACGTGCTTCAGAGTTCCAGGTGTTGAACTTTGGGATTTGAATTTCATAAATGTTAACTATTCAGCTACGAATGCACAAAAGACTGACAGTAAACAGTCCTTTTGGTGTTGAGAGAAAAGTCAATTAGTAGTTCCCTCATGGAGGTCTCTGCAGCAGCAAGAGCCCCAGCTACCGTTCTCCCACAAAGGAACCTGCCTAACACTAGACATCTTCTTATAATACCTGATCAGTCAATTCAAACATATAGCTCTCCCATTTAAAAGCAGCTGGGGGAGGACTCTGTGACCACACCATTTTGGAGCCGGAAATTCTTGCTTTCTCTAGAAGCAGCCATCTGGAATCACTATTACTAAAGTGGAGAGATCTAATTACAAGAATCTATTTGCAGGAGAAACTCCTGACAGATTTCAAGGAAACTTTCTTCTACAGAGCCAACTCCTGACTGGTTAACCTATGGGAAATAAACCCAGGTACAAAGATGGGCTCTCTACCAGAGAAAAAAAATGAAAAGGAAGGAGAAATAGAAACACGTTAAGTTGGGATTTTTTTTTTCATTATTCAAATCATTTTAAAATAAAATGAGACTTTTTCTAACTTCTCTTCTAAAGATTATAGAATATGGTTTTCTTCCAGAGCAGAGAGCGAAAAATCAATCTCAAGTTACAAAGCGAGGAAAAAGATGAAAGTTTAGAAAGCCTTAGAACTTTGCTGACTTACAGGCAGAAGGCTGGGGAAAGGCTGAAAGACAGGAAATAATGATTACTATTTGTGCTCTATTTCATAGTTTCCACTTTGGTTAAAGTAACTGGAAGGAAACAAGTGATTAGGTTACTTGTGTCATCGCTTACATCAGTAGTTTTATTTTTGAAAAAACAAACATCATTACCCTTTCTTATTCAAGGAGAATGAGAATGATTGCCCAATCTTATTGTGTCACAAGCTAAACGTTTTGTTACAAAGTAGGGGAATATTGAACTCTGCTTTGGTGTACACAGCAGTTTGATCACAGACGCAGTTGTGAATTTAGTATTAGAGACCACAGGTTACAGATCACAGTAAACAAACTATCATCTCTGGAACTCTATCGTCATGACCAGTTTTGTTTATCTCTGTTCTCCTACATGAATTCTCACAGTATTAATGAGGGATATCTTTACAAATGCAAAATGTTTCATACCAAATTTGTCTTTTCCTCTCTCTCTCTCTCTCTCTCTCTCTCTCTCTCTCTTTCTTTCTCTCTCACTCTCTCCCCCGCCAACCCCCTCTCCCATATGAATTCTACTCATCCTTTCAAAAAGTGGCCAGATCAGATTCCTTTTTAAAAAAAAAAAACAAAATTAAACAAAAATATGATGAGCACCTACTATGTACTAATCATTGGACTGGGCTTCATATACATTAATTTACACTCATGTGAAGTAGAGGTTATCACCTGCTTATGCAGATAAAGAAACCATTTCCTCTTCTGAATTCATCCATCACTTAGAGGTGGCAGCACAAAAATTAACACTTAATTGTATATTGTTTAATTGTTTCCAGTGGATTTATCTTTGTTTCAAACAGGGTTATCAAGTATTCTGAAGACTAACAACTTATGGAATATTGAATAGAAGCTCAATAAATGCTTCTAGATGGCTACATCTCAGGTTTATCACATGATAACTGAAGGTGATTTCAGGTACTCTTAAGGTCAAGGAAGCCTGATTTTCAGTGACCAGGAAATGAAACAGACATAGGCTAATATAGAGCCTCATTGTGAGCTGTATGACTTCAGTATAAAATATAATCTGCTTTCTTGTTTCATGTTATTGGACTAATGGAAAGGAAAGGTTGTGGCACCCAAAAGAAAGAAGCTCTGCTTCATAATCATAACTATGTAAAGAAAAAAGGGCTTGACTCACTCTAAAAATATCTATGTAACGTATAAACCAGTGTTTTTCAAACCATCTGTGTGAAAGGCTAGTTCCCCCTTCCCCCTGCCAAGTCATTCTGGAGTGATGTTTTTATAAAACACATTAAAAATGAATTACTACAGAAATAAAAGCTAAAAAGAGAAATACAAAATATATCTCATTTTTTTTAACCCTCAGAGTCAATGGACAAAATTTTCCTTGCCTAATTGCCATGAATGCTTACTCTAAATCTCTAAATGACCTTGTGATTGACTGCTAACACAGACCTTGTACACCAACCCTGCCTGCAGATCACACACTTGGAGAAGGACTGGTATAAATCTTAATCCTATCTAAAGAACAGTTGCCTACTAAGTATACAAGAAATAAAATAAAACAAACCAAAATGCCAAGACCTATATTAATTTTATTTTGGGTATTTGGGGAACTCTCCTGTTGGCCAGAGAAATAGACTTTGGGTAACATGCCAGTGAAAAGACCTGAACAGCTGATTCTCTCTCTCTCTTTTTGTTGTCTTCATCACATTTGTTTTGTGTAAAATAAATAATCTCATTTTCCCTTATATTTCGCCTTTTAAAAAGATATTCAAGCTTTGTGAATATAAATCTCATGGAGATTTTTTTCCCCCCACATTCCTCTACTTCCAATAGTCTTAATAAGCAACCTCTGATTAGCTCCTGTGTTTTGATTTTATTAACTATTATGAGACAGTGGATAAGTCTTATATTATATTCAGCACTTCATAATGACTTCAAGAGTTACTTAGTTCAAAAGAGCCTGTCCTTACTACTAGTAACAATGATATTAAGTGTTTTTCTTAATATGGCAACCAGACTTTTTAAAATTTCCAAGATTATGCCAAGATTAATTTTAAAAATGATATCAAAAATGTGTGAATTCAACAAAAGAAGGGGAGATTGAGATTAATTATATTCACAAATACCTCAAGTTTTTTCAGGAATCATTTCTCTAATATATATGCCTATCTATAATTGATCAGATAACAACATAAGTCTTAATTGCCATCTGGTGGGAATGTCAATGCAATGATTACACATATATACTATAGAGGTAACAAACATGATGAATTAATAATAGCTAACATCATAAAGAATAATATATTTTACATAATTGTATTCTACTATATAATTTCTAGTTTGATCAATCCTTTTTCTTTCAAATAAATTTGAAATAAAGGAGAAGAAAAGTCAAAAAGTTTTGCTCAATTACTTCTAAGTTTGAATATATATATATATATATATATATATATATATATATGAGGGGGGAGAGAGGGGGGAAAGAGAGAAAGAGAGAGAGAGAGAGAGAGAGAGAGAGAGAGAGAGAGAGAGAGAATGAGAGAATATTGAGAGAATATTGAGAGAATATTGAGAGAATATCTCAATCTTGATTTGAACCTTTTGAGATCAATAGAGGATTTTTCTTCACGCATTACCTATGAGGAATTAAGTTCAGATACGTTACCTCACTTTCTTAGGAGCTACAGGAAGATATGAACATTGCAGAAAAATAGTTAAGTGTTGTCCTTGTATGTGTTTCCACTGAATATTATAAATATATAAATATATACACACACACACATATCTATATATACATATTTAAGAATTAATTATATGAGCTGTAATATTTCCTGACAAGTATTAACTGCCTTAGTAGAATGTAGAACATGTAATTTGTAACAATAAACAATGAAATTGTGAAAGTAGTTACTCGTTTTACTTTTGTTAGGTGATAAGAAAAATCACACATGTGATTTTTACTGGATTTGTTAACATGCAGCATTTCAATAGCCAAAAACAAACCAAATATATTGAAATAAACATGTAATGAATGTGCTATATTAGAACAGATTTTAGAGATCATTGAACGACAAACAAATTGGCAGAGGGAATATGGCAAATCTAACAAAGGACAAAGAAAGTATGTGTGTGGGGGCTGCATGGTGAATCTAAGATTAATAATATTCCTGAGTTCATGCCCTTATAAGTAAATTGTGAGCATTCAATTATTTATCCTACTGAATGTAAACCATAATATAAGCCTTGCTATATAGAAATTGAAGGCCACATGGCATTTAGGTAAAAAGTTAGCAAGCAGAAACCAGTTCTCGCTCTCTCTAAAAAAAAACACGTGAGTATCTGCTATTAGATGCAAAAGGCAAGAAGAATGGTAAATTGCTATTTGTTTTCTTTTCATGCTTTGAGCACGAGCAGGAGCAAGCCCCTCCAATGACTGAGAAATGTAAATTGGTCAATAAGGGATGAATAGAAAACAAGAACATAAAAACGCATCATAAAAACATGAATTTCAAATAAGTCTCTGGTGAAGCATTTAAACATATTGCAATATGTTGGAAATTTCCAATTTGCTAATATTTTTCCTAGTTTACATTTTCTTCTATAGCACATCAATAAGTATTTCAGTGTTGACTAAAGAAAAAAGCCAAAAATAATATAATTCAGGGGTGAGAACAAATGATATTTATTTTCACATGAAAGATATAATGAGAACTCCCTTCAAGTACTACTAAGAGTCATATTTGTGCTCTTTATATGCAATTTAAGATTCCATCAGAGAGGTGTGCGTGCCTTTGGGGACCTGAGTGTGGCCTCATCCTGGTGCCTTCCTTCAAAGTGAGAAAAGCCCACAAACTGGCATCAATCTGTGCCATTTTGATGAGTCCACATGATTGACTGGCAAGTAACTGAAAGACTCCTTTGATCTTCAGGGATAGCTGAAGGAGGTAGTGAGAATAAGCAAACCTTTGGGAAAAAAAAGCATTAGACTTCTGGTCAAGATGGTAGAGTAGGTAAACATTGTGTTCACCTCCTCCCAAGACCATGTCAGAATTACACCTAAGCTACAGAACAACCATCATTGAGGATTGCCTGAAGTCTAACTAAAAAGGAGTCCTATAACTCCATGTTGAGACTGGTAGGAGGAGCAGAGATTCTGCAAAACAGGTTAGTCCGATGCCCATGTGTGGCGATTAAAAACGAGGAGGGATATCTCAGTTTCAGAGGTTCCCTGGGAGGAGCAAAGCATCCCAGGCCCACAGCTGGCTTCCCAGTCCAGGGTTCCAGTGCTGGGAAGAGAAGTCCCCATAACTTCTACCTGTGATACCAGTGGAGATTGTGGGTATTTATATGAAAACCCAAAACTACTTCAAAGGGATATGTGCATCCATATGTTCACTGCAGCATTATTACAATTGTCAAGATATGGAGGCAACCTGGGCATCCATCAATGGAGAATGGGTAAAGAAGAGGTGGTACATATATACTTGCACAATGAAATATTATTCAACCATAAAAAAGAATGAAATCTTGCCATCTGCAACAAGATGGATGGACTTACGTTGAGTGTAGCAAGTCAGACAGAGAAAGACAAATGCCATGTGATTTCACGTATGTGTGAAATCCAAAGAAAAACAAACAAACAAAATAGAAACAGACTCATACAGAGAACATTTTGATGGTTGTCAGATGGGAGGGGAGGTTAGGAGGGTGGATGAAAAAGGGGAAGGGATTAAAATGTACAAATTGGTAGTTCCAAAATAGTCATGGGGATGTAAATACAGCAAAAAAGAATATAATCAAATTGCAATAATTATGAATGGTGTCAGATGGGGGCTAGATTTATCAGAGTGAGTACTTCATAAGTTACATAAATGTTTAATTACTATGTTGTACACCTGAGATGAATATAATATTGTATGTCAAGTGCAATTAAAAAATTAAAAATTATTTTAAAAAATGTGACCACAAAATCAATAATAAAACAATGCAAAAATTTTTTTTATTAGTTTCAGGTGTACAAAACAATGGAATAGTTATACTTTTCATGCCTCACAAAGTGACAGCATCCCTCCCCCAAAAAACAATTTTTAGAAAATCAAAAAATAAAAGAGATTACATCGGTGAGTAGAAATTAGGGAGTTTCTTTTCTACTAATATTCTTTGTTGTCTGCTTCTGAAATAGTTTTTTGGGGAAAACATACTACTGCTATTGGTACAGATCTTCAGTTTTGAAGACCATCTTGTTACCTGTTTGGAGTTGTTCTAGGTGATCTTTCAAGGATATTTTAAACTTTGATTTTAGAAATAAAGGGTATAAATTAGTTTTTTCTTTAAAGCAAACATAGAAACACATATTGCAATTTAAACACCTTACTCAATCTCCAAGAATGACTCTTGTTCTAATCATTTAGAATGTTCTTCTTGAAACTTTTGCATAAGCACATATTTTGAAAAATAAGGAAGGTACTTTTAGAAAAGAAAAAAAAAACATAAGACATATGCTTTGTATATGTAAGTGATTAACAGTGTTTTGCTTTGAGTATAATGCATTTATATTGACAAATTTACAATTTCCTACATGATGTATGACACTCTAAATAGTGCTATTTCAACTTACATTTTAAAGCTCTATGAAGAAAACAACAATAACAGTATTATATAGCTTTGCCTATCAAAAAAATTGAGACTAGAGGTAGGTGGCTACTTCTTATTAGATAGTGTTTCACATACCAAGCATGGAACTAGCTGCTTAATGTACATGAACTAATTTAGTTTATCTATCACTACTTTTGGACACAGGCAACTTTATGTCATAGAAAGAGGGTTAGGAAAAGGTAATGAGAAAATCTGGGGTTAGTGTGCAGACATAAGTGAGGTTGAATGGAGGAAGAGTATAAGAAATAGTCAATCTACTTTATTGAATTGGCCATTCACATGAAAATTGAAAGTTTGGGATGGTGAAGTCCTTAGAAAGTGGTTTACAATCTTTCTTTACACATAAGTTCTATGATACTATATAGGAGGTTGTAAGCCGAGATTTATACTTTTTAATAAATACGGAAGAGAGTTTAGGAATCTATAAATGGTAAAGGAAGATAGCAATGCCTGTGTTTTCAGCCAGTGCAAAGTAAATACTTAGAAGAGAGTAATTAAGTAAAGGGTATGAACAGCAAAGTATGAAAATATTGTGATGGGAGGACAGGAGTACTGAGATTGTAACCAGAAGAAAATTTGTTTGGGTGATGACCTGAAATGGTGGAAAAGTGAATTTGGTTTTCAAATATGACTCCATAAATGTGACTTCATTGAAGGTGTCCCAATGGCAATCCAAGGCTTGGGGACAGCAGAGTCTGGGGGCTGGTGCATGGTTGCTGAAACTGGTAGAAATGTGGCCCTACCATCTCTGCAAACAATGTAGCCCTGTGCAGGTTAAGATCCGGGCCAAGTCTGAGGTCCAGTGTAAAAGGGACCCTGTGACTGGATTGTTAAATGCTGAACACAGGGCAGGTTGGGCCTTGAAAGAACCTGACAGCTCCAGCAGTTGACATCTGGCCCTGTCCAGATGAAAGAATGATGGTTTCAGACAGCTTGCTTTGACAGGAATAGTATTTATTGAAACGCTTATGTGCTAAGCCTTTCACATTTATTAGTTCATCAGTTTCTCTCAACAATGCTGTAATGTTAGTATTATGATTTGTATTCCTCAGGTGAAGAAACTTTGGCTAACAATGATAGAATAAACATTTAAACCTAAACTAAGCCTTTCTGATTTCAAAGTCTGAGCTTTAAACTCCCACATTGTACTGTTTTTGTAACAAATTTTTGTTTTGTTTTGTTTTGAGCTTGAATTTGGGATATATACACATTTTCACTATATTTATACCTCAGACACTCAAAGTTAATGCCTGACTTCAGTCTTAAAATCACACATTTATCCTGAAGGGTAGAATATTTAACTGCAATAGAAGAAACATTCCATCTATTCTTCAGCAAAAATAAAACTGCCCTTATACAGAAAAGTTCTATTAAATGCTGGCCAGAGTGAAAAGGGGCCTTGCGTTATATGTCTCTTGAAAATTAGAACTAGTAGTGATATATCCAATTATCTTTTTCTAGGTGAAGAAGAAAACTTAAGAATCAAAATTGAGAGTAGAAAAGGAGATGATGAAATAGAACTGAAATATTATTACCTCATTACCCTGGTCATGAGACAGCCTTCTAGAACTCACAGAAATGTCTTTTTTTGTTGAGATATGAAAAGGGATTTTTTTTTTTTCATTTATAGGCCAATCAACTTTAAGTGTACCTAATAGCACCTTGTAAAACCTAAGCAGCTTAAACAGCAGGATCTGTCCTGATGTGATTGATTTTTCTGAGTCATTGCTTCTTTAAAAGGCTGAATTCATCTTTCTATCTCAACTGTGTTAGAAATCTGAGGGGGTTTTTTTTGTTTGTTTTGTTTTTTTTTGTTTTTTTTTTTGTCAAATGACAAGTATCCTGCTTATTAAACTACTTTCTTTGATTTTTGAGGACAAAGTGGGTTTTCCCTTCTGTCTTTTAGAAGCTTGAACAATAAATTGAAATATTTTTATAAGAGTGACTCATACCAAAACCTTTAAAGATAGCCATTAAATTTTATTGTACTGGTAGTCCTGCCATAAAATGGATTTGAATTTGATTCTCCACTACCTTCATGTAAATACACAGTATTAAGCCAGAAGCACTCATAGAAAAAGAATTTACGAAGTGAGAAGCCATCAAACGTCTTTACCAGTTTTAAACATTAAATTTTACCTGTTTTAAGCATAGATCAGGAGGTGCTCCTGCATAAGAAGCATGTAATGCTAGGAATTACAATAGTTCGTTAGGTTTCTCCCACTATCAAAGTAATGATCCCAAGAGTTTCTTAGTAGCATCTGGTATTGTTCTCAAACTATCTCTAGTACAAAATATTTAGTTCTTGATTTTTTTTCTTTGACCATTGAAGAGAGATATATCATAGAGCAAATAACAAAATAATAGCTATTAAACCCCAAATTAAATCAGGAATTTAGTTGGAAGGTGCTGGAGAGGGTGGATGAGGAGATAAAAATCCTACTGAGTTTTACTATATACTCAGATCAACAATGCTAGTCATTACTGCTCTTCATAAATCTGCAGATCTTCCAATTATTGTATTATATAAAGAAGCTGAAAAAATATTTCATTGCTATCATTTGTATTCCTTCTCTTTCATCTTATGTTTATATTCAGCAACTGACATGGGGATAGATGAAAATGATGATAGTATTTTTTTTCATTGCTCTTTAACTTGTGGATGACATAGTAACTTTAAGTTTTGATGAGATACATGAGTGCCAATGTCTCCTTTAAAAAAAAAATCTGCCTTTGTCATTCTATTTAATGTATTTGTCTCACTGAAGGTGTGTGTGAAAGCATTTGAAGTAGCAAGCCTTCAAAAAAGGAAGTTTAAAGACTTTAAGTAGGGCAAAGAATTAAAGTGCTATTGTTGCAGGAAGGGGCAACCTTTCTGTTTGTCCATCTTCATCCCATAATACTTTATTATGTTATTATGCAAAAAAAAAAAAAGATTTTTTTTTGCATAATAACATAATAAAGTATGCCATGAAAGGCAATTCATTTTAGAAAAATAAAGATTTTATAAGTGATCAACACTGAAAAAATGGAGCTCTTCTAGAATAGAGTGAGAATCTGACTGTCATGGGGCTCAAGTGAGAGCTGTAGGAGAGTCCACAGCATGGATGGAATATGAGGGGCTGAAGCAGGATAAAGCCTGGAGGCTGTAAGCAAAATAGGTAGAAAAAGAAGGAGAGAGGGAGGCTAAATAAGAAAGAACTACTGTTTTTCCATCAAGATGATACCGTATGGACAGAAAGTCAACACAAGGAGAAAGTAAAGAAATGAGTTCTATCGGTCTTTGGATTCCAAGTGTTTTCATGGTCAACTATAGTTTTTATTTGAGTGCTTTTCAGGATTTGTACAGTATATCTATTTTATACTGCACTATTTTTTTTTTTTTGGTATTGCCTATTAAGGTCCAACATGTGACTTATAGGAGCCAAATGTACAATAAATTCAATTTAAAGCACTTTGTAAGATATAATATGAATTAGGCTATTGATCTCTGTATTTAACTTTTTCTCTTTTGAATCTGTGTTGAAGCTCTGTTCTGATTCGCCCCTTTCCCATCTTCTCCAGCATTTACTCAACCTTGTCATCAGGTGACCTATGGCTTAATTCCATGGCTCAGGGTCTGTATCCTTGCTGGTAGAGCATTTTCTACTCTGAGTGCTTTTGTTTCTCTTCAGGTACTGTGTCTGTGAAGTACAATGACCCAGATCTTTCTGTGGCCTTGGGGGATGAGGTTCTGAGAGAAAGAGTGGTTCTTGGAAGTCCTATGACTAATAAAATTATTAATCAGGAAGATATTTAAATGCTATGGAATGAGACAAATGGAAAAGGAGATTATATAAATGCTCTATCATTCAAACTCTCTTGTTGAATGAAGGGGGAATACCCAGTTAATTCAATCCATTGGGTTTTGGGCTTCCAGAACCAGCATGCTGCAGCTGATTCCCCAAAATAACACAATTTTTCAATCTCCTGTCTTATCAACTGAGTTTGAGATCCAAAGCTTTCATGAGCAGGTTCTTTCAAATTCTCAAAGACGAAATATTGTCTGTGTTACTAGAATAGTGAGAAGAAAAGAAAAGGACTTACTTGTTTTTATGACTGAGGAATTTTCCTGAATCCTGAACCTGATTAAGAAATCACAGAAAAAAACAAACAAACTACAAAATAAAGATGCTTAAATAATAAACAATAAGTTTTGAAATTTAATCATATAGAATATTGATAGAATAATAGCAAATGGGATTTATTCAGGGATGTAGGGATGGATAATTGAAAAATCAATTAAATAACATGACGTAATATTTCACCAAAAGAAGAAAATCAAAAGATTTTGCAATAAATGACATAGAACATTAGGTGAAATTCAATATGTATTTATTTTTTTATAATCTTAGTAAGAAAGGTTAAAAAAAAAGCATTCGTTAACCTGATAAATATACATTTTATACTAGTCAGCTTCGTGTTTCAGAGTTAAATACTGAAAGAATTCTTATTCAGATAAGAATGTATGCTATCACTGCTATCATTTGTCACATTCCTAAAACTTTGAGATACTGCAATTGACAAGAAAAGGTAAGAACCATATACATTAGATAAAGACAACAAAATGATCATTATCTACCATTAATTTGATAGCCTACATGCCCTAAAAAATCTAGTAGAAAGCTTAGAAATAGTTAGACAATTAATTTACAAAATTATTTTTTTAATCCAGTAGTTTTTTATATACTAAATATAAATAAGAAAAATATAATGAAGACCATTCTATTAAAATATCAGCAAAACCCATAAAATAAATGGTTAGGAATAAACTTTAGAAGTGTATAAGAGCTATACAGAGAAAACTTTAAAACCCTACTGAGTTACAAACAATACCATCTTAAAAACATAAACTATTTTAATGAAGTAAAAAATATATATACATACCAAAAATTAGATAAATCAAAATGGTACAGTTTAATGACTTTTCACACAATGAACACATCCACATAACCTCCAAGGAAATAAATAAATTGAATATTGTCATTTAGAATTATATCTACAATTTGACTAGAGTTCATTGTTATATATTATGTGACCTTGGGGCCAAAATACTGTATAAAGTTTTATAACCATCACTATAGTCATGCAATAAAATATTTCTATCACTCCAAAATTTTTCCTCAACCTTCTTTACAGACAAATGTTCCTCTATTCCTAGCTCCTGACAACAAATGACCTATTTTCTGTCACTTAAATTTACACCAGTGGAGCCATACAATATCAACCTTTTTAGGTCTGGCTTGTTTTACTTAGTATAATGACTTTGAGATTTGTTGACTTGTTTCATGTTTCTTTTTGCTAATTGGTAATATTGCATTGAATAGATACACTACTACTTATGTGTTCTTTCATTGTAGATGAATATTTGGGTTGTCTCTAGTTTTGGGACATTTTATATACAGCTGCTGTGAACACTCATGTAAAGCCTTATGTGGGTATGTTTTCAATTTTCTTGAGTACATGGCAATTTTGCACTAACTAGTCAGACTCAGATCAAACTTCACAGGTTAAGGGCACAGTCTTCCATCAGACTGCTCTCACTTTTGATAGGAGCAGCACATTGGGGGTTTCCAGACCACCCACACTTTTAACCAAATGACTACAAATTCAGGGTTCCCTCTACCCTCACAGGGTAATTCTTTAGAATGCCTCACAGAACTCAGGAAAGTGCTCGACTCGTAATTAAAGTTTTATTTTAGCAAAAAGACACAAGTCAAAACCAGCTAAGAGACATACTGGCATAGGTATGGAAGTATCCTCAACCTATAGTTTCAATTTTCTCAGGCTATATCACCCTCCCAGTACATAGATGTATTTTACTATCCAGGGAAACTGACCTGAGCTGAAAATGCCCAGAGATTTCATTGGGGTTTCATTATGTGGTCATGATTGATTAAATCATTGGCTACATGATTAAACGAAATCTTTAGCCTCTTCCTGGAGGTTGGCAGTTTGGGCTCATGTCAGTCACATGGCTCTAAAACTCCAAAGCTCTAATCACACTTTTGGTCTTTCTGGGTGGTTAACCCCCATCCTGAAATCATCTAGGGACTCACAATGAGTCACCTCATTAGCATATGCTGGGAAGTTGTGAGCCTAGAGGCCGGCCCATCGTGAATAACAAAGACAATTTTATTACCAGGGAATCTGAGGATTTCAATGCTCTTTTCCTGAAACCAGAGACTAAGGCCAGCCAAATTCTTTATTATATAACATTGGACTATATTTAGGAATGGAATTTTGTGTTCCATTTTATGTGAAATTAACAACCTTTTTTTCAAAATGGCTGTGAAATTTTGACCTCTGATAAGCAATGAATGCCAGTTCCACTTTATCTTCATCTTAGCTATTGCTTGGTATAGTCTTTTAAATTTAGCCATTTTACTTGGTGTACAGTGGCATCAAATTGAATTTGATTTGAATTTCCCTAATGTTTAGTGATTCTGAGACATTTACATGTGCTTTCTTGCAATTGTTAGGTCTTTTGTGAGATGTCTGTTAAAATTTTGCCTGTTTTTTTAAGTTGTCTGTTAGGTTTTGTTTTTTTTAAAGCTTGCCTCTCTATATTTTTACTTTTTATATTTATTGAGGTATAATTTGCATGCCACACAACTCACCCATTTGAAGTGTACAGTTGGATGCTTTTTAGAGTATTCAGTGTTATGCAACCATCACCACTATTAAAGGTTGAATTATACTTCACGCCCCCTCTCCAAGGCCCCCAATTTATATGCTTAAGTCCTAACCTTCAGTATCTCAGAATTCGACCTTATTTGGAGATAGGGTCTTTACAAAGATAATCGAGTTAAAGTGAGGTGATTAGGATGGACTGTGACCCAATATGACTTATGTCCTTATCAAAGGAGAATTTTGGACATAGGGATATACAGAGAGGGAAGATGAGGTGAAGAGACCAAAAGAGAAGGTGGCAATCTATGAACCAAAGACAGAGGCTCTCACAGCCCTCAGAAGGAACCAACTCTGCTGATACCTTGATCTCAGACATGAAGCTTCCAGAACTGTGAGACAATAAATTCCTTGTTTATGTCATATAAACAATAATGTAGTACAGTACCAGTAATGTGGTACTTTGTTTCAGCAGTCCTACCAAGCTAACATAACTATAATCAATTTTATTACTCCCACCCCCCAAAAAAAAGCATGTAGGTACAAATAATTAGCAGTCACTCCACATGTCTCACAAATGTCCTTGACCCCAGGCATAGGCAACCATTTTCTGTCTCTATAGATTTAATCACTCTGAATATTTCCATATTTAATTCATTGTGGAAGTGCCTAATTATTTGCCTCACTGGCTGTACCTATTGCATTTCTATCAGCAATGTAGGACAGTTCCAATTCTTTCATCCTTGCTGGCACTTGCTATTATCTGACATGGGTGTGCAGTAATATCTTGTGATTTGCATTCGCCCAATGGCTAATAACATTGAGATGGCTAATAACGTTGACTATCTTTTCCTGTGCTTAGGGACTATTATATGTTGTCCATATTGTCTTTGAAAAAATGTCCATTGTACATTAAATTACTTTTTCATCTCTGTTGAAACTTAACTGACTACATATATGTGGGGTTATTTCTGGGCTCTGTCTTCTGTTATATTAATATATTTTTGCATCTCAATGCAATGACTACACTGTCTTTAGCTATTTTGATCTTGATATCAATACCACGTTGTCTTGATCAGGACCAGGACTGAGATGAAGCAAGCAAGGTACCTAAATTTAAAGGCATCAAACATAAGGAGGCATCACTCTCACGTTTGTGTAAGTGTCAGCCCTGAACTTGTATGATAATGAGAGTAAGTGCTTCTTTAAATTCTCTGCCATTGACAGCGTGTTTGCCGCATTTGATCTTGGCCCTGGCTCGATTACTATAGACACATAATAAGTCTTCAAGTAAAGCAGCAGAAGTCCTCAAACTGGATTCTTCTCTTTTTAAAGTTTGCTTTAGCTATTCCAGGTCCTTTGAATTTCCATATGAATTTGAGAAGCTTGTCAATTTCTGAAAAGCTTCTCAGATTCTGATTGGGTTTGCAATTTACTCTATTTATTAATTTGGGAAAAATATACAACTTAATATTCAATTACCTGATCCATGAGTTTAGGTCTTCTTAGTTAGAATACACAGTGTACAGGTCTTGCATATTTTTCTACTTAAATTTTAATTTTCTAATATTTGTTACCACTACATAGAAATACAATTGATTTTAACATATTGATCTTGTGTCCTGCAATCTAGATGAACTCATTTATTAGTTATAGTAGGTTTATTTATTTTTTTGTAAATTTAATAGAACATTCTTCATTAAAAACAGTTAACCTCTTCCTTTCCAATCTGGATGTCTTTTATTTTGGGGGGGAAGTCGTGGGAGGAGGGTGCCTTGTTGTAGTAGCTAGTATCCTGTTGAATAGAAATCATGAATTGAGAAATTCTTCTCTTGTTTTTAGTCTTCAAGGGAGAAGATATAGTCTTTTACCACTAATTATGCCCTTGGCTTTAGATTTTTCATAGATGCATTTTTTCAGGTTTGAGGAAGCCCCTTCTCTTTGTAGTTTTCTGAGAACTTCTATCAAGAATGCATATTGGATAGTGTGAACATATTTTTTTCCCTGTATCACTTAAGATGATCATATGGATTTTCTTTTCATTTTTTAAAAAAAATTCATTAATATGATGAATTACATTGATTTATTTTAAAAGGTAAGCCACACTTGCATTCCTAATTCCTTTGATCAAGATGTATTATCCTTTTGATATTTTTCTACATGTTTGCTGAAAGTTTGCAAGGTATTTTTGCATCTACGTTCATGGGGAATATTTGTCTATAATTTTTATTTGTTATTAGGGCAATGGTGGCTTATAAAATTAGTTAGGAGATATTAATTTTTCCCTTTTTTCATGTAATAAAAGAATTATTGTGAACTTCGTGTTATTTCTTTCTTAAATGTTTGGCACCATTCATGAGCAAAGCCATTTGAGCCTAGAGCTTTATGTGGCCACAAGATTTTTAACAAAAAAACTAACAGATCTAGGAGCTATCTCCTTAGGTATCTATTTCCTATATGAGTTTTGATCATTGGTGTCTTTGAAGGAGGTTGTTCATTCCATTTAAGTTGTGGAACTTATTGGTATAAGTTGTTCTTTCTTTGGCTTCGGACAGCTTTCTCACAGACATATACTGATCAATACTCTCTCTGGACAATTACTGGAGTTCTCTTTCTATACAGCTCTGTTTTCCCCAGAACTCTTTTATAGAATGCTGCCCTAAAATCTCCAGCTGCCCTGGCTATCTAACGCCATCACTTTGGCTCAGACAGTTGCCAGATTCTGCATGACTTTGAACTATTCTCCACCCAAGAAGGTAAGCAATAATAATGCTTGCATCATTTGTTTTCTTTCTGTCATGAATCACTATACCTTCTTGCCTGATGACAATATCAAAAGAAAAGTTGTTTCATGTATATTGTCTGGTTTTTAGTTGTTTCAGAAATTAGGGTTTTTGTTTATTAGGGTTTTTGTTTATTTGGTTTTTGTTTCTTCATTTAGGCTGAAAAAATGTATCCTGCAATATCCTATTAAGTTATAAAAAACAACATCCAAATACATATATAGTGTGATATGTACACAATATGTATACATGTAGAGAAAAAACTAAAAACATTATCATGAAAGTGTTCGATATGTATTTTCAAGTATTGATATTGCAGATTTTTCCTTTTCTTCTATTTTCTAAAGTTTTCCATAGAGACCATATATTGATTCTATAATAAAAGTAAACCCCTGATGTTCTAACAATCGAAAAATAGAAATAAATTAGAGGCCTAGAAATGAACACAACTTCAAATGTAGAATTTTCAATGCAGAATACTGCATTGGACAATTATTTTTCCTGTTTATTTATCATATTTCAATGAATGGAAGCCTGATATTGCATTTGATTTTTTTTTTTTTATAGCAACAATATTTCATTACTGACTTATTTTGAATTTGTAGTCAACAAAAACTCCCGGATCTTTTGTCAGGAAATGCTTTTCAGCCCAAATTTTCTACTTCCATTACTTTTTATTACTTGAGAAAAGTTTAAGGATCTTGTGTACCACCAGAAACACATAACAATTACTTGATAAAAATAAAACCCGATTAAAATAAAACAACATACACATGCACATAATTTAAAGAACTAAATAAATAAAAAGTAAATTAGCCCTGTTTCAAGTACTGCTCAATAGTGGCAACTACTTTCATATATTTTAGCTGATTTTTTAGATTTCACTCCATACTAAACACTCACATATACACATTCACTTATTGATTTTTTAGTTTTAGAGATTATCTACTGTGAAAGGTAAAATTCTAATATGGCAGCTATATTTCCTGTTTCTTAGTGACTACACTTTTGTGTGACCCCCTTCCTTCTGAGTTTGAGTTTAAGGCAGGGGTGCAGCTTCCTTCTAACTAATACAATATGGCAAATACAAAGTGGGATTAGTATGGATACATGGTTAACTGTATTAGTAGCAAACAGTTGAAAATCCTACTAATTATAGTAACTTTTATTGATCTGACACTTCTTTTCTTCTGATTTTATCTGGTTGAGTCTAAGAATATACCTCTTTGCTAATGGTTTAAACCATCCATATTTTCACTTAAGAGATATTTAATTCCTACAAAATTATTTAACCATTAAACCATTATTTTAAAGCAAATTTTCTATTGGTAAGCATGAGATCTCAGATAGAACTTATATATATATATATATATATATATATATATATATATATATATGAGTTGTATGTGATAGTTAAGAATCCTAAAATGTATTAAAAGGCAGTGTTAATATATATACAATTACTGAGGTTACAACTTCTGGCTAACATTTACTGAGTAGTTTTTATGTGTTCTTTATGAATATGACCATTTTACAAATCATCTCGTTGAATATTTTCAAGGAACCTTTCTAGTATCCATTACCCATACCATTTTAGAAAGAAAACTGAAACTAATGGAGGTAGCTGCATTTCAATGAGTAAATGGCAGAGCTGAGATTTTGACCCAGTTCTGGTTGTGTTTTTCCCACCTCTATACCAGGAGATGTAGGGATCATCCTAACTTTCATTGTTAGGAAGTTATCTGGCAAGCTGGGGGAATTTTGTTGAGAAGCACACTCTTTTGGTAGCCTTGAGAAGATTGACAACTCAATTGTCGAGAGGTTTCATGCTATAGGACTAAGTCCTGGGGAATGTTTCCCAATGACAAGGGGAGACAAGATGAGACATCATCTCTAAATGAGACAGGAATGGGTCATCTACATGCCCATCTGAACACACTGTCATGAATAAACGTGGTAGCAAGGCTGAAAATGCAGCAGGCTAAAGACATTAGCGAATTAATGAAATGGAGCTTAGTTTTTGTTCTATTGTGAGGAATAATCATTTGTCTAATCTCATGGATCACTTATCTCTGCATCCACACAAAATCCCATTTCTTCTGATATGAACTACACTTGATTATTCTCTGCACGAAAATTCCAGTGGGTATCCCTTGCCTAAAATATTTTCTCCAATCTGTTCTTCACATGTCACCAGAATTATCTTCCTATGACTCCAATTGGATACCAGTTTCCAGCTTGGAAACAGACTTTGTTTCACTATTAATCAATAGACTAATCCCAATCTTTTAGAAGTTTACTCAGCCTCCTTTAGAGATCTTCTCATTTTAATCTCATCTTTTTTTCTCATTCCAAATCCTTGCCTTCCCCCAACACCATACCTTTATTTTCAGAGTTCGGGGGGAACTGTGGTAATTATAAGTTCTTAGATTCAAGTGGCTTGTCTACAGACTCAGAAATCATCATTCTAAGACGTGTTATCAAATTGGCTCTGGATTTGTTCATTGCATGGGCTATGGCAACTGCTTTAGGTTTCAGAAGCACGGAGAAAGGCTTCACTAACAAAATAATGAGAGAATTTGTTAATGAACAAATACACAGCAATGAAAGACCTAATTATACTGAAAACCTGCAATCCTCTTACACTGAAGAAGAGAAAAATTCAATAATTTTATTGTCAACTCAAAGATCAAGAGTTTACAGATTAAAGATTGACAAAATAATTCAATAGGTCTAGAGTTAAAATACATTGTTTAGGAATCATGCTTGCACAGACAATCAAGGAGATTTTGGACATTTTTAAGAGAAGGAGTGGAAAACTTTTTTTAAAAAAGGAAGATCCACCAACTTAGCTGCAAGAAAAGAAAGAAATCCCTGCAAGAGAAAGGCTAACATATTAGGGACTAGGCTAGTCAGAAAGTTAGGAAACGGAAAAGGTGATACACTCAAGACTGATTCTCCCACTATCTCCTCCTCTCCCTCTCCCTTTCTCTTTAACTTTTTAGTATTTTAACTGTTGGTCTTATTTTTGTTTTGAAATAATTTCAGGCTTACAGAAAGTTTCAAAAGTAGGATAATTTGTTTTACCACATTAACTTTTGTTTTCCCTCTATGAATGATTTGAGTAACTTGCTGATGTGATGCAATTTTAATGATCACTATTTTAGCATGTATTTCTTCCAAACAAATATCTTTTCCAGATCATAGTGCAATTATTAAAATTATGAAGATTATATTCATAAAATTACTATGTTTAGATACCTTGTTCAAATTTCACCAATTATCCCACTAATGGTCATTATAGCAAAAAAAAAAACAAAAAAACAACAACTGCATGTTTCTGATTTTCTGATTCAGTATCACCTTTTGCATTTACTGATCATATCCCATTAATCTACTTTAATCCAAGTCTGTCTTTCATGACCTTTACACTTTTGAAGAGTAAAGGCCAGTTATTTTGTAGAATATCCCTATTCCCTCCTAAACCCATCCTAAAGGCTTTTGCCTCCATCATTCCACCTCAATGGCTCTTCTCAAGCTCACCAATGGCCTTCTTGCTATCTATATCCTAAAGTCTGGTTTCTATTGTCATCTAGTGTGACCTCACTATAACATTGCACACAGCCGATCACTCATTCACTCTCCCTGAGACTTTCTTCTCTTGGCTTCTATGACACAGCATTCTCCTAGATTTCATTGTCTGTAGCTGGACCTTTTTTCCTGGCCTCCTTTCCCACCCCACCCCCCTTTATCCCTGACTTCCCTTAGCCTTGGATATGCTTGCACTCTCAATCCTTAGACCTCCTCTTTTCTTTATCTATACTCCTTCCTTTGGCTTTAAGTACCATCTATACTTTGTAAGAACCAAATTTTCACCTGCAGTTTCAGACCTCTCATTTGCACCCCAGAAATGGATGTCCCCACTCTGCTGTTCAGTTGTCATTGCCGACTTAAAATATTCAAACCCAAATCTATGATGTTCTCTGCCTTCACTCTCTCTCCTAAAACTGCTCTCTCTTCAGCCTTCCCACTCTCAGTAAATAGCACCCCAGTTTCCCAATAGACTAAAAATTTGAGTCATTTTTTTCAATTAATCAATAAAAAAAAACTGAATCATAGTTGACTTCTCTTTTTCTCTCCCACTCCCCATAAAAACTGTCAAATATCTTATTTGCCTGACCATCAAAATTTACCCCAAATCTCATGGCTGTTGCCACCTCTGTTCCAAGTATAATCTTTCATCTATATAATTGTAGTAGCTTCTGAACTGGTTTCCTTGATTCTTCTGTTGTCCCCTACAGTCTATTCTCAATTAGGAAATGAAAGTGCCCTTTTTACAGTATAAACCAGCTTATGTTACTCCTGCTCATATCGCTCCAGTATTTTTGTTTCTCCTCCAGAGCAAAAGCCGAAAGAGTTATGAGTGGTCTATTAACACTACTATGCTCTTAATTAATTTCCTCCACCTCACTTCTCATGTCTGTCACTTTCTGTTCTTTCTCTGTCTCCATTTACTCCATGGACACTGGCTTCTTCATTACTCCTTAACACACTACCCACTCTCTCATCAACAATATTAGCAAGTGCAGTGTTCATCTATCTACCTGGCATGTCCCTCCCCAGATGTTTGTGTGGTTTACCACCTCATCTCCTTCAGGATTTCATTCAAATGCCAACTGAGCAATTTAAAATTACATTCTAACCACGGCCCATCTGTGTTTCCTGCCTCATGTTATTACACAGGATTTACTGCCATCTAGAAACTATCTACTAGACTTCTTGACTTGCTACTACTGTTGGTCTCTTGTTACTAGAGTGTAAGCTCTAATTTTTAATCTTTTGTTGACCGCTATAATCTGTGTCTGATGAAATTGAGGTGCTCAATAAATATTTGAGGAAAGAAAAGATGGCTAAAATGCTTCTGTGTCCCTCCTGGTCTTCTGGTTTCTTCCTTTGTCAATGACATTTAGTCGAATCTTCACTTTGCAGCCTATATGATGATTTAAAATTCTTTTAAATTGAAGGCCAGATCCTTTTATAAGCAAATCTAATCATTTCACTTTTCTTCTCAAAATTTCCCTTTGCCTTCAGAGTAAAATTCAGTTACCAAGGCTTAGAAGGTCCAACAGAATCTGCTCTCTCATCCCGTCCTCTTGCGTATTCTTGCTGTTCCTGGAGCACACTAAGCTTTTGCACCATTCTTCATTAAAAAAAAAAAAAAAAAAAAAAAAGCCTTTCCAATGCCAGCATCCTCACTGTTACTATTATCTGTTTTTACTCTGGTTTTGTTTCAGTTATCACCACTTGCTCCATCTTGCTCTATCTATCTATCTATCTATCTATCTATCTATCTATCTATCTATCTATCTATCTATCTATCTATCATCTTCTATTCATCACCTATCTACTGTTGAGTCATTTCTCCTACTAGAAATGTGAACTCTCGTGAGGATAGGAAATTTCTAGGAGCTTGTTAAGTACATACCAGATATTCATTAAGTAACTATTTAAAGTAAATAAATATTTTATGACAGTCTTTTTATTTAACAATATTTTAATAATATTGACTATTCTTTTCCAACTTAAAGTTCATGTAGTCATCCATTATTTGGATAAATCATTTACTCATATAAGTTACTGTTCTTGGACAGTAGGGTTTCCCCATTCTTCTCAATCTTTTGCTATTACAGCAATGCAATAGAAACACAAAGAGCCAAATCTGTGTGCATATCTATGTTATTTCCTTACAACAAATCCTTATAGTAATAAAAGTATTGGGTCAATGGCTGTGTGCACTTTAAAACTTTTTCTAGTGCTGGAGAAACTGAAAAAGCTGCATTTCTGTCAGCAGGATTACTCATGATCCTTATACCATACCCTCAGAGATACTGTAATGTCAGTTTTTGAAAACCTTTCTACTATTCTTATTTTAAAAATATTTATATTATCAATATTAATGATTTTTTTTGTATCTATTTGTGTATATGAATGTTTTTGTGAATGGCCCTATCCCTGTATTTGACACATTTTTAAAACAGTGTGTATGATTTGTCATATTAAATTGTTGAACTCTTTATATTTTAAGAATAATAAGCATTTAATTTTATATTTAAAAATTTTCCATAAGTAGTTGCATATCTTTGCAGTTTATTATTTGATGTAACAATTTTATTTTTATGTAGTCAAATAAATATTTCATCTTGTAATTTTTGCTATAATCTTATGTATAGCAAATCTTCCTTAGCCACTAATATATAAACATTTAGAAATGTTTTTATTCATTCTTTTTCTACACAGTTACTATTTTAATGGCTACATTTTATTTTATCATGTTTATGTGCTATAGAGTTGCATCACACATGGGGTTTTAATTTGTAAAGTTGACAATTTAGAAAGTAAGACAAAAATCGCCTAAGGTCAAATTTAATCCTGATTACTGTTTCTTTGAACCAGTACCAGCTGAGTTAGTTGGCTTAAGCTTAGAATGCTCATAAAGCCACATTTACTGAGCAACATGATCCCACCAGTTGGATAAGGGAAGGGTGAGAAAAAATTCTTTTCCAAATAATATTCCCTTTGGGACATAAACTTACTGAGGGAAGGCTATGTGTTGGGCTATATCAACAGCACTATTTAAATTGTTTTTCTTTGTGTCTTTATTTCCTCCCCTGTGGCTTAAAATAAAACTTGACTTAATTCAAAATAAATGTGCATATGATGGTATTAAAAAGTAGGATGATTTATTTTCATGTCATGAGTGCTTCAGTTATTTTCAATTTTTCACTGTTGTGTATAATATTGTGACTTGCATCTTTTACCCATTTCTCTTTACTTCTTTACCATTCCTAAAAATGGATCAAAATTCATAAATATTCCTCAGGATCTTAAATGGTATGTTGACCAAGAGCTTTCTAGAAAGATTATAACAATTTACATCTATATGAGATGTTTGACAGTATTTATCTTAAGACAGGTAGGATTCTTGCCATTAAAAATAAAAGGAGAGGGCCGGCCGAGTACGCACTGGTTAAGAGCTGGCTTGGGGCACCAGCTCTGAGCAGCAGGGCCCCAGTTCGGATCCCACATATGAGGGCCAGTGACACTGCCCTCTACAGCTAACAACAGCTCCACCTGGAGCTGGGCTGTGAGAGCCCCAGCGACGGTGTACGCTGCAGCCCCTGCTGCAGTGGGCTGCCATAGACCACAGTGAGTGGCCGGCAGCCAGCATGAGCAGCCGGCAGCCAGAGTGAGCTGCCAAGAGCTGTCCCGTGAGCGGCTGTCAAGAGGCCGGCGACCGATCTGCCTCATCCGGGAAGAGCGCAATGATGATACCAACATGGGCCAGTGAAGCAACGTCCACCACAACTAGACTGAAGAACAAAAAGACAGCAACTTGTCTGTTCCCCTCCCCAGTTCCCCAATAAAATCTTTATCAAAAGGGCCGCCAGCCGAATGGCTCAGTTGGTTAAGAGTTCGCTCAAGAGTGCGAGCTGAGCTCTGAACAACAGCAGTTCGACGCCCAGCCTGAGCTGAGCAGCCGCTGAGCTGCCAACAGGTAGCAGGATGGCTCAGCTAAAAACAAACAAAAAACTATGGACCAGCAGAGTGGCGAGGTGGTTAAGTGCTGGTTTGGGAAGCCAGCGGCCCTGGTTCAGGTCCCACATATGAGGGCATGGCACTGCCCTTAAAAAAAAAAAAAAGAAAGAAAAGAAAATCTTAAAAATGAATAAATAAATAAAAGGAGAAGTATTTCATACTTCATAAGTAGCATGAGCAAAGACATTGAAATATGATAATGCAGGAATATTCAATGAAAGGCAAACTATCTGATATATGTAAGAATTTTAACTGATGATGATTCTGGATTCATGTGCAAATATTAATAGCTTTTTTTTTTTTTTCAAAATTCCCCATGACCAAATTGGCTACTTACTGAAATTATAGTCATTTTCATATTATGTTACTAAAACATAGAGATAAATTCATAGATTGTAAATTCCTTACAGAAAGAGGCTGTCTTATATGAATAGCTGTCTCCAACTATTAAATGTTAACTCTGTCTTGGTTTTTATACTGAATTCCTGTACTATTGACTGACTATAATTGATTTGGTAATTAATGATAAGGTCATTAATGTTTTCTGGCACTTTAAAATGTTTTGAATTATTGTTTCTATAGCATTATTCAACTTTTCAAGTATATGTTTTATCTTCTCACCTTAATTCTAAATGTTTTGAGATCAAGAATGATGGCTAATTTCTTCCACCATCATTTACTTTGATTAATAAAATTTACTAATTGATAAATTAAATATATTCCTAAACTATAGAAAGGAGGGCCGGCCTAGTGGCGTGGTGGTTAAGTGCTGGCTTGGGAAGCCCACGGCCCCAGTTCGGGTCCCACATATGAGGGCCAGTGACACTGCCCTCAAAAAAAAACCAAACAACAAAACAAAACAAAATATAATATAGAAAGGGAATATTCAAACAGAAGGCAAGAGATCACATGAAAAAGCTTACATGAGGATACTAATCTATCATGTTTTTCTCTCCACAAAACCCAACTATGCCACTGATCCTGGTCACAATTGATTCTGTGACTTTGGGCTTGTTTTTTGATCTCTATTGCTGCATCTGAAAAATAGGGATAATAATGTATATCTTCATGACTATTGCAAAGATTAAATGAAATATTATATATTGTATAGCATCTGCTAATACCTGCGATTCTTTAGGCACTCAAAATTAAGATGGAAACTCTCAGCTTTCTATCCCCATCCTTGCCCTGGAAGAGCCAGAATTTCTAGCTTCCTGGGAAGGAATCATTCTGACTTGAAAATCCGGAGGCCATGAAAATGTTCTCTTCAGATTGACTTCGAGTTACAGCACCTACTGTATATATACATATACTTCTATATACATAGACATATATTTAATTTTCTGTAAGTTTTGTATATTTCATAGTGTCAGGGATATAAGAAAAGGAAAGTGGTTTGTTCTTTCAGGCTGTCCTGAAAGAAAACAAATGTATTTTTCTTTTTAATAAGTGGTAGGTTTGTGTGTGTATACTCGTATGTGTGTGATCCACATAATATTGAAGATCACAAAATCAAACACCAGAAGGAACTCATAAGACCCTAAGGAGAAATCACAGGTCTGGATTCCAAGTTTCTCTGTTCTGTAATTGAGTGTGTCAATAGTTCATCAGCCTGTGAAAGATTCAGTGTAAGTAGAATGGTTACATAAATCTTACTGGAGATATAAGGGCTTATATTCACAGGAAAGTTAATATGCAATTTATTTTTAAAGAAAAATGAAGACAGATTTTTACAGTGAGGATGTGGGCAGTGGGTGAATAAAGTGGATACAAAGGTGCTTTCTATGCCATTTTCAAGTGCTTCTACTCAAATCTTTAAATAAATATCTCCAGAAATGGGTATTGATCCTTGCCTACTGGAAAGGGCCAAAGACATTCATCAAAGGGGCAGACAGAACACTAATTTTTATTGTTATGTAAACACAGAGAATTAGGAATAAAAAGGCGTAGAAAATTTCCATTTTCTGAGTGTTGGCCCTCATATTTAGGGTTAAGAAAATAGAAAAACATTCTTCTATATAAAATGATAAATCTTTGCACTTAGAAAGCCATTTTTTCATACCTAAGAATTTTTGTATATACCCATCCAACATGCGTACATACACAAGCATACATATAGGCATGATTATGTGCGGGCAAAGAATGGGTATAGAGAGAGATACTGTGTTTATGTATATGTGTTTTACTAAGAGAAAGATACAGAAAAGGATGACTGGAATATTTTCTTAGCTATCTGTCTGGGTCAGATATTGTTTTATTATTCTCTCCTTGATCAGTACGGCCTCCACACTCTACCTTTAACCATTCAACTTCAGTTGCTGGAGTTCTAGCAAGAATAAATAAGAATAGTTTAAGAAATTCTTGCTTCACATCTTTACCCAATGATCCAGCAGCCCTATGAGTTCCCTCCAAATGATCATTGTCCTGGGAGCTGAGATCTCTACAGGCTGGTGTGAAGTCAAAGCTGCCTCAGAAGGGGAAAAAAAAAAGTGTGGAAGTAAACTGCAGATTGCCAGCTGCAGAATTACATGCTGATGATGCCAGGTTACAAGAATTAGTAATAATTCAACAACAAACACTGAAAACCCAGATAAGATGCGTTTGCATTTATAGCCATTCATTCTAGAAAGGTGTCATGCATTATTCCAAGACTCCCTTATTAAATAAGCAGCAAGAAAGGAGAAAGAAACAAGCCACAGTAAGAGATTACTTAACAAGGAGATGTCACACTAGGAAAAGTGTTTAAATTCATGGCACTTGCACACTATTAGTGCTGCACTTAAATCCCCATTTTCCAAACATATCATGATTTCTATTTCTTATCTCCTCTGTGTTTAAACTATTCACATTATCTAGGACCCTTCCTTTTTAGGTCTTCAGAAATCTGAATCCCTCTCACATCTTTCAGAGTTTGTGTGCCCTTATCCACCCCACCCCTCTGACCTTTTAGATTCTTCAAAAATGTAGTTTGCAGACAAAATCATAATACGTGGTGCTGCATAAAAGAACATCACAGAATTACGAGCTGGAAAAGAAAATGCTCCTTAATCACCAAAACTTTCATAGTTCCTGTGGTAACATGAATCTATAATTTGATTACTCTTATGAGAAAATCTTTGCCTAAGGTTTAATTATGACTGCAAATATGTGAAGAAAGGAAGGATGGCAAAGGTAAAGATTTTTTAATAAAAAGGCATATTATTTGTTCTATCATAAAAGTACTACACACTAGGGCCGGCCTAGTGGCTCAGTTGGTTAAGAGCTCGCTCAAGAGTGCGAGCTGAGCTCTGAGCAACAGCAGTTCGATGCCCAGCCCAAGCTGAGCAGCCGCTGAGCTGCCAACAAGTAGCAGGATGGTTCAGCTAAAAAAGAAAAAAAAAGTACTACATACTTAGTATAGAAAATATTGAGTTACAGAGAAAGGAAAAACAAATCACGTAAATACCACTGTGCTTTACATCCCTGTGACTATTTTGTAACTACCAATTTGTATTTCTTAATCCCTTCACTTTTTACACCCAATGCACCAAATTGCTTTCCACGTGGCAACAATCAATTTGTTCTCTGTATCTATGAGCTTGTGTCTGTTTTGTTTGTTTATTTTGTTCTTTAGATTCTACATATAAGTGAAATCACATGGTACTTGTCTTTCTCTGACTTATTTCACTTAGTGTAATACCATCTAGGTCATTCCATGTTGCTGCAGATGGCAAGATTTCATTCTTTCTTATGGCAAAGTAACATTCCATATATTGGGTTGTCGGAAAAGTCATGACACATTTTTGAAATGAAAAACATAGAAAAAATACGTCATGACTTTTCCAACAACCCAATAGGTACCACCTCTTCTTTATCCAATCATCTATTGATGGGCACTTAAGTTGCTTCCATATCTTGGCTATTGTAAATAATACTGTAATGAACTTTCAAATTAGTGTTTTGGATTTCTTCAGATAAATAGCCAGAAATGGAATTGCTGGGTAATTTTTAAAGTTGTAGTGACAATTATTTTCACTATTTTTATGCTTTCTCCTGTTCCGATGAGCTCTCTACAAGCATTGTTGAGTCACTACCATTGAATAGATATTCTACAAATATTTTTTGTTAAAAAATTATTTTCAGTCTTTAGCTATGATAAATATTGCTGGAGATAAACACTTTAAAGATTCACAATTCATCTGTAGTTTAGTCTGCCCCAAATAGTGCCTATCTTCTTTTGGAAGTTGTCTTGCTGCTCTACCCAACAGAATCAAGTGAACAAATGGAGAGAGCCATCTTTGAGACTCTTCATTCTGTGTCCATTGTGATTATTTTAGGTGGGAAACCTAAGATGGGCCACAGTAGATTGGACCAGAGATGGGCAGATGAGTAAAGCTGGGCCAATGAAAACTACTTCAAGATTTTTTAGGATTTTAAAAGTTTGTCAAAGAGAGCAATTTAGTTCCTCTCTAATACAGCAAATGTGAGGTTCTTAGGTTGCTACCAGCCAGGGTTACCCCTTCATAGAAGGATCTGCTCAGCAGAAAGAGAAGAAAAAGCACAGATGAGAGCAAACTAATGTTGGCAGCATGTCAGTTTTGTTCTTACTTTTACTGGAGTCTAGCTAGTTATGTGTGTCTTCCAACACATGCTGCTTTTAGCCTCAGTTTGTTTAAGTAGAATTTCTGTTACTTGGTAACCAAAAAAGTACTGATGATTCCACTATACACAAGGTCCTAATCTATCCAGGAATGTAAACATGTTTTATATTAATTATACCTTATTAGCATTTGATATTTTCATTCAAACTTCATTTTGGTATTTTTCAGCATTTGATCATTTACTTGTGCAACCAAACATTTTGTATGTTATTTGGTACATGGCTTTACTGTGAGTTGCATCTTTTAGCATTATACAATGCTCTTACTATTTTTCAGTTAATGCCCCTTTGCTTAAGTTCAACCTTGTTAGGTAGTCACATCATAACGTCTGCTTTCTTTTTTGTCTGATAAAATTGTGACTATCTTTTATTTTTGCCCACTCTGAATCACCTTATTTGAAGGAGTCTCTTGTACAGTATACAGAGTTGGGTTTTGCTTTGAGATCAAGTATGAAAGTATTTATTTTCATATAACAGTTTAGCACATCTACAGTTATTGATAGGATAGCAATGTCTGATCTTAATTCTGTTCTATTATTTTTCGTGCCATCTCTTTTGAAGTCTATAAAACTCTTTCACCCTGTGGTCTCTTAGTTTACTTTGTGTGCATGTGTAAGAACACATATGCATGTATGCCATACATTCACAGGAATTTCTAATAAAAAAGAAGGCTTGCATTTTTCATGATAGTGGTTATATTTTAAAAAAATACCTTTATGCTTCTCTTTCTTGAGACTTTATTAATTTCCTTTTATGAACACAAACAAAATGAGCATGTTTCCTCTTCTCCCACCACTGCTTGGTGTTAGTGAATTATTTTTCTAAATGTTTGTTTACCTTTGTAGACTGAAATATACTTATATCTCTATTATTTTTATTACTAAATAATATATTTAATCATTCGTTCAGCTCTTAAAAATCGAGAAAATCAGCATATTCAGTTTACCTCCATTTCCCCTTTTCCTCCCAAGTTCTGCTAGCTATACTATTAGAGCATTTAATATAGTTTAATATGTTGTGCACTTTAATTCTCTATTATTTTTAATCTTAGTCCCAAGATAATACAGTAAATGTTCACCACCATTTATTTAGTTTTATTTTTTTTTTCAATTTTCTCTTGGCTGGTTGAAGCTCCTCTTCTAGTAGAATACTGCAGAGCGCTTGTAGGAAAAATATACTCTGAGTTCAGCACACTCAAAACTATTTATCTGCTGCCTGTATACATAATAATGGATAGGCCGAATACAAACATGCTCAGGTCCTTTTTTCTGTCCTTGAAAATTCTGTAGGTTTTATTCCACTGCAATTATGAGTTGAAGGTTTCTGAGGAGAAGGCAGAAGACTATTTTTTTTTCTCTATAAATAAGTGATATGATTTTTGGTCTGGCTGCTACCAAAATACGTCATTCGTTTTTCAAGTATTATAATTTTCTTGCAATATATATTTGGGTTGCTATTTCTGGTCAGTTTTCTCTAGGCTGTAATGTAACGTTTCTATATGCTACTTCAGTTTTTTGTGTTTTTTTTTTTTTTTAATTTTGGGAAAGTTTTCTTGATTTATACCTTTACTATTTTTTTTCCATCTCAGTATTTTAGCTTGCTTCTTTGGGGATGTAAATCTTGTATGTTGAATGTTATTGCTTGTCTTTCATTTTATTACTTTTTCTTTTAACTCCTTTAAATTCTTTTATTAACTGTTTTCATTTTATCTTCTATTTCTGATATTACCTTTTCCCTCCCAGCAATGTGTTTTCTCCCTTTTTGTGCTTATTTTCTTCATCTTGATGATAATTTTAATTTTTTCTTCTCACTCTCACCCAAAATCTGCCTACATGGAGCTAAGTTTAAAAATATTATAGAAACTAGAGTGCATAGTACCCAAAGTTCTGTTAGAGAGCATAATTACAGGTTCAATAATTACCTTTTCTATTATATTTTTATTTGTGTGATTGTTCTATAGAAGATAGTTTTTCACTATGTTTTAAAAATTGATAGTCAACCATTTGATAATATTTTTCGGCACTGATATCTGCTATTTACTTTTTTATCCCTCCTTTACTTCTTTTTGCTTGTATTACTTTTGTCTAGGTTCCATTTCTTTGGAATTTGCTGATTTCTTTATTTTAATACAGTATTCATCATTGAATGATTTAGTTCTTTTCTATACAATTTTTTTTTTTTGCAGAAGATTAAGATTGGATGAAGAATGATAAATATAATTATAGCAAAATTAGGATACTGCCCTCTTTAGAGTCAGCCTACTCTGGGTCCTTAGTGATAAATAGCAGAGAAAAATTAAACAGTAGATAAGTATTGGATTATCACAAGTCAGAACTTTATATATATAACTCCCTTCAAAGAAATAGAATTTTCATTTGATTCTAAGACAAATCTAAATACATTCACTTTTCAAAAACCAGTATTCAATGCAAGGAGCAAACAGGCTTGAAAGCATCAGTTTCACCATCATCTAAGTTTAAACTTCATCAAGTTTAAAGAAATCTGAAGAACAATGGAATCTTATCAATGGCTTTTTGTGACCTTCCAATGGCCACTGCACATAGTCAGTGCTTGTGCAATTACAAGCTCAGTGGTCTAGGCTCAAAACAGACCCTGCTCCCAACCTGCTACCGAATAGAGTCTGTGTTTTAATATTTTCTATACTAGGGCACATGGACATTAAATCTTGATTTAACTTCCATAACTTGATGGGTCAAGTTATAGTTTCAAGTTGAGATAATAACACCTTACATTTACATTGTTGTTACATTTTTCTCACACTCATTGAACTCTCAAAATCACCTGAGTAGTCATTATTATTCATATATTACCAATACAGAAGTCTGTATTCATAAATATTATGTCTCCATGTTTCACTATAAACAAATATATTTGAACTTCAGTCTTCTTGTCTTTTTCCTGATATCACAGATGATTAAAAGTACCAAAAAAAAGGAGTATAAGAGAATTGGGGAGGGTAATAAGGCAAGAGTAATGTTTTAAAGTCAGATTGTCTTTCACTGGGTTATGTCTGTTTTTTAAAGTTGCCCCTGTAAAATTATCAACTTCAATGCTGGAAGTCACTAAGACATTTTAAAGCCAAGCCCTATTTTTTTCATAAAAATAAAGACTACTATCACCAATTACCCAACTTAAAAAATATATATATCTCAAAGAATTTAAATGACCTAGCAAATAGTAAGTGACTAAATGGAGACCAGAATCTCAGGTATTTTATTTCAAAATGCATTACAACATAAAATATATTGTATTTTTTGATCCAACTACATAAATGTATTATCACATACTGGGTTGTCGGAAAAGTCATTACGTATTTTTTCTATGTTTTTCATTGCAAAAATCTGTCATGACGTTTCCCGCAACCCAATAGATAGCTTTTAGGCTATCTTTTGTTAATACTTTAATTTAGGTTTTAAGGAAGGCTTGGCAAGAAAAGATGGAGATTTTGCTAACTGAATACACTTCAAACCCGCAGAGTAGATTTAAACCTAAAATCAAGCTGGTGTTTAAATACAGTTTACAAAGCTTAAATTAAAATGAATCAGAAACGTATCAACAAAGATGTCCCTATATTAGTTGAATGTGTTTAATGGGAGAAGTAATATTCAAAGCAAAATAATTGTCTTGGATCTACAAGTCATGGAGAATGGGTCTAAAATTATTAAAGAAATTCTAAATAGAATCCTTTATTACTTCTTTCTCAATTTTATCTTTTCCAAAAAGGACACATAACAGTGACCTTACCACACAGACTGTTACAAGTTTTAAATGAGATAATTTAAGTAAAGCACTTGGTACAATATCAAGCACAAAGTAAGCACTTGATAAATGTTATTGTTGTTTACTTTTTTTCTTATAAAAACACAGAACTTAATGAGTCTTTTGTAAAAAACAGAACAGACTCTGGGGAAAATGGTGATATTTGAGCCCTCCCCCCTAAATGCCTGAAACAAGCTGCTCCCTAGACATTCCTATCTTCAGCCAAAGCCTCATGTTAGGCAGATGTTTTCATGTAGATTCTCAAATTTTCCACTTTTCTCACTCTTCATATCTCTCTGAGCATTCATCAAAGTTTTCTTGTTCTTTGTGTCCTGTTCCCAAGAGGTCTCTTGGCATAGCTCTCACATCTGTAGCAGCATAATAAAGGGCAGGTTTGATCTGAACCATTTAAGAGCTGTCATCACACACTCAGATATGATGACATGGTCTTTTGGAAACAATTCCGTGATGCAGTTCTTTAGAATCCTGTGGTTTGGTAGAGGTGCCCATTTGGCAGTTATATGGAAGTAGGAATTGGGGTGGACCATCTGCAAATAGGTGTGAGAATGGAGATGGGCTCTGGGCCTACTCTCCTCAATTTTACTTGTTTTGTATATTCAAATTCATGTTCTATTACCACCCAAATTAAAAGTAGTAAATTGAATGTTGGAGTTTAAAGGGATAGCATGATAGGATAGCTGCTTTTCTATAGGTGAGAGTGTTGGGGTCTCTTAAAATAAAATATACTGGATACCATATACTCTGCCTGTCTTTAGCATCATTTTCTGTTATCACCAATGCTTATATTAGTCATTCTAGTGCACTGAGACCACATTTACCTTCTGAGTCTCTCATGTTTGTATATCCTGTGAGATCCTCTACTATTTAAATACTTCTCAGCAAACATTTAATCAATATATTAAATTCTTCACATCAAAGAGTCTGACCATAGGAAAGCCCAGAGGGTATCAATATGCTGGCATAATATTTTTAAACTGCTTTCTGCCCAGTTTCGTCTCATGTGTCTATACATATAATAGATACAGATTAAGTCTATGAAGTCATGCATAGACCTGCCACAATTTAATGGTACCAAACATCATGAAGAATATAAAATGTGCTTCTTATAGGGGACAAATATGTCTTCTATTACAGATAGAGATACTGTCATCCGAAGTTTAAAACTAGGTTTAAGCTACACTCAGAATTAAAAAAGAAATGACTTCGTGAAACATTGTAACCATGATTGGTACTCATATGGCCTCAGACTGGGCTTAATAACAAGTCTGTTATGAATATGCAATGACATGAAGCTGAATACTAAAGATTTGTGGAGGGAAGTGGCATTTCCATAAAGCTGTTTTAAATGATGTCTTTGGTGCAGATGCTGGAGACAGTTATGAAACACTTCAAGCAGCGAGGGCATTCCCCAAATATAGCTGCCTGTCCAATAACTTCCATCTCAGCTCCAGCTCCAGATCAAGGAGAGCTTGTGTGCTCATACTATAAAATGTACTAGCATCCATTTGTAATGCCACATGTAAAAAAGGCAATATGTAAAAATGAAGCAAAAGCATATAGATAATCTTCAGAATATACTTGCATGCACATGTATTGACACATCAATAAAAAAAAGGATTATGAAAAGACAATGGTTCTTTTTAATTTTTAAAAACATGCATGGGTCTGTACAAAAGGATTGTTGTTAGAATCTGGTGGGTATCCTTACAAATCTGAAGGGTGATATTTAGATCTCTAGACCTGATTCTCATCCTTTTCCCTAAACTTTATAATACAAATGTTCTGACAATAATTTGTAAGTATATTTGAAAGAGAAAGACAAATAGAAAAGACAAAAAGAAAGAGAAAGGCAAATAATAGAAGAAAACATTTGAAAAATTACTAGGAAAGTAAGTGCATATTTTCATAATTAGTTACAAATTTGATACATTTATATACATAAAGGAAAGCTCTCAAATTACAAAGCAATATGTGCATGCCCATGTGTGTGCTGAGGGTACACACACGTGCGGTGAACTCAGCTTGTCTATATATTGAACTAATTACCATAATTGAAGCTCTGGGGAAGCTGGAGTCTGTGATTTCCATCAATAGGCATGGATATAATTAACCAATAAATATGGAAGATGTGGCTCCACAAAGCAACAGATTTTTTACCATCTGCCAGAGGCACATCTGTTGTGTTATATTTTATTTGCACATTATGATTAACAATCCAATACACTTTAAAATGTTGCAAAGATTTGACTTCTATCTGCTTATATACTTATAAAACCACCATGATTCTCCTTTCCTTGCTTTGGAAAGTATCTCCCATGGTCTAATCTATCCAATTGCTATATCTTTTTATCCACACACTCTTTCTCTTTCTCCCTTCTTCTTTATTATAATATGTACCGAAACAAGCACAATAAAGACTTGTCAAAAAGCATGCATGTGTGCAGAAGGGGTCTTCCGTTTCACCGCTCATCATTGTTTATTGATGATAAACTTCAGGCTGGACTTTTAGACTTTGGAATAGCTCAAATTTATAAGGGTTCATATGCACATCCTAGACTTTGTGACTATTATCAGTCAGTATATTCAATATATCTGCCATCTATACTTACAGCCCTAAACAAAACTTTAGGAGTCTAATGTTCTGTATTTTTCTCTTATAGGACTCTGGGTGAAGAGGGTGGTCTGACTCTTTTTTCTCCCACCTGCTTCCCAGATCTTAATTATACTAGCACTGCTATTACTACTACTGTTACTACTACTACTTCTGCTGCTGCTGCTGCTACTGCTACTACTACTACTACTACTACTACTACTACTACTACTACACTGATGCTATTACAACTGCTGCTCCTACTACTAGTAGTATTATTACTACTAGCAGTATGACTGCTATCACTACTACTGTACTACTACTAGTTCTGCTGCTGCTACTACTGATGCTACTATTACAACTGCTAGTAGTATTATTACTACTGGAAGTACTACTGCTATTAATACAACTACTTGTACTACTGTTACAACTAAGATGAAGAAACTGAGTGCTAGTGTCCACTGTGTCCATCAGGCTCCTTTACTCACTCAGTACCTAGTTACTGAGGGCCTACTATGTGTAAGTTCCTGTACTACATACTTGGAAGATATAAATAAAAGTAGGCTCTTATCTCTGCCTTAAAGAAATTGCCAGGGGCCTGCCGAGCGGAGTGTTGGTTAAGAGCTGGCTTGGGACGCCAGTGGCCCCAGTTCGGATCCCACATATGAGGGCCAGCGACACTGCCCTCTACAGCTAAGATGGTGAACAACAGCTCCTCCTGGGGCTGGCCTGTGAGTCCCCAGGTCGGCATAGCTGCAGCCCCTGCTGTAGTGGGCTGCCATAGGCTACAGTGAGTGGCCAGCAGCCAGTGTGAGCGGCTGGCAGCCGGTGTGAGCTGCCAAAAGCCACTGTGAGTGGCCATCCAGAGGTGGGCAGCTGATCTGCCTCACCCAAGAAGAGCACAATGATGATACCAACATGGGCCAGTGAAATGACGTCCTCCACAACTAGACTGAAGAACAAAAGGACAATAGCTTGTCTGTTCCCCTCCCCCAATTTCCCAATAAAATCTTTAAAAAAAGAAATTGCTGGGATGGAGAACAAAGAGAGAAATCGCACAAAGTACTGTAAATTTAGACAAAGTGAGAGAATGGATGACTGCATTATGTTGGAAGCTACGATCACTTGGTTTTATGTGCAGAACAACAGGTCTAATTTAGCTGAAAGATATCAACTTATGTGTATACAAACTTGACAAAATATAATGACTTTAAAACAATCATTTTTTTTTAACCATTCTTTTCATCAGTTTACTTGACTTCAATTAGAACTCAAAAATCACTATGGATTGTTAATAATAGATGTCATTTATAACTATGTTAATATTACACAAATGGCTGTTTGGCACAAACTGAACAGTACTTTAAGAAAAAATAAAGATATGCTAAAAATAAAAATTAAAGATAAGGAAGAGTGATACTGAAAAATATACATGGCAGAATAATAATTACTCAAGAACTTAATGCTTCTTTTTATCCTTTTGGTTTGTATTCTATGTGTGATCTTTTTTCTAAAACACTCTTTAAATTTCTGATGTACAAATGCTTACATAAATTATATTTAAGGCACATATTTTTAGAATTATTCAGGTAATAACTTTATTTGTTCATTAGCTTTTCAATGTAGAGAGCCAGTCATAAAATCATAGTATTTAATTTTTTTAATTATAAAGGATATCTATATGAGAATTAAGTTGTAAAGAAAATATAGATGAATATTTAGGTTCTTAAATTTCTTAAATAACATATTCAAAAATTTTATTGAAATGAGAGAACTGCATCAGAATCCTATAATTTTAGGTAAAACATTGTTGGTTAGTTTAGGTTGTAAAAAGGACTAATGACCACATACCAAATATTTCTCAATAATAAGGTAAAGTGTTTTAATGCTTATTTTATTTTAATATTTAAAAAAACTTTAATTCCTTAAATTCCAAATTACTCTAAATACCAGTATAGTTTTATTGAGACAAATCCATTAGACAAAAATATTTCCTTTCCAGATGGAAGTTAAGAACTGGTTGGGAAAATAAGAAACAAAAGGTATAATTTAATGTGTGTACAATTAAACTTTTGCTGCACAGATGTGACTGAGAGTAAATTCCTGAATTTTTGTTTGATGGAAGGCCATGCTCAAGTAAGTAATAATTATCAGTAGCTCAATGTAGGTTATATTTTTATAGTCAATAATAAAATTGTCAACCACGCATAAGGGGATCAAAAGAGTATTTGAATTGAATTAATGATAAAATAATGTTGAGCAAGGTATTTAGATCCTTAAAGGTGTTACCTACGGTGTCATGGTCATAGATTAATTAGCAATTAGACAAATAAGAAAGAAAGAAAGAAAGAAAGAAAGAAAGAAAGAAAGAAAGAAAGAAAGAAAGAAAGGAAGAAAGAAAGAAAGAGAGAGAAAGCTAATATTGCTTATATTCTAATTGAGGGAAAGCACATTTAAAGAAAAATCTCAAGAGGAGTACAGGGGTCTATTTTGGAGGGTAGTATCTAATAAAGTAGTGAAATGATTGAATAAAAGGTAATTCTAACAAACTCTGTTTCCTTTTCCAGGGTAAGAAGCAAGTATGGAAAGGCCTGTGCAGTAAAATTTCCAGTAACCTGGGAAATGTAATAATGTTAGTTAAGAGTGTAATGCTATTTATATTTCAATCTAAAAAGAATAAATTTATTTTTAGTTCAAATTCAATAGAAAAGTTCATATTTCCAAGGAGAAAACACAATTTATGGCAGGATACTTTTTTTAAAAAAAACACTGTTTTATGTTCTTCTGTCTTTATTTTCCTTCCACATCTAATTTAAAGGAGCTAACTAGAACCTATTCTGCCTCTACTCCAAATTGTGTACAAGTGGTAAGCAGAAACTACTTGAAGACATAGGTGTGCTTGTTGCCATATTTTATTAAAGTGAAAGCCTAAAAGCTCCGAGGAGGAGAGATGGAAGAATAACCTGGAAGCCTGAGGAGGTGGGCACTGGGGAACAGGAGATCCCTGGACACTGGGAAACAGCAAAATTCATCAACCTTTGATTGATGGTTCCCTGTGGCAATGCCCCAGGGAGGTAACAAAATCTCAGAGCAAACTGCTATGTGGAATGCACAGATGTACCTCTGCATGAAGGATCCACATGTCAGCAAAGATCCTTGCACAAATGAAAATGGGGATTCATATTCTGGATGTTTTTGTTTGTTTGTTTGTTTGTTTGTTTGTTTGTTTGTTTGTTTGTTTTGGAGGGGGGAAGGGTTCCGGTGGGAGGAGAAAAAGCATATCATGTAAGCCTCCAGGAAGGAAAAGGCCGCTTTAAGACTGAAATTGAATGTGTTCCCAGTTTAATGGGATGGAAGCTTAGCGTTGAATTTAAGTAGATTAAATGCAAATAAAGGAAGTAATATTTTTTACATTTCTTGCATGACTGAGTTTGAGGACTGAGACTATCATTAATTTTAATATTAATTTATTGAACTAGTTACAATGGGGCAGATCACATACTTCAGAAGACAGCAAGATAGATTAGAGCCATGCAAGAAGAGAGGGGTTCCAGAAACCACTGGGTGAAAGTAAACTTGTAGAATACCATTTCTACAGATCCTGTGCTTGAAGTAAAATTTATTAATCAGGTGAGGATGAATAAGAACAGAGTAAGGTATTTCTGTGGCTATACTAAGGACTCTTTTAGAAAAATATGCCCAACAGTATATTAAAAGTATAAGGTTAATAACATGTAACACACAGAAACAGATGAGCTGAATCTGACATTTCAAGAATAAAGATGCTACAGATTATACTACACTATGCAAAGAACTCTTATCATGCCTCTTTAAGGAATTCCTCATTGATTTCTTAGTGTGGTCAACTTGGAAATAAATTTTACAGTTTATTATAAGGAAATTAATATAAGTACTATTAGCTTTCCCCCCTGTAGCATGGATTTAGTGATTCTGGTTATTACTACTATTAAACAACTACCTTTATAAAATTCTGTCATAAACAAGGTTACTTCTATTCAGCTGTATCATATTCCAAGCTGTTATCTATCTATACCAGTCCCTCCATGGGGGTGGGGGTGGGGGAGGGTTAGGGGCAACCTTTCTCGCACTACTAAAAAACACTGCTCCAACAAGTCTCACTTTCTATCTTTTAGCATAAATTTTCTCCCTTTCCCACTCAATTATTCCTTGAGTTAAGAAATCAGCTGGGATTTCTCATCTTAAAACACCAGCCAAACAAACAAAACAAAAAAGCCAAACAAAAAATTTTCTTGAGTCTACTTCCCTCACCCCAAGTACTGTATTAATTCTCAGTTCCCATTTGCAGCAAAATGTCTTGATTTGGTCATGTCTGCTCTTTTTAATTAACTTTTCGCCCACTCTCTCTTTAACCCACTCCAACTTAATTTTTGCCCCGTAACTCTCTGCTCTTGCAAGATCACAGAGAAGTTAATTAATGCTAAATCTATTGGCCAATTCTCAGTCTTTCTTTCACTCAGACAGTCAGTAGGATTTGACACAGCTGATCACTCCCCCTTTTTCCCTTCTTTCTCTTGGCTTCCAGAACCTCACCTTATCGTCTCTCTTCCTATATCATTGGCCATTCTTTCTCTGTCCTTTTTGCTTTTCTTTAACCTGCCAGGCATTTTCTCACCCTAGGGCTTTTTTCAGCGTCTTTTCTACCTAATCGGATGGTTCTTGTCCCAAATATTCACAGGGTACTAAAGCCCTCAATGCCTTGGACTCTTAGTCTAAACCTTACCAATAAAGCCAAAACTGACCACCCTTTTAAAAATTGCAATCCCTTGTACTCCATTCTCAATCCACTTACCGTCCTTTATTTTCCTGTTCCATATTACTTATTACCATCTAACTTACTGTATAACTTACCTAATTATTGTTTATGTTTTCTCCTATCTGCCTCCCCTGATTAGAATGCAAGTCCCATGAGGGCACCAGTTCCATGAAGACACAAGTTCCATGAGGACATGAAGTTCTTGGGTCCCATTCTAGATTCCTCTGCCCACCCATTATAGCAGATGAGAGCCATTTTATATGCCACAAAGGAGGCACTATAGCTTTCGTACTTATACTCAGTCTTTTGTTATCTTGTCCAAAGGTTAATTGAGCTTAGCAAGAGCCACTGAATTTGATAGCCCTTAGTTTCCATTTTGTCCATATTTTCAAATACCTGACCTATTGCACCAGCCCATGAATTTGTGTCCACTCGTCTATCATCCCATTTTATCTCTAATAAAAAAAAATTAATAATCACATTGCTACATTGACTACCTGTGCCAAGGGCTACCTGAGCTCCATCTAGCAGTGATGGGATCCTCATTGCCACTAGATGATTTGGCTCCAAAATTTCACCATCATCTCTGTTTCCTTGGACCATGTGCCAACTGTTTTGGAGTGGGTGTTGAATGGGGGAGGCCCCTTGGAAGCAGGTTGAGATGAAAATGAGCATGCAGGAGTATTTATTAAGGAATGCTCTTGAAAGCATCACTTGTATAAGGGAAGGAAAGACAGCAGACATGAATTGAGGGAGAAGTTAGCTGCATTCAAAGGTCATGGTCAACCCCACAGGGAGTTTTGAATCTGGAATAGCACTGTGAATATCACAAGCTAGGATGAGGGAGCCAGGGCTTTATGTCCCTATGTCAGCCAGTCAGTGGGGTGGACTGCCCCCAGAGAAAGACATGACCTTGGGTGACTCTGGCCCAGGCAACTGAGAAAAAGACTGATGCTTGGGAGATGTTTGTGGAATGCATTCTGAGCACCAGGGAGAATGAATTCTTTGGTCTTGAAAAGGGATCTGTGTGGCACATCTCAGTGTCCACTACAAATACCTTCTACAGAGGGAGCCAACAAAATGTACACATATTTCAAAAAGGAAAACACTATTAAAATTATAATACTCAATATATACCGATCACAAAAGATGAATACAAGTCAAGTTTGACTTCTGCAAATACAAGAGGTGCTCCAAGTGGCTACCATCAGTGTTATTTTAATACAGTTTTTTTTTCTTTTCTTAAAATGTGTATACATTTTTTTTGTACCCTCTGTATTACAATTTCTGTGAGGACTGATAGATGCTGTCCAATCAATACTTTATGGTATGTGTGGTATATTTAATTTTCTCAATGATTTGCTATTGAATATGTGATTAACTGATATATGCTTTAAGCATTTAATATCTGGCTATACCCAGTCAGCATGCTTGTCCCAGATCGATCAGTACAGCCTATATATAAATGATAACTTGCAACTAGCACATAGCCTGAGAAGAGTACCAAAGTATAGGAAAATGATCAGTGTTCAATTTGGCCAAAGTAAAATCAAAAGCAAATCCCTGAGATTTGAGAGAGATTACACTCTAACAAAAAGCTTAAATTGTAGAATTAGTATCTATTTCATGGCAATAAAATATAATTCTGAGACAATAAGAGCCAGGTAAAATTGAGTTTGAATTTTTAATGATACTTAAAAATTACTTACTAATTCTATTAACATGAAGTTCAACAAACAGCAAGATGTGGAATATAATCCTTGAAACACAACTGAAGAACTCTATCAAGAGATTAAGAAAACACAAGCCAGGAGCAGAAAGTTGATTACAGTCCAGAAAATTGATTCTAAAAGAGGGTTAAGTAAATTAGACTAATAAATGTAACATGTTCTGTTAGATCCATGCAATGACAACTGTTTTTCTGTAAGAAAAATGTTCTATGGTCGGGAAAATTTAAACTGAATTAAAGAAAATTAAAATGATTTTCTTAACTGTCAAGATTTCTCAGACTCAAAGATTTTAATGAACTGTGTTAACTTGAGGCTTTTGAGAAAGATATACCTATGTTGGATTAAATGTACAAAAGAGATGATTTTTTTTTTTTAACTACTATAAAGGCTAAAGGGGCAGGGGAGGGATAAAAGTGTGAAGAGCCTTCATGTCATGGTGAAAGTCTATGAAAGGTGAGAGAAGGAAGATTGGGTAGGAAGAGCTCTCTACTGTATGGAGCACAGGTCAAACAAAGCCTTGGTCAGACAATGGGGAGGTACTGAGGCAAAGGCTGTCCATATTGGAGTTCTATGCTGGGTTGCAGTGGCCTGTCTCTGGAACTCTTTTTTTTTTTTTTTTTTAATTAATTTATTTGTTTTTAATTAGCTTCAGGTGTACAAAATAATGTAATAGTTTGACATTTACACCCCTTACAAAGTGATAACCCCTTCCACCAATCTACTTCACCCCTGACATCTTATATAGCTGTTACAATTCCATTGACTATTCTTTATGCTGTACTTCACATCCTGTGACTATATATATATTTATAGTTGACATTCATTGTTATTCAGCTTCAGCTTCAGGTGTACATTGCAGTGGTCAGTCATCTATACCATCCATGAAATGGTCTCCCTAAGAAGACAAGTGTCCATCTGATATGCTATAAAATCTTTACAACATTATTGATTATATTCCCCAGACTGTCTAGTACTCTCACTGTGCTCAGACACTAGCAAAAGCCCTGGGGGGAGTGTGATGTTGGTGTGAATGCTGCTGACTGTGAGGTGTGATTGTTGGAGACTCTCAGTCCATTGTGTTGGCTACTTGCAGGTTCTCCCTAAAGATCTGAGTGATCACACGGCTACGATTACCACATAAACTAATATGTTAATATGCAACAAATTTAATGAGAACTCTTGTATTTTTGGGGTTTTCTTTTTGGCAACAATGTCCTTATAAATTAGATTATATCACCAAAGTAAAAATTTATATTATATATTAGGAATACCATCTGATATGTGATGAAACGGCAAAATGACTTATCCAATGCATTTCAGAATTTCAAATCCTGAATGAGATGACTACTTCTCCCTCCCTAAAAATATTTTTCTCCCCAAATTTTCAAGTGCATCTCTTTCTATTGCCTCTCCTTTTACCTCTTTGACTTATTCTTTATGGGTTCCTTGATGCCCTGTGCTGTCATTGTGGCCACAACAATGCAATATGTAGGTGATGTATTATAGAAAAATACACTTGAAACCTATATAATTTTACTAAGCAATGTCACCCCAATAAATGAATAAAAAATTATACTGCTCAGGTCTCCTGCTGTGGGGTGGATGGTTGGCTGACAGCACCAGCTGAATCCCTCTGCAAACTCCCTCCCACTCACACCCTCACCCTGCACTGAACATGACCCATTATTCTAGCAGGACGCTTTGTGTCAAGGACTCCAGATCAATTTAGCCCAGACTCTCTCAGAACAAAACTCTAGTCTGAAACTATTCCTATCCAATTCTGCTTTTCTCCCTTTATCCTCCAAAGGCATTTCCACCAACACATTTCTTACACATTTAATCTCATATCGGTGTCTGCTTCTCAGAAGATGCAAAGTAATAGTCACTTGTATGTTTACATTCCCTAGCATTTTATCATGGACTCCCTACCTTTCTCAATCTATTTTTTCTCTCTCTCTTTTTTTTTTTTTTACCATCATTTTATACTAATGAATCCCAAATCTACTGTTTAAGATTCTTCGGAGCTATTTCTGGTTCTGTCTCTGTTTCCACCTGTTAGCTAGGTTTAAAAAGAATCCAGGAAAACACTTCCATGGCTCAGGGAAGCTCCCTGACTTGTGCCTCCATTCTGAATCCTGTTGTTTTGGCACAGTGCTTGCACAGGGTTCAGCATCTCTGTTGGACCCCTTTGGAATGATATCTTGGCTGGACTGCATGCTTAGATTTTTTGTTCTTCCTTTTTTATTCCTCAGCACAGACCCTTTGGTAGGCCTGAGCTCCATACTGCAGAGTCAGTGGTCCAATTTCTTTTACCCTCACACATCCTGAATCTCTACAAGTACAGCTAAGATCAAAGGCTCAGACCTATTCATGTCTGGAGGAGGGTGGAGGGAAAAGGTAAAACAAACTCCAAACTCTATCCTCAACTGAAGACTTGTGTCTAATAATCGATTGGATGGTTCTACCTAAATATTCTACTGGACCAAACTCTCCAGCTCTAAAAATGAAATTATCACTGACTTTGACACAAATACACTTCGCTTCTAAAATCACTATCTTGAGCAACCTCAATGATAGTGATGCCATTAACTAAATCAAAACTGTCAGAGTTTCTATGACTCTGTCTATAAACTTGTTTCTCATTTGTAGTCAGTCACAATTTCTGTCAATCTTCATTATTTGGTTCTCTCTTATCTGCCCCCACAACCGAGTGCCTTAGGTCCAGCCTTCATCATGGCTCACCTGCACCATTATAAAAGCCTCCTTGATTGTCAAATGGACTGCAGTTTTTCCCTCCATTTATTGTACATATTTCTTCAAGACTGTTGTTTTTTTGTTTGCTTTTTTTCCCCAAAAACTACAGATCTAAACATTTACTCTTGGGTTTAAAATGTTTTGGCTTCCCTTTACCTAATGATATGGTCCAAACTCTTTGTTATGGCATCTAAACTCCTTATGACCAAACCATTATGAATTTTTCCTTTTTCATTATTGGCCCTTCTTCCATTTACTTTATGCATTAGTCTAACTGAACTATGACCAGCTCCTGGAACATGACATATTTGACCATGCTATTGCATTTTTGTTCCGTAAGTTTGGGATGGCTTTCTCCTTATGTTCCTATTTAGAATTCAAGACAATTAAACATTATCACCTTTTGGAAGCATTTTTTTACTCTCTTTCATATTCATGAATCTTATAACTATCCCCTACTTCCCTTTTTTTCACTTCATAGTTAGGCATTTCTATTGTACCTTGTCTTTGCCTCTGTTAGAGGCCCCTATATATGAGTAGAACCTTCTATAACATACATTTATTTTCTTTTTCTGCAGGCTATGATTTCTGTGAAGGCAAGATCAAAGTATTCATTTTTGTACCAAAAATGTTAAGGATTGTGCCGGGAACTTAGAATATGCTTTAAAAAATATGTTGAATAAACTATCCTTTCTATTGTATAATTATGCCAAAGAAAACAATGGTTTAAAATCAAGAAAGTTGAGTGCCCCACATGAGAAGATCACAATGCTTACTGATGTGTCTTAATTTAAAAAAAGAAACAGAAAAATCTAACAAAGAGAATAAACAGTTCTTGATAAAAAGAAATTATAGACATTATTTCTTTTTTAACTAATGTTTGAATTAAATTATAGAATGTCCCTGGGGAATAAAGCCTATAACGTTTTCAACCTTATTTTCCATAAAGTCAAAGCATTTGTGCTTGTTCTTAAATAATAAGAAATCTAAAAAAGGATGTGGCTTGTTTTTAAACACATTTGCATGCTTTTGTTGAGAGGTCTAGTTTTGGCAGGCTAAGCTTCGTAATAAATTTCCCACAAATAGTTGTGGATGTACTCTTAGCAACCCAATAATAACTACCCAGGAAGGATTAAATTACAATGGATTTTCAAAGGGAAAAAACAAGCACATCAATTTCTCTCACTCCTCTAGAGCATTCATTGAATACAAATAGTAAGAACCAAGATATATTAGAAAAGAAACTTAAGTCGAGGTGTTTCAGGATGTGCAAATCAAAAGTAAAATTCCTTAGTAAACAGGATGAAAGATGGTGAAGACAAATGGATAAGAACAGTGTTAGCACTAAACGACTGTATGAGCATCGCCTCTGCATTCATGGAGGGGATGGAGGGGGTCCATGGGTGTTCAGGGAGATAGGATGAAAGTAAGCATTCCCTTCCATTTTTTTTCACACGTCAGAAAGAAGTTCCAGATTTTACCCATGATGAGAATCTGCCTTTCTTAGCTTCTTTTCTTTTTCTTAATTGAGGGAAAATTTATGTAACATAAAATCAATCATTTTTTTTCAGTGGCATTTAGCACACTTACAATGTTCCACAATTGTTATCTAGTTGCCAAACATTTTCATTATCCTTAAAGGAAACCCCATATCATTAGGCTGTTCCCCATATCTCCCTTCCCCCAACCCTTGGCAAGGGTTGTCTTGTTTTCACTAACCAACCTGCAGTTCCCAGGGGTATTTGCATATGTATATATACCCTCATTCAGACAAGCCAACTAAAAATATTTGAACCAAACCCACTTTCTCCAAATTTGGAGATTTTGTATAATATAAGCAAAGGTTAAAACACTGTCAAATTAGGGATAAAGGACATTATCCAAAAAGAATTTTCTAATCACATTTATTGGTTTCATTTAATTTGAAAATAATATCTGCTAACACTGGCTGAATGCTAATGCTAATGAAGCATTATAAACAGCAGGGCAAAATGTTTTCAAAGTGTTCTTACATGTTGATTTTTTTTTCCCTTCCACCCTAATTGAGCAAACATATTCTAAGACATCTCTATTATAGGAGTTATCCTAGTAGGACATTTCATATAAGAAAACTTGATCCATCATTATAAAGAAAAGTAGCAACTAAAATTAAAAACAAAGCCAGGGCCTTTCATTTTACATTTTTAGCTTAAGATTTAAAATTGACCAAATACTGAGGTTTTGTTACATGAGATCTAAGACTTCTTCAACTCTAGCATTCCATATTTTATGTGCCAGACTGAATTGCATGAACTCTAATTATTTCCTTCGTCTGGGACTGAAAATTTTTCCTACAGTGGTGAAACCAGAGTTCATTGTGTTTTCCCTTTACATCAGTAATCACAGTTAGCAATTATTTAAGTTGTGATTCTTTAATTAATGTCTGTCTATTCCATTGCTTTGTAATAGTCATAAGGGCAAATAACTTATCTGTTATTTATTATTCATTCGTAGTACATAGAACCATGCTTGGCACATAGAAGGTACCCAGAAAGTATTTACATAAAATGAATGAATCGACAAATGAATGTTTGAAACAGACCTCTTTCCCCTGTAGAGAGAAAGACCCTTGGACTTACAAGAGGCAGTCTAGGTCCCAGATACCCCACCTGCCACATTCCTGGGGTACACATAGGTCTCCAGCGCTTTCTTTTATCTTGATCTAGATCTTTGGGGTTCACTCCTGGATTCTAAAACGACTCTCAGGGAATCACCTACATGACTTTGGCCTTATCATATCACCGTAATGAAATGTGCAACTACTCACAGAATAGATACAGGTATTAATAGTTGCTTATCAGTGACCAGTGCTGCACTGACTGCCTTTTCAGATGACTCCTCCCATCTTTTGAACTGTTTTTTTTCCAGCAAGCATTGAGTCTGTGATAGCATCTCCCTGAGGTCACCAGCCTGGCATTCAGCTCTTTTGATCTGAGTTTCCTGATTCATCTACCAGGTTCTGGGAGAAAGTTTTTGCTATTCTGGCAATCATCATGAACAAATAATTCTAGCCTTAATCCTCTTAAAATAAAGTTTCTTCTTATCTGTGGCTATAAGCTATGATCTTCTATGAAAGGCTTTGGTGAGAATTACTCACTCTATACATATGGCTTGGACATTGGCTCTCTGAATACCTGAACTCTCTGTGACCCTCTCAAGTAACAACAGTGTTGGTTTGGCTGCTGCTCTGGATGCCAGATGGGCAGGAAGTCCATATCCTATGTAAATGGATACTTAATACATACACATATATTTTATTATTATTTTTATCTGCCATGCATTTTTATTATATTAACAGAATCATCCTATGTAATATCCTTGATCAATCTTTTAAGAAAAAATTACAATGAGCTTGAATTAGGTTATTTGAATGAAAGGCAAGTGAAAAAGCCACAAACATATATTGAACACCTATTCTGTACTGGGCATCATGCTAGGTATTTCTGCAATATGCTCTGTAGCAAGACAAATCCTACTATTTAGGCAATAATGTTCTATTGTTCCATTACATTTTTAGTCACATTCATTCAAATAGATGATTTCTCTTGGGTATAGCCCATTACTCTAGAGATAATTTAAAAAACAACAACAACAAAACTAGGTGAAGTTGTTACCGATGGATTTAACTCTGCCTTAAAGGGAACAACTAATGAATTGCACAGTGTCATCCCTCATATATAATTCTGAGCCTTCTGATCCACCCCCCAGGGGGTAACCCACTTAGAGCTGTTTATCCATTACTGTCTTGATTTTCAGTAATCCCTCACTAAGTTATCTCTCACCCTCTTATTCCTTGTGCTGTATTTTCAAAACAAGTATTATTGTTAGACCATATTATCCCTTTTTGAGATTCAGTTTAATAATTTGCCAAAGGAATGCATTACGGAAACTTGGATCGCTGTATTGAGGATTCTGAAAGCAAGTATGAGCTCATGATGAAAAAGCTCTGGGGTTGATTAACAGTGTCAGTCACTTATAGAAGAAGGGCAGCAGTGACTCCTATGTCTGGTATCTGCCACCCAGGTGAGAGATGGTTGTAGAAAAATCAATCTTTGCTTCAGTAGAAATGTGTCCTAAAGCTAGCCTGGTAACCAATAAGAGGGTACATATTGTATTATTTCTCATCTTCTCTATCTCCAGGAAAAAAATGTCTACTTCTTATGATAAATGTTAATACATGGTTGAAGCCAAATTTGTAGACCAGATTACAAACCTCACTACCACACATAGCATTGTTTCTATAGAAAAATGCATTCTTCATTCCAAACTACTGACTTAGAAATGCGTTTTTAAGGACATAATCTTATTGCTTATAATTCCTTTTTAAGGGAGTTAACTTGCACTTTTGGTAACTCAACAGAAATTCTGCTGTAATCTGAGGACTGCGGATACCGAAGTGGATGACATAATCATTGGTTTATAGTATTTACCAACAGGAATTTTTCCCTGTCTGTATCAATAGAGATTCAAAGAGAGAGAGAAAGAAAAAAAAACTAGGGTAGTGGGATTACACACTCTCATTGAAATGTTAAGAGCATCAATTTTCAAAATGTGCTGCTAAATATGAGTTCAAACATAGCCTACATTTTCAGCATCTAGAAATAATCTTTAGTTGTTATATACCGCTTATATACTTCCTGATTTAGGAACAAAATCTGAGTCTTAGAGAGAATTCTTTTATGTCTAAAGTGTGGTGAGTTTAGATATTTCCTCTAAAAGCAGCCATGCACATGTTTACAGAACAGCGTAACCAAGAGAGTACAGCATATAATACATTTCTATCAGTGCTCTCTGTATCCAAGTCATGTCAAACATCCAACGTGTCCATTAGTGGTAAGAAGAAAGAAACACAAAATAAAACTTGCTACTACTTAAAGCTGTACTAGAATGTATAGCCTCTCAAGGAAGTCAAAACATCAAAAGGATCTAGCTAACCCTATCCACCAAAGGCTATTTTTACCACTTAATACTATGGGAAGGCACATTTTTTATTCTGCGAGTTATCATTTGGAGGTATATTTTCTAGAGAGCTAAAAGAAAAAGAGAAAGAGAATGGACATTTATATAAGTGTACAAAGAAAACAAAGGAAAATACATAATTGTTAGAACATTTACACAACATAGTTTATAAAGATGAGGATCTCTTTGTTTTAGGAAGGTAACATTTGAGAGAATGACCACATTGATGAACAAATACAACAAATATTTAATAGCTTGAAACTTCAACACTGCTTATATTTGAGAAAGACAGAGCATAAATAACAAAAACTGAAATATTTCAGTTCAGAGAAACAAATTCTCCTTTATAGTATCATAAAGGCTGATCTGAAATAGCCTTTCTAAGAAGATAAAGTGATACTCTGCTAACTAAGTTTTAGAGGTTTTAATCTCACACATAGGTATAGTCCAAAGGTTAACTTATAAAATATTCAATAAATGTTATTGGGTGGGGTGCTGTGAAAGGTTCAGTAATAGAAGATATTGTATTTGCCCTCAAGACACTTGCACATTTGTTGTAGAGAAAAGAAATACCCGTATATAGGAACGATGTCAAAGAACAACTAAATCATAAAGTTCAATGCCATATTAAATAACATAAATTCTAAAATTAAGAATTCATCTATGGAAGTTTCAGGAGTTCTCAGAAATGACAACAATTTTAATTTCTACTATGAAAATATATATAAAATAACTCTTAAAACAGTTTTTATTTTTAAATGAATCATTTGAAGCCTTCTAGTTCATATGGAATGAGCATATATAGTAGGTACTGGAAACCAGATAATCATGATTATTATTCCTTTACTCAGTGTATTGTCCTTCAGCTGAACACTCTGGCCACTCTAAGGATTTTGACTGTTACAAAGTCTAAAATGGCTTTTATTCTTGATTATAAATGTATAATACAAATGTATTATAGATCACCAATGAAAGAAACACTATGTTGAAAAATAAGTGAATGTTAATAGACAAGTGAACTCTGATACGCAAGAGACATCATGTTTTCCATTTTCGTTTGTGTAGTTAATTTAAATGGATTCCATGACTCAATCCTGCTGGATGGGCAGGACATTTAACCTTAGTCATGACTCATCTCCACCACTTGCAGGTACAGGTCCCAGGTTTTGCACAAAGCACAGCTGAGGGGGCCTCTGTAGTCTTTCCTTCTCACTTGTTCTTCTGAGTTTATGTACTAAGATGTCTTGTTATCTACCAGCTTTGTTTTTGCTGCTGTGCTGAGGGTACATACACTCTAAAGTGTTTTGAAACACTGGGGTCTGGACTCCAGCCTCTATAGGTGCACAACGAAGATACTCCCCCCGGGACTGCCTGAACTTCCTCAAATGCTACCATTCAATGGGGGATGGGCTTGCTGCTCCCTCTAATATCTTGACCTCTTCTGGTTCTCAGGGCTATGGAAAAGAAAAACTATAAAACATGTTGCCCTTAAAGGGCTTGGGCTTTCCTTTACAGACCTTATATGAGGCAATAGCAAGGCAGATTCTTTTTAGGAGTGAGAGCTCTTCCATTTTTTGGATTTCCAATAATCGCAAGTAGCAAAAACTGAAGGGGGAAGAGCATAAAGCAGGGAGACTCAACACATAGGGGCATTCCACATTTCAGCTTGGGTTAGTTTCTTGTAATACATTTATTAGAAATCAAATATGGTTAAAGTTAACCTTGAACATTCATTTAATTTCCAATAAAGAACAGTAGGCTTTAACTTGTATATTCAACTTTGTACAAAATGTTTATGTGTACATGATGCAAACATTAATGATGTGAAAATAAAAGCATTTGTGCTCAGTATTGTAAGTTATCATACACACTTACATGTGTGTCTATCATAACAAAATTCTCTGCACAAATAGTTTTTGTTTTAGGTGTTCTTTCTTTCATTTAACCTCTACTGCCTGGAGAATTCAGTTTGTGTTAGGTCAAATGTGAATATCATACCCCCTACAGCCTATACTCAGAAGGAAGGCCAGTTTATTCGTTGGGGATTTTAATCATTCTAGAATTGCAACCAGTTTTTCTTTTTTTTCTTTTTTAAGATTTTTATTGGGGAATTGGGGGAGGGGAACAATGTTGGGGAATCAGGGAAGGGGAACAGATAAGTTGCTGTCCTTTTGTTCTTCAGTCCAGTTGGGGAGGACGTCACTTCACTGGCCCATGTTGGTATTATCATTGCGCTCTTCTTGGGTGAGGCAGATAGGTCGCCGGCCTCTGGACGGCCGCTCATAGTGGCTCTTAGCAGCTCACGCCGGCTGCTGGCTGCTCACACTGGCTGCTGGCTACTCACTGTAGCTTATGGCAGCCCACTGCAGCAGGGGCTGCAGCCTACACCACCACCAGGACTCGTGCAGACCAGCTCCAGGTGGAGCTGTTGTTCACCATCTTTGCTGTAGAGGGCAGTGTCATTAGCCCTCATATATGGGATCTGAACTGGGGCAACTGGCATCCCAAGCCAGCTCTTAACCAACACGCCACTCAGCCGGCCCCAGTTTTTCTTTTGATATTGATGAAGGACAGACCAATCTGCTCATGTACAATGTCCAAGTCCTTTCCTATGAAAGATCTAGACTCATGGTTAAGGTGAAATTGATTATTTTCTGATTCAGTTCAGAGAATTTAAATGGCTTTGGATAAGCTAATGAGGGTTAATTCTGTGATCCACTTGGTTAACCCTGTTTTAAAAATACTGTTGTGCATAATCCCAGTTTGAACATGTGTGGCATCATGCCATCACCTGCATGAAATGGAGGAGCACTGAAATAGACATGCGAGAAGGGTCTATTATAGAAACAGAGACAGGAAAGCATTGATAAATTGCTTTGAATGCCAAGCCGAGATGCTTATTTTTTTTGCGATGCGGTAAGATGGTGTAATACATTTTTATGAGATTATCAGGCCAGATGAAGAACAATTTGGTATTCTAACAGCAAAAACTAAAAGAGAATTATAATAAGTAGAAATAACATACCTGATCAGCTCTCTTTCAGAAACAGTATTTACATATAAAAGATACCAGCACATGAAATACAGTCTATTTTTCAAGGCTGAGAGAGAAGAAAAAGAAAATAATATTTGGAACACACATAAGGTGTAGAGCAATATTCTTCATAAGTACATCAGAATCATATGAGAAGCTGGATCAAGATGGAGAATAGTGAGCATGACCCAGTCTGACTAAATAAAATTATTTGCAGTCAAGACCAGAAATTTAAAAATTTAATATACGCTATTCAGAATTTTTATGACTGTTAAATGTGAGGACCACTGTAAAAATCAGGTGTGGTGGACTGATTCTAACATGTCATTATTTCTTAAATAAGTCACTTAACTTTTCTGAATTTTAGTCTCCTATTTTACAAACAAACAAACAAAAAAATCTTATTTATAGCAACTACATCAAAGAGTTTAGAGGATGACTAAATGAGTGATCAGATATGAAAACACTTTCAAACTTAGAAGTGCCAGGCAAGCACATACTCATATTGTTGTTGTGGTTGTCATCATTTTTACCATCATACCTCAACTTCCATGAGCTTTATATTCCCTCTCTATTCTCTGTAATTCATACCCTGTGGGTATCCACCAATAGCCACTAATCTTTACAAAACTTACAAGAGTATGAGTTCCAGTTAATGAAAGTATTAAAGATGGAAGGGATTTTTTTTTTTTAAAGATTTTATTGGGGAATTGTGGGAGGGGAACAGTGTTGGGGAATCGGGGAAAGGGAACAGACAAGTTGCTGTCCTTTCGTTCTTCAGTCTAGTTGTGGAGGACGTCACTTCACTGGCCCATGTTGGTATTATCATTGTGCTCTTCCCAGGCGAGGCAGATCGGTTGCCAGCCACTGTACAGCCACTCACGGCAGCTCTTGGCAGCTTATGCCGGCTGCCAGCCACTCATGTAGCTTATGGCAGCCCACTGCAACTTCACTGCAGCATATGGCAACTCAGAGCAGCCCAGCTCCAGGTCGAGCTGTTCTTCACCATCTTATCTGTAGAGGGCACAGTGTCACTGGAACTCATATGTGGGATCCAAACCAGAGCCCTGCTGCTCATCAACTGGTGTCCCAAGCCAACTCTTAACCAATGTGCCACTCCACTGGCCCAAGATAGAAGAGATGTTAGTGTATTCTTTTGACATGTCTAATTCTGTGTTTTAGGAGTGAAGAAGATATTGAGGCCTGGAGATTTGAAGTTACTTTGTCAAGACTTCATATTGGAACATCAAAGATGATAGTTATGATTTTTTAAAGAAAGGTTTATCGCATATTATATATGCATTCACAAACATGTTGTGTCTAACATGTTTGTTTTTTCTTTCACACTTGTCAAAAAACAGCTAATAGATGGTCTGGGTCCAAGTTCCAGATATGATCCAGGATTGCTCATGTGATTGATTAGTGGGTGTGACTGCTCCAGTAGCAAGAGGAGGTCTGTTATCAGGTGGGTTTTTAGAGTTTAAATCCAAAGTCCCAGATAGTTTACATTTGTTTGTGATATTCCTGATCTTTGTACTTTCTGCAAACATGCTAGGCTTCAACAAAAATAACCAAACACAAGTCAAAAAAATCTGCTCAACATTGATAGAAAATTTTGGTTGATAATCCATAATCACGGAGGATATATATCACTGTATCTAAATATAAACAACCATAGAATCTAAGGGAAGACCTAAGACCTAAGAAGATCTTAGAATAATATAAACTAAGTCTATAGTTTTACAGAAATGCAACTGAAGCCAAGGAATATTATTTTGTTCCAAACAACTCTGAGATTATGGTAGAATATCACCCTCATCTACTAATGTATAACCTAGTTCATTTTTTACTTCATAGGCTGCCAATTTTAAAACTAGCAAGCCTTCCCTACTAAGCACACTCTCATATTCAATGTCAGCTCTGTAGAGAGAGTAGTTAACAGGCTGCTAAATATTTCTTCCTCTAATGTATATTATCAGACTGATGAAACATCTGAGGGCACTGAGCGTAATTTGTTGTGTGAGTGTTCTCTCATTTTAATTATAATTATCCCTCAGCCTTAACACCAGTTCTCAGAAAACTAATCAAATTGCTTTTAAATCCACATCCTCAGAATTATGTGAATTTAGGTATCTATTGTATGCATACCCACAGGTTTTACCATTTTCTATATTTCAGAATAATAAGATTATTATATCAAACGACTTAAATTCCATGGATGAAAATAGGTTTTCCAGGGTATTATTTCATATTGCTTTCAGTGGAATTTTCTGTATCACAAAGCATGCTACAAAGACCTGCTCTTAGTTAAGCCACAAATAAAATATACAAGTATAGTGGATTATTAAACAGTAAAAGAAAGAACAATACACACAGGTACCGCATATGGGAGATCAACCAACAAATGAAGTCACCCCAGCCAGCAGCTAACATGTAAATAAAGACAAGTGTTTTTCACTAGGAAAAGTAGTTTTGAATGATAACAATTGTGTAAAAATGCAATATTTCAAGAGCCCCCTTTCCAAATAATAGATGTGATTTGTCGTGCTTTTTAGCTTTAGAGCTATTTTTAGCACATTGTAGAAAAATAGATATATTTCAAAAATGAGGTTGATCATCCATCAAATGTATTTTCTGATATAAAATATAACACATGAGCTTTTTTGATAATGGAAGACAAGCATTATGGTTTGGATTTTACTTTCTGCCTAAGGAAAACTTAAACCAAGAGTGAATCATGCTTATGTTGTTGTATTGTTAATTTTTAAGTGAAATTAAATAACATTCATAATAATAAACTCTTCATAAAAAAGGTTTTGAGATAAGCTTATTTTACATGTTATGAGAGTAATGGCATATGTGAGCAAAATAAAAATAGCTCCTAGTATTAATATATTGAAGTATCATGCTATACCTTTCCCTTTTTATTCCTTTCTTCATTCATTCTATGGTAGATATATAGTTATGCCTATTCATTTTAGATGGTTTATGTGATATACAATTAATACCAATATTATTTTCAAAAGCCATATTATTTTACATGCAGTAAAGCCTAATTAACAGGATAAATATGTGAGATTCTTTATTTTTTTAAATTTTTTTATTTTTAATTTTTTTTAGCTGAGCCATCCTGCCACCTGTTGGCAGCTCAGCGGCAACTCAGCTCAGGCTGGGCATCGAACTGCTGTTGCTCAGAGCTCAGCTCGCACTCTTGAGCGAGCTTTTAACCAACTGAGCCACTCGGCCGGTCCGAGATTCTTTATTAACGAAATATTACTTTCCCACATTGTTACTATATAATTATTAATATAAAATACTACAAATATTATTAAGTTTAAAAGTACATGAGAGTGTATATAAACTAGGAGCATACTGAAATTGCACAAATGCCAGAATACAAGAATGGCAGATTTACTACTAGCAACATGAATTTGGGAAAATTAAATTTAATACCCAAATACATAATTCAAGAAAAAAGAAGGTAAAAATTAATATTCAAAGACTTTAATAAGAAATCTCATTCCTGAAACTAATGAGAGCAAAAAGGCTATTTTGCTCCCTATCTGAACCAGAGAGCATACATTTTCCTCAATAAACCACGTTGGATATAGTACTGCATTAGCTCTCTGACACCAATGAGGTCACATTGAGTTGGGGAGCTGAGATTTACCACTAAATAATATCAGGAGTTAAAAAATAATGAAAGTATTGCAATAAGTACATGAATAACTATAAAATACAGTTTACGACTAAACAGGAGGGGCTACTTTCTTTGGGCATCCACCATTTGGGGAGTCTTTGGTGAGGGGGTAGACTTAATCAGGGACGTGAAGGATGGAAAATCTGGAATAGGAAGGAAGGTTAGGAGCATGGAAAGAGAAAAAAACTGTACGAACAGTGGAATATGAAATGGCTTTGATTTTAGCCATTTGATGACAGTAATTAGAGAACAATAAGGGACATGTGGTTAAAAGATCATTGGGCAGCAAGAAGACTGAGTCCTGATTGGTGTCTGATCAAGCATCACTAATGCTTGATGAAGTGAACTGATGATGATTTTACCCTAAACCTGCATTCTGCACTCAAATAGAAAAAGAAGCTATAGAGGTCCTAAACCTGTTTTCATGTTTCTCCTTCATAGTGGGGCTAAATTATTCAATGGCTACAGGATATGATGTCAATTCTCAGCTGTCACAATCAAGTGACACGGCACATGTCCTCGCTTTTCTTCTCCACAATACAAGGCGTTACAAATCTGAGCACCATCTGCACTGCTTAGAAAGAGATTCTATTTTCCTTCATACCAGGTGACCAGAACAGCTTGGTTATTGCAATTTGTCATGAATTTTCCCCTTTCAATACTCAGTCCCCACAACACTGAAGTCCTAGCTCCCTGAGCCCAAAGCCTATCTTTAAAGAGAAACACAAATGACATGTTAATGATTAGTAAAAACCCAAAGCAGGGGGTTAATGACCATAGTTGAAATTATGGACCTCATTTCCATCAACTCAGCAGAGTCTGAAACAACCAAAGAAAGAGCAAAAAAGAGGTCCTGCTAACGCAGCTGCTCCCAAGCATGAGTGTAGCTTAGTATTAACTTTTAGTCAATGAGCCATAGCTCTCTTGGGGAAACGCCGTTCTTCAGTTCACTGGTTCACTGGGATGTGTCACCCCCTCTTGATGTAAGATGGCTCCCTATTACTCAGATATCATCTGGGGTCCTGATAACCACTTAGGTTTTCATTTAGGAGAATGAATCTGGAGCCACATAAAGGTTTGTATCTATTGATTACAGCCTGCTTCAAAAGGAGATGAGTAGTGATTTGGCGGAGGGCAGGATGGGGAGGTGATGGTACCTTTGTATCTGCTCTCTTCTCTAGAAATATTTTATTGCTAATGGAATATTGATCATACTACTCCCTCTCTTAACAGTATTCAATGGCTTACTGTTGCTTTCAAAATAAAGACTAAGTTTCTTAGTGTGTGGTCTATTGTCTCCTGCCAGGTCTAGTCCCGTTGACTTCTCCACTATCAACTCACATTGAGACCCCCCTTTCTGTTCTCTATACTCTAGTCAGAGTTGTTTTCTCTCAGCAACTCCAGTGTGCCTTGCTGGGTCTTGCCACAGAGCCTTTGCGCTTATTGCTCTCCTCCTTTCTTCAGATAGTTTAACTTACACTTATCCACAGGGAAGCTCTTCTCAGTCTCCCTGGTTATATCAAATCAAATACTTCCTTGAGATGTGATTAAAGCACCCTATGACTCATTTACATTTATTTGCATAATTATTTTTTAATGACTATAACTGTCTCTAGAAGACAGACTCTATGAAATCAGGGAAAATCTGTATTTCTCACCTTTGGATGTCTGATCACCCAGCACATTGATACACAAATAGAAGATATTAAATATTTGCAAAATAAAAGCATATGTAGCAGCAATCAAATCATGGCAATGAAAAGCACTATACACACATATTTGTATGTGTATAAATGCACATATACTACTTTCACAACTATAGAACTTATAGAACACTTTAAAGGATATTAGACCATGAAAATGAGGCACAAGACTGTAAATGGTCTATAGGACTTTCAGGAAAGACAGGTAGAAAGACCAAGGATGGAAACCAAACAAACAGATGAAAAATCATAGCAATTAAAATCAGGATCATCATAAAACATACTTTTACATTGATCATAGAGTCTATGCTTTATACAAAATAAAATGATAAACTCATGGGTTATTAAATCACACAGTTATAGCTAAACTTGTGAAATATCATCATGCTACAAAGACTCAATGTACTGCATGCTTGAAGATCACATATAAAAGAATATGTTAGCCTTCTCTGATAGAAGAGAATAAAACTATGGTTTTCTTACTCTTGATAAATGTAAGAATTATTTCTAATTAAAGTTCATAAGTGTTCATACATGTAGATAAGCCACCAATACTACAGGTGATGATAATTCAAAGTTATGATCATAATGTTGATCTTCTCTTTCCCAGAGAAAGACCCATGACAGCTGTGTGCTAGCTCATAGCAGTTACGTGCTGCATCCCAAACACCCTGCTTCAATTTCTTCCTAGTTGTCAAGGACAAATTTAATTTGTGGACCCTGCCCTTCTCATTAATTTGACAGAAATAAACGGGCCAATGTCAAGTGGATTTTAAGCTTTCAGAAAATGAAAGCATATAGGATATACTCCAAAAAGTTTGACTTCCAAGCTTTGCTTCATACTAACAATACTTAATATTTTTAAAGGTCAAATTATTTTCTGATTGTCACGTAATACAAATAGCTAATAGAATAGGAAAATCACCTTTAAAATGTATGCTTTACAGTATTATCAACCTTATTTTAGAACATACTATGTATGCATACATAGACATTTATATAAATATTAATAGCAATGGAAAGACTATTTGGGTTCCTTATGGTGAACCTGAGTCATATTTACCAAATAAAAACAAGAATTCCCATTGATAAATTTTAATAAGGCTTACTTACTACCTATACCATACGATATTACTGGGATACACATGGAATTTTGATTTATATGTAGAACAAAGAGTTTTTGCCATAAAACAAATACAAAGAAGTTGTTGATTATGGCATTTTTAATTTTGAGAATTACTGAGGTTTCTAGAATAGTAAATCATAATTTAGAAACATGAAACCTTAAAATATATGTTTTTTAAAAATCCAACTATATATCTAGACTGCAGGTTGCTCAACTGCAGAGCCTTATTGAATTTTTACATCAAATCTCTGGATAAAATAACAGATGCTAACAGCTATAACAAAAACACCAAACTCTCAAAATAAAATTTTTTTTCTTGCCCACAAAACATCCAATGCAAATGTTGTTGGATTGGTAGATGCTTGGGTAACATTACAGGGTGGCCCTTCTTTAAATGATGACTTAGGGGTCCAATTCTTGATGCCTCCACCTTTAAATGACTTCTATGCTTGCTACATAAAGATAAGTGAATGAAGGGTTTTGGGTGCATGAACTGTATCTGGAAGTAGCATATATCGCTTACCCAATCAGAGCTTCACTCAAATTCAAGGGACTTGGAAAATGTAATGAGTTCTGTGCCCAGGTCCTAAAAAAAAAAAAAAAAAAAAAAAGGGAAAAAATAAATCTTGATGAGCAGTTTCAGAAATTGAAGTCTCTGAAATACCCAACAGAGTAAGTACACAGTAATTTCTTGAATTATATATACCTAGCCTAGATGATGTGGAAATGCAAGAAAAGCTTGTTTCTTTTACCTTTTTAAATAGAAAAATTTACAATATATTTAGGGGACACGGTAAATGTCAAGTTGTGTAGTATAAACCACTAGAGATTTAGATAGTATTAAATTATATGTTGTTGCTTTGTTATCATTTGGTAACACAGTTGATAGGTGAAATAGAAACTTAATTGAAATATTTTTGCGGGTAGATGTCAGCGAAGTTTTCTAAAGAAGCAAGAGCTTGTGTTGGGCCTTAGAGAGTAGCTAAGTCATGGGTGTTAGTAGAGGAGGTGGCTAAGTGGGTAGAACATAAAAGATGAGTGTAATATGATTAACAAAAACAATATGTGGATCTGGTAGACTGATTTAGTTAGTTTATAAAATGGGTATTAGAAATAATAGAAAATATGGCTAAACAGGCCAAAATGGGTTAAAAGGAGGGGAGGGGAGAAATTAAAAGGAGACTTTTAAATCTGAAAAAAAAATTTAAAAAAAAGTATAAATCAATACAGGAGGTTACATTGAGACAAAAGGAAATGTGCATATATTGTAGGAAAGCTTTTTAAAATAAATATTATAAGAATCAATTGAAGAATATATTAAATGTTATACCTGTCATCAGTTTGTGTTAGTCAAAAACATCTGGTTGTAATTGAGTATTTTATTTAGTGATCGAAATACAAAACACTCATTTTTTGAAAGGGAAAATTACCAAAGTTAAAAAAAATGACATAAAAAAACCTGAATAAATGGAGCAAGTGAACGAGAGCTCTGATAAGGGAAAAAAAACAAATGAAATTCTCAGAATTAATCTACAAGGTCAATAGGTTTACAACCAATATCACAACTAGATTTTTCAAACTCCATTGGACTGCAGCCTACACCGTCACAGGGGCTCGAACAGCCCCGGCACCAGGTGGATCTGGTTGTTAGCTGTAGAGGGCAGTGTCACTGGCCCTCATATGTGGGATCCGAACCGGGGCCACTGACATCCCAAAACCAGCTCTTAACCAATACACCACTCAGCCGGCCCTCCAAAAAGGAACTCTTGATTTACCAAATCACAATAGTTTTTATCCCCATCCTCCCCATTCATTAAGCAGTACCATCATCCACCCCATTGAAAATTGTTAACACCAAAATTGTAGTTGTTATTCTTTTTTCTTCTTTTTAAAGCAAAAATTATGAGTAACATGCTTTTGGAAGAGACATTAAAGAACAGAGGATTGGTTAGCATCCATCCTATAAAGACAGTAGCTATAGCAATATCCTTTTATCATACAGCTCTCAAGGAAAATCCTATGTTCACAATAACATACAGTATTGGTTTACTATTGCTGCTGTAACAAATTACCACAAGCTTAGTATCTTGAAACAGCATAGATTCAATATTGTACAGTTTTGAGGTCAAAAGTCCCAAAATGGGTCATGCTCATCTAAAAACAAGGAATTGACAGAGCTGCATTCTTTCTAGAGGCTGCAGAGGAGAATCTGTTTCCTTGCTTTTTCCCACTTCTAGAGGCTGCTTGCATTCTTTGGCTTGTGGTCGCTTCTGCCTTTACAAAGCCATCAGTGTAGCATTGTCAGTTCTCTCTCTGACTGCTTTGGTTGTCACCTTATACTCTCCCTCTTTATCCTCTTGTCTCCCTTTTAAAAGGACGCTTATGATACATGGGGCCCACTCAGATAATCCAGCATAATCTCCTTATCACAAGATCCTTAATTCAATCACATCTGTCACACTTGGTGAATTTTAAAATTAAAATCGGGGAGACTCAAGAAACTTTATTTTTTTTCCGGGGCCGGCCGAGTGGTCTAGTGGTTAAGTGCTGGCTTGGGAAGCCAGCAGCCCCAGTTTGGGTCCCGCATATGAGGGCCAGTGACACTGCCCTCAAAAAAAAAAAAAAAGAAAGTTTATTTTTACATATTAATGAATATATAAGTTTTTACTGAATATTTTCTTAGAACTAAGTTTTGTAAATGTTTTTCTTCTGTAATAACTTATAATGTAACTACTTCTATGTGAAAGTATAACAATATGCATTGAAATAAAAATGAAGTCTTAATTAACTTCCAATTTCACAAAACTCTACTGAGAAAAAACTTGAACAAACCCAAGAGAAAGTGTTCAAGATAAAATAGATCTATTCCTGTATATCCAAAAAGAGAAAGCAACTACCATGTTTTATGATTAAATATTTACATTTTAGCAACATATGGGCTTGAGAACACCAACTTCATTTCCAGTAAAATTTATTTAATTGCCACTAAAAAACATGAGCTATATTGGGTGCTGGAAAGATGATCTGTGGAGTGGGCACAATTAAGTGGTCTTTTCGGGAATCATTTATTTTTTGAAGCTTTACAAAGTATTTGGATCACTTTCAAGTCCTCATATCTAAGCCCCTTTTCACTCCTGGAGACAGCAGCAGTGCCTCTCACACTAAGTCCTTGGAAACTGACACAAATAAAAAAAACCCAGGATTTGGGGTGTCTACTGCCTTTGAAACAGCCTGCCATGAATGCCAGATGAGAACCAGCTAGGAGTTATTCTTGATTCTACTTCCTTCCTTCACTTCCTGCAAAGTGTCTATCAACATTTTACCTCCAAAACATACTGAGATTCTGAGTCCACCTACTTCTTTCGATTTCCATTTTTACTTTTCTTAAGAAAGATTGTCATTATTCCTGACACAGAATGCTGAAATATCATCTTACTGGTCACCCTCCTTCAAATTTTACTTTTTAAAATTCATTTTTTTACATAGCACTAACAGTGAGCTTTTAAAAAAGCAAATCAAATACAAAGCTATAATACTCCCAGAAAATAATACAGGAAAAAAAAATCTAGATGACCTTGGGTAACACAATGACTTTTCAGATAACAACACCAAAGGCATGACACATGAAAGAAATTATTGATAAGCTGGACAGCATTAAAATAAAAAAACGTCTGCTCTTCAAGAGACACTGTCAAGAAAATGATAAGACAAATCACAGAATGGGAAAAAACTGCAAAAGAGGCAAGAGATATCTGATAAGGACTGTTATTAGAAATACAGAGAATGCCAAAAAAAAAAAAATGTATACACATTTTATGATAGGAAAAAACTGTATTAAAATTGTAACACTCAATATATACTGGTAACAAAAGATGAATACAAGTCACATTTGACTTCTACAATTACAAGAGATGCTCAAAGTGGTTGCCATCAGCATACAGATATTTCTATTAATAATTATGACAAACTACTGCTTGAGCAATGTTGACCAAAGTGTCCACTTGTATCACTGTGCAGTTTCAATTTCTTCACACAATACAATGCATCTTAAACTTATCATGAAGTATGAATTGTTAGGCCTATTGGACATTGTTGCATACTCATGCCTCCATTGTCATTGTACTTCCAAAATGTTCTCAAATTTCAAATACCACCTCAAAATGATCTTGTGCTCCTTGAAAGACAACTGTGCTTCCGCCATTTTCTTTGACTGTCCTGCCTGTCGCATGGTGATGATAGCATGCATTTGATTAATGCCATCTTTTGAGTGAACGTCATACTACACATTGCTACTGTAATTCAACTTTGAAAAGTAATACATAGATAACATTTCATAATATATATTATATATATATATAATATATATATATATATATATATATATATATAGGCACCCCGCTATACACAGAATTCTTAAAAATCAACAATAAAAAAATGAAAAACTCAATTAAAAAATGGGTAAAGACCTGAACAGATCCCTCACAAAATAAGATAGACAGGTGGAAAAAAAGAATATGAAAAAATTTTAAGTATCGTATGTCATTAGAAAATTGCATAAACAACATAAGACACCTCCACATACCTATTTGAATGGCCCAAATCCAAAACACTGACCAACACCAAATGCTGGTGAGGATGTAGAGAAATAGGAATTGTTGTTCACTGCTAGTTATAATGCAAAACGGTACAGGTACTTTGAGATACAGTTTGGCAGTTTCTTATAAAACTAAACATAACTATTACAATTCAACAATTATTCTCCTTGGTATTTACTCAAATGAGTTGAAAACATGTCTATACAAAACCCTTCACACAAATGTTTATAGCAATTCATAATTGCCAAAACTTAGAAGCAACTGAGATGTTCCTCCAAGAGGTGAATGGATAAATAAACTTTGCTACATCCAAGAAATGGAATCTTATTCATTGGTAAATAGAAATTAGCTATTAAGTCATGAAAAGACATGGAAGAAACATAAGTGCATGCTACTAAGTGAAAGAAACCAATCTGAAAAGGCAACATACTGTATGATTTCAACTATATGACATTCTGAAAAAGTAAAAACTATGGAGACAGTAAAGGATCACCAATTGTCAGGGGTTGGAGGGGAGATTGGGATAAGTTGGTGGACAACAGAGAATTTCTAGGGCAATAAAACTACTCTGTATGATACCATAATGGTAGATACATGTCATCATATATTTGTCAAAACCCACAGAATCTATAACATGAAGAGTGAACCTTAATTTTGCTGTGGACTTTGGGTGATAATGATGTGTCTATGTAGGTTCATTGACTGTAACAAATGTACTGCTCTGGTGGGGGGATACTGATAGTGGGGAGGCTGTGCATGTGTGGGGGCAGAGGGTTTATGGGAACTCTGTACTTTCCACTTAGTTTTGCAATGAATATAAAACTGATTCAAAAACTGAACTCTATTATTTTAAAAAAACATTAGTAATAAAACTTTTTTTAATTATTAAAAAATTCACAAGAAATAAAAATAATTAAAATAAGGTGAAGAACAATGAAACATAAAAACTAAGTGAAAATAAAACAAAAATTTGAAAACTGAAATAGTAAAAACAAATACACAAAAACAAATCAAGTCATATTACACCCTTTTTTAAACTTCCCCTTACCTCCCATTCCTCAGCCCCCACAAGGCTTTCTCCCATGGCACTGAGCATAAAATCTAAACCTTTCCTGGCTTGTAGGGCCCCACCAGATTTGCTTCTTCTCTTCTTTCAGAGAGTCCAGTCATATAGCTTTCATTCTCTTTCTGGCTCAAGCCTAGGTCATGTGTACATCTGTGTGTGGCCAATTTAAGGAAATGTCTTATTATTTTTGTAAGTATAAATTCATTTTTATATTTATAATCTTTGTAGACTTTTCTTCAAAAAGATTTTATTGGGGAATTGGGGGAGAGGAACAGCCCTGGGGAATCGGGGAAGGGGAACAGACAAGTTGCTGTCCTTTTGTTCTTCAGTCTAGTTGCGAAGGATGTTGCTTCACTGGCCCATGTTGGTATCATCATTGCGCTCTTCTCAGGTGAGGCAGATCAGTTGCCGACTTCTGGATGGTCACTCAATGCAGCTATTGGCAGCTCACGGCGGCTGCCAGCAGCTCACGCTGGCTGCCGGCCACTCACTGTAGCCTATGGCAGCCCACTGCAGCAGGGGCTGCAGCCTACACCGTCACTGGGGCTCACAACCCAACTCCAGGTGGAGCTGTTGTTAGCTGTAGAGAGCAGTGTCACTGGCCCTCATATGTGGGATCCGAACCGGGGTCGCTGGCATCCCAAAACCAGCTCTTAACCAATGCGCCACTCGGCCGGCCCTGTAGACTTTTATATATTTCTTTTTCTCCTTAGCTTAGAAAAACCTTTTTATTTTTTATTTTTTTGCATTTTACAGTTTTACCTTCTGCCTTCACATACTGTTTCCCAGACATTTACCTGTGCTGCTTCTGCTCTGGGATGATAGTTCTCATTTCTGTTCCTCATATCTTTCTCATCAACATTAGCTTCCAATCCTGACAATTTACTTGTTTTTCAAATAGTATTTATTTAATTGAGAGAAACTTACATTTATTGTTCGATGAAGGGTCATTTGAGCAGCCCAGACATTTATTTAAGCTTTGTCTTGGGATTACAGTTAACAAACCTTTTCTGTCTCCTTTTTTCCCCCTTTGGTTTAATAAAAGTTGATTTACTATGTGTTATGCAAAATTGGTCAGTGGGGAAACATTGCCTAAATATCCCACAACTCTGTGAGAGATAATATAAATAACCTAATCCAGTGTTTCTCAAGCTTTTCTTCATTTTTGTTCCCTTAAAGAGCCCTTATAGTGATTTTTTCCTATTTGCCTCCTCAACCCTCAATGAAGTTTTAATACCTCAGATATACCGTATATCTCTTTATGTAATATATATATATATATATATATATATATATATATGCATTATACAGAAAGAAAGTGAAAATTTTTTTTCACCCTCTCAAGAATCAGTTGTCCCTTGGGGTCAATATCTCCCCTACTGAGAATGCATGAAGTCCAAAGCCATTCTTCCTACAGTTTCTTCCTGTAATTCTATCCCTGTAAACTAGATTACTCTCATCAAGACTCAAGTAACAATGAGGCCCCTGTAATAAAATTACCTTGAAGAGAAGCTGATTAATGATGATCCTGGCTCTGGAGAGGAACCAAAAGCTCATCAGCCTGTGACTAAAGCTTAAAATTCCCCTAGACATGACCAGACTGCCACAAAGATTATGCTATTGAAAACTGCGCCTGACTATGTGCGTGCTGAGCTTTGGGGCACAAGCTTGGGACCGTATTGAGCAGTAGCCAAGATCTGGCTAAGACATCTCATAAGAGCAGTAGACAAACACACGTAAGCCAAGAGCTCAGTGAGGACAGGAATTGTTTTGTTTCCTTCTCTACTCTGTTCAGGAACAGATACCTAATGTGTGGGGCCCAGTGTAAAAGGAAAATATGAGATCCCTTGTCAAAATATCATTAAGAATTTCAAGATGGTGACAACAGAGTACTAAATCAACCTCCAGGGCCTTCTGAACTATGGGACGCTGTGCAACTGCTCTTGCAGCTGTCATTGGCTCTATCTCCAGCACGTAGAAGAGTGGCATACTGTTACACTTTAATAGAATTTGATGGATGTACTAGTCAGAGTTCGCCAGGTAAACAAGAACCAACAGGACATATAGAAAGAGATTATAATGAGGAATTGACTCACATGATTCAATTCCTCTGGGAAGTCCCGTGATCTGTTGTCTGACCCAGATAGTAGGAAACCCAGGAAAGCCGATGGGGTATTTCCAGTTCAAACCTGAAAGCCTGAGCACAGGACTGCCAATGTCTGAGGGCAGAAGAAGATGGATGCCCCAGCTCAAAAAAAGAGGGCACACTGGCCCTTCCTCTGCTTTTTTGTTTATTCAGGCCCTCAATAAATTGGATGATGCCTACCCTCATTGGGAGAGCAGCTTCTTTACTCAGGCCACCAGTTCAAATGCTAACTTCTTCCAGAAACAATCTCACAGACACTCCTAGACATGTTTTACCAGCTATCTAGGCATCCCTTCGCCCAGTCAAGTTAACAACTAAAATTGACTATCACAATGAATAAATGAAATTATGAAGCAGAGCTAGCATAGAATGAGGCAAGCAAGGCACTTAGCGTACAAAGTTTTAGGAGGCACTTACTCTCAGGGCTAGAGCTGATCCTGTACCTGCAGGGCCCTGGGAACAACGCACAACCTCCAATAGGCCCCACAGATGGTTCAGTGTTTTGCTATTGCTCCTTTGGAATTCTTAATGATTATTTTAACAGGTGCCCCATATTTTCATTTTGCACTGGGCCCCTCAGTGATGTAAGAGGTCTTGCCTGAGAGTGAAAGCCTCTAGGTCACAAAATTTAAAAGATGCTCACTCTGTCTCGTGTAAGTGTTCAGCCTGTACTTGCAGGAAGATGAGGGCAGGGCCTTCTGAAATTCTGTACCATGGGCACCTCACTTGCCTCTCCTTAGCCTGGCCCTGAAGTGGAAGACCAGTGTTCAATAGTTATCTCCAGTGTCACAGAGAACTGGGAAAACTGACGTGTGGACTATCTTCAGTTTTCAACACCTTTGGAAAGTTTGGTAGTGGTGGTAAAGGATGGCAGTTACAAGAAGCCATACAAGAAGATATTGCTATCAAAGAACACACAGGAACTTGGGAGATTCATTTGAAAACTCAAAAAGACATATTTCCTGCTCCATGTTAATTATACCACAAATTCTAGAATCTCCTGGGAAAATTGTGATGCAGGGGCTGCAGATGAAGACTGAAGGTCAAAAATCACGTGTCTTCTGGGCCTTTTCATAGTTTATTCGTAACACTGAGACCTTGCTTAGAGCTAGTCCCTGGTGCTGGGACCACTCAGGCCCTGCCCAGGCCTCCCAGGTTCCCAGACTTGTTACTCATCATTTTTATAGCAGAATCATGGCTGTAGGTCTTTTAATTTCCCAATCAAAGCCAGACTTAAAAAAAAAAAAATGATGTTCTCCTTTATTTCCACTCTTAGTCCTAGGATTCAGAGGCTGCCTATCTTTACCTCTAGAGTGATGCTGATGTATTTATTCATGAGTATCTCTAAAAAGGGTCATACCACGGATTCTTTTAAAAAAGTCAGTGTCACTAGTTTATATACCATCATCATTATGAATGCTGAAAGGATATACAGCTTTCTGAAACACTCACCTTTTAGAATTCTCTCTAAAAGCAGTAGTTTAATACATCGAATCAATTTGCTACTTTAACATTTATTTTCATACTGAATATCTTATTCATATTAGTTAGTAGAAAGAACAATCATGACTTTGTTTTCATTTTATATGTTTACTTCTACATTAGAAGCTTTCATGTTTCATTCATGATCAGAGAAGACCATATTGTAGCCAATGCATGATTTGGAATGAAAAGTTGGAAAAATACGTGTGAAAAATTCAAGGCAAATGATAGTGTGATGGTTTTTGTTAGGATCGTTTGGTTGGAAGGAATGAGACTATACCCTATCTCATGTAATGAGGGTTTATTATGGAATATAATAATATACATAAATATATAAATATATAAATGTATAAATATACACACACACACACACACACACACACACACACACACACACACATATATATTCTTGAAAAAACTGATAAACAAAGCCATACCTTTTTAATGGAGATTGGAATCAGAAGGTTCTTTAGAATTCAAGACAGCTCCAGGGACCAGAGTCACAGGAATTAATGGGTATTCATTCTAATTGCCTGCCATTAGAGCAACCTGGCAATGCTCAATGAGTCAGCTTCTGTCTATGTCTTAAATTCTCTCCCAAGTGGTCTTTTACCCTTCACTCCCAGGGTCACAAATTGATAGACTAGGGAAGAATAATCCCAGAAGACAATTATTTAAGACAGCACATGGCTGGTTTTTGTTTGTTTTTCTTAAAAAGCTGAATTGGAATGTCATCAAGGCAGTATTTGCATTTTCCAGTTTGCCACAAACTACCCAGAGCTGAGGGGTATGAAGTCTGAGGAGGGGTCTGAGCAGAGCAGACACATGGTAGATAAACAGGTCCACTGTGTCCAGTTGCAGTGGAAACAGCACCTACTAGATGCACACTGCCAATTAGTAGCAGTGCACGCCTGGTTAGCTGCTCTGCTTTCTTGTGCCTGTTTCCATATATATTTATATATATATATATATATATATATATATATATATATAAAATGAGGATGATACTACTTAGCCCAAATAAATATTTAGAGAATTAAACAGAAAACAAAAGGAATGCTTGAGACTAAGTGATAGACTCATACAACCTAGATTCAAAATTGCCTCTGCCATATAAATTTTTGTAATCTGAATTTAACCTCTCTATGCTTCTATTTCTTCTTCTGTAAAATAGAGCTTATAATGTCTATCTCATATGGCTATTTTGAGGATTACATTATATATATATATATATACACACAATATATACATATATGTTATATATATATATACACACACAATATATACATATATGTTATATATATATATACACAATATATACATATATGTTATATATATATACATATATGTTATATATATATATATATAAAACATCATTTCATACAATGACTTATATGCCATAAAACACAATAAATGTTAGCTGCTATTATTACCTAATGGGAAAGTTGCTCACAAAATGAGCAGTCAGATCAGTTGGATCTCTTTCCCTTGAAATAGTTCTTAACCATGTGAGCAGTAGGAGTTTACCTTTTATCTTCTCGTTGGAATACTTAGAACTTGCAAAGGTTTTCTTAGTCTATTAGTTTTTGCCCTGATTACTCTCATTTTATCCTGCCCTATACTGTCTCTATCCATACTGCATTTTTCCAATAATAAAACAAAAATCTCAATATTTTAGGGACCGGCCGAGCAGCACGGTGATTAAGCGCTGGCTTGGGAAGCCAGTGGCCCCAGTTCGGGTCCCACACATGAGGGCCAGTGACACTGCCCTCAAAAAAAACCAAACAAACAAACAAAAAATATCTCAATATTTTAATATTTTCAAGAGTCTGATGATATCCTTTCTGAGTGCTCACATTTTAAAAGCATAATATATAGGGGCCTGCCAGGTGGCTCAGTTGGTTAGTTGGTTAAGAGCGCGAGCTCTGAGCAACAGGGTCACCACTTTGATTGCCACATGGAAGCTGTGCTGCCAACAGGTGGCAGGATGGTTCAGCTGGTGAGAGTACGTTAAAAAAAAAAAATACAAAAAAACACATAATATATAAATTTTGGCATAAGTCTTTCAAAAACAGATACTGCATTTAATTGTTTTCATAATGAAAATGTTCTGACCATGGTTTGGGCCTTTACCCACAATGCCGAGTCACTGCCATGAGCGTCACCTGCTATGCTATGTTTTAAGAAGGTTCTACTTTATCACTGTAGAGCCACAAAGGGTCTGGTAGTATTACATACATTACATCAAATTTTTCTGCTTCAAATTGGTATTTCTGTTTTCTATCTACTTCTTTGCTTGTATACTGTTAGTGTATTTTCTGTTTATAGTCTTATATCCATTTAACATACAGAAAATCTGGTATTTGCCAAGAGAATCTGGATTTCTTAATTTATTGCATGCTCTGTCTCATTTGCCTCTTTAGAGTAAGTGTCTGGGCTTTGTGGTAAATATTTTCTTGGTTACTTAGGTCATGTGTGTGTGTGTGTGTGTGTGTGTGTGTGTGTGTGTCTGTGTGTGTGTACACACACAAAATAAAGGCAAAACAAATACACACATGTATAATATTTGTTTTGCCTTTACTTTTTTCCCTCTTTTGTACTTACTTCTTTGAGTTAAAGCAGTGAGCAGAACTATCATTTTGTCATTATGCATAGAATCAATAGTGTATGTTGTGCATTATGTAATTTAAAGAGCACTTGGGCCGGCCGAGTAGTACATTGGTTAAGAGCTGGCTTGGAACGCCAGCGGCCCCGGTTCGGATCCCACCTGTGAGGGCCAGTGACACTGCCCTCCACAGCTAACAACAGCTCCACCTGGAACTGGGCTGTGAGAGCCCCGGTGATGGTGTGGGCTGCAGCCCCTGCTGCAGTGGGCTGCCGTAGGCTACATTGAGTGGCCAGCAGCCAGCGTGAGCGGCTGGCAGCCAGCGTGAGCTGCCAATAGCCGCGGTGAGTGACTATCCAGGGGCCGGTGACAGATCTGTCTCATCCGGGAAAAGCGCAATGATGATACCAACATGGGCCAGCAGTGAAGCAACATCCTCCACAACTAGACTGAAGAACAAAAAGACGGCAACTTGTCTGTTCCCGGTCCCAGATTCCCCAACGCTGTTCCCCTCCCCCAATTCCCCAATAAAATCTTTAAAAAAAAAAAAAAGAGCACTAAAAAATCTCCTATTCACCAATTTTGATTCTTTAATATTTACTCACACACCTACCATAGGGCTAGAAATTATAACATTAGAATATTATCTTAGGGCCGGCCAAGTGGCACAGTGGTTAAGTGCTGGCTTGGGAAACCAGCGGCCCTGGTTCAAGTCCCACATACGAGGGACAGTGACACTGCCCTCAAAAAAAAAAAAAAAAACATAGAATATTGTCTTAACACTTTTAGGTTTAATATGACAAAAATAGTATATCACAGGAAGCAATTCTAAAAAATTCAAATGATGAAAAACTGGGCATTCAGATAGGTGTCTTTGAATTGAACATATTACAGTCTCTTTACTTTTATAAGGTAAAAAAAAAAAACTGAAATGGGAAAAATGATTACTGGGTACTTTTACAATGGAATGCTGAACATTATCTAAAAGATTCTTCTCGGATTATCTGATTCTATAAGGATGTGTCTTTCATTGACTGTTTTGCAGTACCCTGCAGATAATTTGTAGAGAGATGATGGTGATGCAAATGATTCATAGAAATGAAAATAAATTTTGGATGATGGAGATGAAATTGATTTCTAGTCTGTGGAATATACCAGTGTTTTTTTTTGTTTGTTTGTTTGTTTTGAGGGCAGTGTCACTGGCCCTCATATGTAGGACCCAAACAGGGGCTGCTGACTTCCCAAGCCAACTCTTAACCACCGCGCCACTCGGCCGGCCCTGAACGATACCAGTTTTGTATTCAGTAGCAAGTTTGAGCAATCCTTAATGTGTGTATGTGTGTGTGTGTGTGTATATATATATATATATATATATATATATATTCTCTGATATGCTTTTGTATTATTTTTTCCATCTTATGGATTTCCTAAATAATAGAGATAAACATTAGTTAAGTAATATCTTTGACACCTGTCTCTTTTATAATTGATTAAGAGTCACGATTTTGACTTCTAAAAAAAGTTATCCTATAATAATTTCACTTCACCCATCTGGAGTAGTCTCTTTTCTACTATTTCTACACTTTCCATTTATCTTTTAGCACTGGGCTCAATGCATATCCTCTTAATGAGAATTTTCCTGATCTAGCAGGATTCTTGGTACATGGTCCTTATCAATAGATCACCATGGCCTGTGGGCACCCATATTTAACCAGGTAGCACTTTGAACTGCAGAGAGCAAGGCTGGCAATGTGTCTCTGCTTCTGTTCTCCCCTCTGCTTTCAAACTTGCTTCTTTTGCCTCACCACTGTCCAGAGTCACCACCTACATTTTGAGACGTTAGCTGTTGGCAACTGCCAATGGTAGAATCTACCAAGTAGTAGAACCCCAGTTGGGGAATCAGCAGTACAATGAACTGCCTTGCCTCTGACCATCCCTCTAAGTTGAGATGGCTGAACTCTGTGGCAAGAGAGAAGACTGTACGAGGATCTGAATGTCATTGGGGCAGACGTGAATCGGACTGAGCCAGCTGCCTTCCTCAAGCCTCCTTACAGGCCCCTCTCTCTGGCTGATTTCTCTTGGTCTGGAGAATATATTCAGCTGCCTCTTGCTGACCCAAAGGTAGCCCACCACCATGTAGGGTCCACCCTAAGCAAGTGGGGCAAGGCAGAGCAGGGTGGGGCAAGAGTATTCTCTCTTCTTTGGTTCTAAGTCTGCAAAATACTTATTATCTGACCTTTTACAGAAAATGTTTCTTGATCCTTGCTACAGGTTATTAAATTTTATGACTTGTCTCCCCCAAAGGATTGTAACTTCTTGGGGCAGCAAAAAAGCATAATTATCCACCGTGCTCAATAACTATTAGATGACTACTCTTAGAATCATACTCTAATGATTACTCTAGTCATACTCTAGAATCAGTCTAGTATTTCTCCCCATTTAACCCCATTATAGGTTTACAACTTTAAAAGCTATATATATTTCAGAATAAGAGATAACCAGATAGTATTATTACTTACATGTGAGATATTTAGAGAAAACATTGACACATATAATTGTTTTTAAAAATAACATTTTTATTTGACAGCAATGACAAAAAAAAAAAAAAGAAAAAAAGAAAGACACTGGAGAGGCCCCAGGTCACAAAGACATTTTTTAAAGAAAACAAAATTCTAAAATAGGTCTTAATAATAGGATATTAAGTACTTCATGCGTTTTGAAAAGAAACAATCTCTTTTGTAGAAGTTCCAAGATATTTGTATCAGTGAATTGGACATTGAACACTTGCCTTCCTCACCTGCTCTTTGGCTGGCACAAGGCCTATGAGTCAGGTATGTCACATGTTGGGTGTGGTCTTGAGATGAATACACTATAGAGATATTTTCTCATTGATATTTGTGGGGTGAGCTAAGGACTTTATCAGCCACTGCTCATGTTTTAGTAATTCTTCTGTTCACTAAGCAGGCTTCTGCCTTTATTTTAAACAAATGATTCATGTTATGGTCTGAATTCTAATCAAGTCATTCTATATTCATGATCTGTAATGTCACTCATACTCAGGGTATACACTATCTATTTTTAGAACATGCTTAGCTTATTTTGTTTGGGAGTTTTGGATGTGGGTGAGAAATTCTCAGGGGAAATTTATGTTTGAATGAAAAACCCAGGAAAAGGGCACATGCCTAAGATGACATATGATGAGTTTTTGAAATTAAGCTTCTTTGTCATAGGTTCTGGGGATATTGGTTGCTTGTCTCCAAAAAATCTGTAGGGAAGATTCCCCAAGGAGGTATGCATGGTCATGTGAAAAGACACATTTAAAAAAATATATTAATTGTGAATATTCAGCTATATCCAATGTGCTTGTTAGGAAACAATTCTTACCATCTGAATTATCACTGTTTCCACACAATTTTAATGATTTGGGGCAAAGTTTGTTTAGCTGTTTGGAGCGTGATACCAAGGAAGTTGATATATAGATATATCACTTTTACATGTATATGAAAAGTAGCTTTGCATAGGAAAAAGCTCTGTGATCCCAAAGATTGAACTTTAGCCTCCTCCCTGTTCATATGGAAAAGGCCTATAGTTTGTAAAGCAAGAAGTGTGGATGGTTCAGAGCTTCCCATCACTGCTATTATCTCCATGTATAAAGGACTGAGCTTAACAGCAAAACTTTAATTTTACCCACCACGAAAAGCTTCTTCTGGTGTATATAAAAGAAACTCCAAGGGCCAGCTGAGTGGCTCAGTTGGTTAATTGCTCGCTGAAGAGTGCGAGCTCTGGCGGCTGGACGGCTTAGCTGGTAAGAATGTGGGCTCTTAATAACAAAGTTGTAGGCTCGACTCTCACATGGGATGGTGGGCTGTGCCCTCCTCCTCCTCATCCCTTGCAACTAGATTGCAAGTGGCAGCTAGACTTGGAGCTGAGCTTGCACCCTCCACAACTAAGATTGAAGGACAACAACTTGACTTGGAGCTGATGGGTCCTGGAAAAACACAATGTTCCCCTTCCCCAATTCCCCAACACTGTTCCCTTCCCCAATTCCCCAATAAATCTTAAAAAAAAAAAAAAGACTGGGAGCTCTGAACAACAGGGTCCCGGATTCAATTCCAGGCCTGAGCTGAGCTGCCAACAGGTGGCAGGATGACTCAGCTTTAAAAAAAAAAAAAAAAAGAAACCAGAATATTTCTGTTCATTTAGAACATAATAGAAAGAATCTATGTGAATGTATGACACATTTTTTTTTTTAACTCTTTATTGCCACATGAGATTGGCCAAAGGAGCTCAGAGTCCTTTAGGAAATATATGGAAAGCAAGCTAACAAATGTGTTGTGAAATGATACACATGGAAATTTATCCGGGAGGTGTAGAAGCCAATTCCCTAATACACCATTATTAGACATAACATTTCATGTAGACTTCACCACTTCTTATTTGTGTGTGGGTGGACAGAAATTATGCAAAACTGAAGGAACAAATTTTCCCTTTACTGTTTTTAAGAATGTATTTGGAAAAGTAAAACAAATTCTTATTTTTATAAAAAGTGGGACTGAATTTGGGTATGCCAGCCTGGAGTGGACAAGAAGTAGAATTACCAATATTGGCCTGATAATCTTTCTTGAGCTGTGAATTTAAGAAGTGGCCCGTATCATCTTTAAATAGCTTCAAAAAGAAGGACCACATCTCTTGAAGGGGAAAAGCACTATCAAACATAAAATACATTCTGCCATGTTTGTTTGAATTTACTTCAACTATCGAGCTGCAAACAAATGGACAGGTGAGTGAAATGGAAATCTGAAACCAAATGCAGTTACTTCAAAGGAGGATGCAGGGCCGGTGGAGTGGCGCTTTGGTAAAGAGCTGGCTCGGGATGCCAATGGTCCTGGTTCAGATCCCACACATGAGGGCCAGTGGCACTGCCCTCTACAGCTAATATGTCGAACAACAGCTCCACTTGGAGCTGGGCTGCTGTGAGTCCCCGGGATGGCATAGCTGCAGCACCTGCTGCAGTGGGCTGCCATAGGCTACAGTGAGTGGCCGGCAGCCAGTGTGAGTGGCCAGCAGCCAGCATGAGCTGCCAAGAGCCACCGTGAGCGACCATCCAGAGGCCAGCGACTAATCTGCCTCACCCAAGAAGAGCACAATGATGATACCAAGATGGGTCAGTGAAGCAATGTCCTCCACAGCTAGACTGAAGAACAAAAGGACCACAACTTGTCTGTTCCCCTTCCCCGGTTCCCAAACACTGTTCCCCTCTCCCAATTCCCCAATCAACTCTTTAAAAAAGAAAGGAGGATGCAGCAGGGGAGTTCAAAGAAGGTAAATCAACATTTGTTAAGGACCTATCATATGCTAGGATTAGTTTTAGATACTTTATGTTCAAATAACATTTAATAGTCATAATAATTCTATAAAGTATGTTTTATAATTTCTGTCTGAGATGAGGAAATGGAGGCTCAGAGACTGCAAATGATCTGAACAAGTTCGCATAACGTGTCAACTGTGGAGCTGAAATTCAAATCCAGCTCTGCATGGCTGCAAAGCTGATGGGCTCTAATACATCATGGCGTCATGCCAGAGGAGCATATAGGTAGACCCCCAAAAATACACATGAGTCCCTGTAATGTTACAGAATCACAGATGGAAATGTACTGTTATTTTAGTAAGATAACCAGTTTTTTTTTTAACCTTAACTCTTGGGCTTTAATAGCACGAGACTCTAGAATCTATCCTAAAAAAAATCTGTATAATTGTAAATACATACATTTTTACATTGGTTTCCATCACAGCCTTTTTAATATACCACAATAGAGAGTTTGTTAATTGAATATAGTATGGAAATTGAATATAGTATGGAATACCAGATAGCTAAGCAAAATGATGCTACAAAAGAATATTTATCAACATGAAAAAATTCTGTCAAAACAACGTAACAAATGTTATATTCTCAGTTATAAATATTCTCTCATACTGGTTTTTTTTTTTTTTTTTTTTTTTTTTTTTTTTTGAGGGCAGTGTCACTGGCCCTCATACGTGGGACCCGAACCCAGGCTGCTGGCTTCCTAAGCCAGCGCTTAACCATCGTGCCACTCGGCTGGCCCCAAAAGGTAGAATTATTGATTTTGGCCTGTTAATCCTTCTTGAGCTATGGACAACCAGTCTTTGCAGAAACAAACAAACAAACAACCTGATTTGTAGTGCTTGATTGTTTCCATGGTATAAATACTCCAGTCATGGATGATTTCCAACTGCTAACAGGACATCCCTGAATACACAGGTTAAGAAAAGATGTGCACAATCAGCACTCATGAGCTGAGAAGGCTTTGTGTACCATTGTTCATTACACAGATCATGCTAATCTTCAAATTAATATAGATCAGGGATTGGTGACTTTTTCAGAAAAGGTCCAGAAAGTCAGTATTTTGGGCTCTGCATTGCACATAGTTTCTTTTACTACTCAGCTCTACCATTGTAATGTAAAACTGTCCATAGACAATATATAAATGAATGGATGTAGATGTGGTTCAATAAATCATTATTTACAAAACCAGATGGCAAGCTGGATTTGGCCAATGAGCCATACTTTGTTTACCCTGTATAGACCACAAAACTCATGTGAAATCCAAAGTGAATTTAACTCAAGATAGTATTCTTTAGAAATTCAAATGACAGTGGACAATTTTTGTTTGTTTGTTTTAAGTTTTCCTGTGTACTGAAAATACCATATTTTCTATTCCAGAAAGCCCAAAGAATTCTTGGCTGCTCCTTGGAATCTAAGTTTTAGTTGAACACATTATTTTGATATTTCCAGGATTCCTACAAATTGCTCATTCTGAAAGATCAATAATTATTGGTTTTCTTTGTGTTCCCCAGGTGTTTGTATTTCATGATGAACTGATTTGATGTGTCATGTCAGCACAGCACTACGAAAAGGATGTGAAATGACATCAGGCACTCAGGAGTGATGGCCAGGTAACTAGCCAATTATGGAATTCTGTTTTTCAAGGAGTCAGGAAAAGAGATGTCACCTTACATGCCAGAAGAAAACATCATGCTTACTTGAAAGGAAGTCACCCTAACAAAACATTATTGAGGTACGGATGTCAGCTCCAAGCTTCATACATAGATCTAATATAATGTTCCTTGTCCTTTTAGTTTTGGGGAAAAGGACCTAAATTACATCCCCAAATGATAATGCTGATACAATTAAGTATTCTGATACATTCTCCTGTTCTAAAGTTTTAGTGAGCAAAAATGTGACTCCTGGTGTACTTGGGAAGAAACCATCACCACTCGTTTGCATACAAAGAGCATTTTTCCAATCAGTCTGCAAAGGATGTGTTTCTCCTTAAGCAAATCTCCTTGTTCTTTTCTTCTTCTTCAGGCTACACCATATCACGGCTTACTCATCGAAATGGTCAATAAATACCCATCCTCAGATTCAAAGACAGTGTGCTCTTTATAGCACACATAACATTCCAAAAGGTCAGTCAGTATTAGGTAAATCTTTTCCATAACCTATTAATATTATTTAATATCCAAAGTCCATTGAGATCTTATTAATATCTCTAGCACTTAACAAGCTCAGTTCATCTTCCATCCTTGACTAGTTTTATTTCTGTCACTTACTCATGTTTTTATTCATCTAAAACATAATTACCAGGTACCGGATATGTGCCAATCACTGTTCTAGTCCCTGGAAGCCCCCAATAAGACGGAGGCCTGCATGCCAGGGTCTCATACTCCTGTTAGGCAGACAGATACACAGGCAATTACAAAGCAACGTGGAGGCACACCACAGACACCACAGCTATAGATTCTCCAGAGGAGGTAACATACAGAATTTTGTTGAAATTAACACAAATTTTTATCGGGAAGTAAATGGCTATACATTGAGGTTTCTAAGACCAGTTTTTCTCTATTACTTACAGTATCATGAAGGACTTAATGGTTTTGTTTATTCTGTTTCATTTTGTTTATCAAAATCCAACGTGTACTGCCACTTGTGTAAAACAGAGAAGGTGCCAAAAACTGTATACACATTTTAAGAAAGGAAAACTGTATTAAAATTGTAATAATATATACCGATAACAAAAAAAGAATGCAAGTCACGTTTGATGTCTGCAATTACAAGAGGTACTCAAAGTGATTACCATCAGTGTCCAGACACTTCTGATTACGGCAAACTACTGCTGAGTAATGTTGACCAAAGCGTCCACTTTCATAAATGTTTTTTGGCACCCCAGTATAATAAAAATGTCACAACAACATCAAACTGCTACAACAATTTCTGCGTATCTCATCAGGATCTGTAGTCAATAGTTTCCTGACCATCACTAGCGCACAGATCCAAATTTGAGTATCACAAACTTGGTTTACCAGGCTCAGGAATGTCAATTGCAATGCCTGGCCTTAATGTTAGTGGCACTCAGATGACAAACTGAAGAATTTCCAGCCCTGTACCCTCCACTCCCAGAAATAATATTATCTCACAATTTCATAACTCTTGCTGTGAGATGGGCACGCTACACAAGCTCTGAGACAGGAATTCTCCTGTCTCCATTTCACAGACAAAGATTCTGAGACTACACAGCTAGGGAGTGTCAGAAGGGGGCTGCAAACCCTGAAAGGTCCATTCTGACCACTAAGCTATGCTACAGGGTGAGGACATGGATCTCATACTCTTGAGACTACCTTTCTTCAAATGAGAAGGCTAACATTCCCTGTCTAGCTTCTACAGAATATATTCGTTCCTATAAAAACGTGAGTAGTATGCTTGTAGATGAAAGGAGTGACATTACAATAGTGAGTCGTTTTCTAAAATGAAAGATTTACTCTCAAATTCTGTTAATGAACTAAAGTCATTAATATCAGATGCAGTCAGTTTACTTCTCCAAGCATGTCCGTGTGCTGTGGGAGTGTAATGCCCACCTGGACACTGGAGAAGAGGCAAATTTCTTGCCCTCTGTGACAGTTTTATGTGTCACCTTGGCTACTATAGCACCCAGTTATTTAATCAAACACTAACCTAGCTGTTGCTGTGAAAGTATTTTGCAGACGTGGTTAAAATCTACACGGAACTGACTTTAAGTAAAGGAGATTATTCTCAATATTGTGGGTGTGACTCATTCAATCAGTTGAAAAGCCTTGAGAGCAAAACCGAAGTTTTCTTGAAGAAGAAATTCTACCTTAATATGGCAGTATCAGTCCCTGCCTGAGAGTTTTCAGTTTGGCAGCCTGGCCTACAGATTTTAGACTTGCCAGTCTCTACAATTACATAAGCCAATTTTATATATATAAAACTGCTTCTGTTTTTCTGGAGAACACTGACTGATATACTCTCCCACTGTGTTATAACCCAAATTATTTAATTTTCCTTAAAGATTCTTAAGGTATCTATTAGGAAGTCTTCCATGTATATTTGTTTAAAAATTCAGTTTGAAATATTCATATATATATATATATATATATATATATACACACACACACACACACACACACACACACACACACACAGGGTGCCAAAAAGAATTTATACACATTTTACATTTTAAGAAAGGAAAAAATTGTATTAAAATTGTAATACTTAATATATACCAATAACAAAAGGTAAATACAGTCATTTGTATATACTTTTTTGGCACCCCTGGTATATACATCTCTTTTTAAATTTATTTATTTTTATTTTTAATGACAAAACCCTGTTTCAATGTTTGGAACCAAAAAAATAGGATAATAGGCTTGACACTCAATTCCGCATTTCAATCTGTGCGGACAGTTTTGAAATATTCAATCTGTTCATTAACATTTTCATTTAGAAAGTAAATAGAATCAATATGTCTGTATCACTAAATTATAAAGTAGGATTACCTTCTCTTAATTCATTACCTCAGTTTTCTCCTCTGTGTCATACGAATAAAACAGGTTAACTTTCTGCTTTAGATGAATACATATTTTAAAATATTAAAGGTATTTAGAATAAAGCTATGCATAGACAGAAAGCAGCACTATCACGGTTAAAATATTTGCTAATCCTTTTTAAAAGCCTGGTACACACACGAAAGTGAAAGCAAATATAATTAATTATTTCATCACTGTTATAATTAATAATTTATCAAGTAATTAAAATAATAAAATTCCATTATTTATAAAAGAAATTTTTATTATACTTTATATGTAATAGTTTCATATTTTAAAGAAAATTTCATGAGAAATTAATTGTGCCAAACATCCACTTCTTTCTTTAATTTACAAAGCCAGCCACTGATAGCCAGACACCAGTCTTGGTGTGTACACTTTTAAAGTTATTATGTTCCTTATGTAAAGATTTATTATCAGACTCTTCCCAAGGAAGGGATGGAAAGCTATTTATGGATTATTGAAAGTACTTTTGTCAAGGGAATATTTAAGTTTTAGCAACATACAGGTAAATTCCAATAGTTAAAATAAGCCACTTTATTACTCTAATGAATTGTAGTCTATATTTCAAAACTCTTGCATTAATTTTCCATGCCCTATCCCCTTTGTTATAACTTCTTGATTGCTTTATTGCAGTCAGTGGAGCCGAAGGATTCATCATATCCAAAAAATACTCCAGAAGCATACGTGGCTGCACCAGACACGTGGTGCAATAACCATCAGCAGATAAGCCACACAGCAGCTGATCACAGCAGATAGAAGTCCAAAACAAGAGCATCAACCTCCAGTGCTTACTTATAATGCAAGACTCAAGGCACACATGTTGCCTTTAAAAGGCTCAGCTTGGGCTGCCCTGACCTGGCACTAGATATTGTTAAGCAGCTCTTCCCAAACACCTAGTAGCAGCATAAGCACTATTTCCCTGACTGAAGGGTAGAGACACAGCAGGAGATAAACCTCTAACCAAAGGGATTCAGAACAGCATCCAAGAAAAATCTGTACCCCTATTAATGAATAGCGTCAGATTCAAAATATATTTGTTAGAGAGGATCATGCATAGATAGACAACTACAAAAAGTTGTATTTTTAACAACTTTTAAAAAATGCTCCCGGGCCGGCCGAGTGGCTCAGTTGGTTAAGAGCTCTCTCAAGAGTGCGAGCTGAGCTCTGAGCAACAGCGGTTCGATGCCAGCCTGAGCTTGAGTTGCCAACAGGTGGCAAAATGGCTCAGCCAAAAAAAAAAAAAAAAAAAAGCTCCCTTTTTTTATTATTATAGATCCACCAAAATATCTCCCAGGGTTTTGCTCTTAGGAGTTCATTCTGGAAAGTCCCAGCAGTGTAGACGCGAACTGAAAGTCCAGACTTCCACGTATCTTTTTATTACTGCTGACTCCAGACTTCTTCAGGTAGTGGCAGATAAAGTTCAAAACAGTAATTTCCCCCAGAAAATAGGAATTGGAAGTGTAGGGAGTTAATAGGGTTTTTTCATCTCAACCCAACTCTGTGATCTAATTTCAGATAGCAGGAAATATGCCAACTTTTAGCGGCTAATTAGAGTTATTCATTGGAAATTATTTGTAGCCAACCTTTAATCTCTTATAGCAAAGTACACCAACAATGTTGGCAGCAGAAGCACTGGCAGCATGAATGCTGGAACAGCTCTCAAGAAAGGGTGCAAGAAAAAAATGGCTGCGTTTAGATTATGCAATTTGCTTGACTGAAAGAAAATTTCGCAGACTACTCAATGATAATGTTGGCTAATTTTAGCCACAGTTCACATTTTTCCACTTGGACACTGGAAGCCTTTTTGGAGAGGAGGAGGGAGCTTTAGGAAGAGTGTCTTTCGCTCCTAAATCTCAAAATTTAATAATCCGGGAGAAGACTGGCACTTGCATTACTAATTATAACTTAATTAGATTTATTACATTCAAATTGCTTTAGGATTAAACTGAAAACCTCCCCTTGTGTTGCCACAATTACACTCATTTGGTGTTTAATGCTATTTTACCAAAGGAGATCCCTCCCTAAGGTAGACTCCACAAAGTCAGGAAATTTTGTCTATTTGGTTTACTCTATATTCCCAGAATCCACTGCAGAATCTGGAACATAATTAGGCACTTACAGTATATTTATTAAGTGAATGGATTGAATGCATGCATGAAATGGAGTCTCAAGTGAAAGAGGGATTGCCACTGTATTAAGATCACACTGGCATGCCTCAATACTTGGTTTCAAAGAAGCTCACCCTACCAATGCCAGGAATATTGGGATCTCAACCACACCCTGTGTTCCATCCCTTTCTCCTCCTTGCTCTTCCACTGCTTTAGTAAAAAGCCTTTATTTGAGCTTTTTCCAAGTAGGAAAGTTTGGCAGAGCTAATGAATGACCTTTCATACCATATTGATGCGAAGGCAAGAAAACTTACTTTTCCTCACAGTGTCACTGCTCTAAGGCAGGATTTTTTAAAATAAAGAGCAATTTTAAATCACTCAAGACGTCAATTGCAAACGAAAGGGACCCTTAAAAACACCAACAACAATAATAAAAACAGCAGCAACAACTATGGAGTCAGCATATTTTGTCTTGAGCACTGTATACCTCAGCTTTTTTCCTTTTTTTATCTTTCCTTCTATTCCTTGCCCAAAGGCACCCATCTCCTTCACTCCGCCTTCCTCCCCCAGGAAAACATTTCATAACTCATTCAGTTTGAATTAGAAATGAAGCTTTATCTATTACTACCCAGAGCTATTATAATCTTCAATTAAAGGAATCCATTTCTATATGGGTAAAAATATTTTGAAGAGGCCAACTCAGAAGCTCTGAAATCTTATTCATTCGATATCATATTAACGAATATTATTTAACAACAAATAGCTAATGGTCTTGTAGAAACACATGTGTAAAACCAATTATAAATGTCTATGACTAGTATTAATAATGTATGCGTAATGTGGCTATTTAGAAATGGGATGATCAATTTGCCTGGGCATTCTGGAAAAATCATTATTTCATGAATCAGCCTTTTTTTATTGTTGGAGAGCTTTAATAATTGAAAACATTTATTCTCTTGTTGAGGACTGCTTCCACGTGTTTTATACATTAGCCAAGTACTGGCTCCTGGCACGAAAAAAATCATTCCTCAAATGTTTTAGGTGAGTAGGATCTTTATTTTCCTTTAAGGATTGCCTATTTCCTCAGTATTGAAATAGGCCATTTCCTTGTCTATTTTTAACTTCTGCCTCTGCTCATTAGAAGCCATGGACCTCCCAGCATCTGTTCTAACTTAGCAAGGGTCTCTCTAACATGGCAGCAGCTGGTAGGAGGCAATGGACTTGTGTCTAATAATTAATGGACTATCACTCACTTGGTAGGACTTCTGCTCCGCTTCAAAGTAGGAGTGAAGATGAATATCAGATTAGGGGCTGGAGATCCATAATTTCAAGCACAAAGCTATTTTTAGGATAAAGACCTAGTTTATTGTCTGTGTCATTTGACTGCTTGTAGCCCACCACAAATTATCTCCGCAATGGGCTGGGATCTCTGAACGGAAGGACATAGCCCAAAGCAGGCTGCCGAGTTGTTTTTAATCCCTAAAACTGGATCCCTAAAATTTAATGGAAGATTCGCCATAAATGCCAAACATAACGAGGACTTTAAGGACCCTGAAATGCCTCTGAGAAATTCAGATAAGAAATAAAATGAGGAGTTGAGATTTAAAATAATGATAATATGGGATGTTAATGAGAAAATGGGTGTTTACATGCTCCTGGTGGGTACAGCTTTCTGGGAGGTGATTTGGCAAGGTATCAAAAGTCTGAAAATGGGCACATACTTTGGCCCAGAAATATCTGGAGTATAATTGGGGATGCATGCAATCCCCCTTCTAAACATAAATATGTATACATATAGCAGCATACATTGTACCGTGTTTCCCCAAAAATAAGACCTAACTGGAAAATAAGCCCTAGCATGATTTTTCAGCATGCTGGTAATATAAACCCAACCCCAAACATAAGCCCCAGTTAAGATCGTCAGTCAGACATGACTGTTCAAATAAATGTAGATTTTTGTACATGAATAAATGAATAAATATAGATTGTTGGAGCAAAAATTAATATAAGACCCAGTCTTATTTTCAGGGAAACATGGTAATAGCAAAATATTGGGGCAATGAAATATTTAACCACAAAAGATTGCTTAAATTAATTTGTTTATGCATATGAGGGAATGCCAGGAGTCACTGAAAATCATGCTACAGAATACTTAATGACAATGGGAAAATAGTCATTATTAAATATTAAGGGAAAAAAGCAGTTTGCAAAAATTATGCACTGTAATGTGATTAAAATTATGTGAAATATATATAAATGAAAAAAAACCTCAACATATTTGTGTTTATACACATTAATATGATCAATATGTAATAACTGATTCCTTAGCATAGGGATTAGAGTAAAATTTTTTACTTTCTTCTCTGTGCTTCTCTACAGACTCCATATTTTATATGAGGATGAGCCATAAGCAGTTGCCTTTATTTAACTGTGTATGATCTGCCAATGACCATTTCATAAGGCTTGAGCTTATGTAATTAATATGAGTTATTTTGTAATAAAAAAAATATATTGGACTGTTTGTTAAAGAAATGATCTTCCCAACAAACAGGCTGAGAGACATTGATCATCCAACACTTGTGTTGGTTGTAATAGCTGGAAACCAGGCCTGAGCTTTGGTTTTCCTGCACCTTCTCTACTTACGCTAGTATAGATGCACAAAAATAAATCACTCTCTAAGTAAACTGTAAATTTTTAAAGTGTGGTAAATACTGGTTTGATCAAGGTGACATTTCCTTTTTCTGTTTTTTCTTTTCCTTTTTTTTGAGGGGGTGGTAATATAGGAAATAGCAAGAGATTTTTAGTATTATCTCTGGAAAAGGCTCAAATTTAGGAATTATCTTTTTCACAGAATCTGTGACACCAAAAAAGAATTGGTTTACTCTGTCCTCAAAAGAATTTTCCAGCTCCTATCATTAAAATGAGAGCTGGACACATAAAATGAGATTGTAACATAACACTTTCTTTCTACACATCCACCCACCCATCTAACCACACTCTCATTTGCGAAGTCTCTCACTTCACTAGCAATCACTGAAATCCTAACTATAGAGTGGTTGAGCCAAGCTGTGGGACTGTGGCATTTAGATTTTCAGGACTCTAGGATTGGTGTCATAAGGTAAATAACATTTCTAAAGTACTGAATTGGATCATACGACACTGAGGCTTTGAGGAGGAAACATACCAACTGGCATGGCTCAAAACGGCATACCATACTAGGCTAATTTACTTTTCCTATATTGGATGCCTAGTGCAGCTGGTAGGTTTTGAGCAAGCAATCAACAAAACTTAAAATTGTTTTCAATAGACATACTCTGCTTAAAGTCTTGGCTGTGAGTCCAAATATGCAGTAGAATAAATTGTCTAAGCTTTAACGAAACAGAATTGGGCAACTGTCCATGTATATTTTAGAATGGAGTTGGAAGAATACTTGAGGTTTCCTAATCTAACTGCCCACCCAATGAAGAAATCTCTAATAAACGAATACTTAATGGATAGTATCAATCAATTTCTGCTTGAATGGACTCAAAGATCACTACTCTGTGAGTCAGCGTTTTCCACTGTTGGAATTAGAAAAGGACTCCTTATTAGGGAGCTGGTATCTGCCTTGGTGTTGGTTTTTACACGATCCTAACACTGTCCACCTCAAGCAGAAATTGTTTAACTCCCCTTTCATGTGATGATAGACTTTCAAATACTTGATGTCAAAATATTTAAAATCATGATTAAATCTTAAAAAACAACAGATACAAGAAGTTTTGAGAAACAGAGTAAATGCTGGCACAAACATGTTTACATTAAGTGTAACAAAGACTGTATTTGCTTTTTTTTAAAAAACAAACTTTAGTTTGTTTTAGATTTATAGAATAATTGAAAAGATAATATAGGATGTTCCTATATATCCCCATATACTACATACCCAGCTTCTCCTATTAACATCTTACATTAGTATAGTGCATTTATTATAATTAATAAATTAATATTAATCTATTATTATTAACTAAAGTCTATATTTTATTCAGGTTTACTTAGGTTTTACCTACTATCTTTTTTCACTTTCAGAATCCCATCCAGGATACCACATTACACTTAATTGCTATGTCCCCTTAGACTCCTTTTGGCTGGAGAGTTTTTGAATTTCATAGATTTTGATGTCCTTGACAGTTTTGAAGAATATTGGTCAGATATTTTGTAATGTATCCCTCTATTCAGATTTGTCTGATGTTTTTCTCACAGTTAGACTGGGGTTCTGGGTTTTTTGGAGAAAAGTCACACAAGTATCGTTTTCATCACATCATATCAAAGGTGCAAACTATCAACATAAAATCACCATTGATATTGATCTTCGAGGCCAGCCCGAGCTGAGTTGCCGTTGAGCTGCCAACAGGTGGCAGGATGGCTCAGCTAAAAAAAAAAAAAAAAAAAAGGAGAAGGATATTGATCTTGATCATGTGGCTTAGGTAGTGTTTGTCAGGTTTCTCCCCTGTAAATTTATTCATTTACCCCTTTTCCATACTGTACTCTGGAAGGAAGTCACTATGTGCACTTCACATGTAAGGAGCGGGGAGTTATGATGCCTCCTTTTTAGAGGGGACTATTTACAAAATTTATTTGGAATTTTTTTGAATGAGAGATTTCTCTCTTCCTTACCATTTATTCATTTATTAAATCATATATTTATATAAGTATGGATCATGAATAGTTATTTTATATTTTGGATTATAATTTAATACTACTTTGTTAATTATGTTGCTGAAATTGTTCTGGTTTTGGCCATTGTGAACACCTTCAGTTGGCTTTTACGTCCATTGTATATACTGTCATCAAGTTGGGTTTTTTGTTTGTTTGTTTTGTTTTGTTTTTAGCACCTCCTTACTTTTTTGACTATAAGATGCTCCAGCAGGATTATCTTGAATTTTTAACCCCCACTCTTAAAATCAGACATTTCCCCAAGAAGCCTTTTTGTTTGTTCTAACCAATTTAAATGTAGTAAGTTAAGCAAATTTACCATGTTGATGGCATTTACTCTGGTATCTGGTAGATGTCAACAACAATAAGGAGGCAGAACGGTACAGAAGAAAGTAAGGAAATAACAATTCTGCCACCTAACAGGTATCAGAGATACTATAATCCTTTAAGGATATCCCCCCTAGAGTTTTCTCATTATTTACTTCTCCAGATAGGAAAGTGCAGCATCCTTCTTTCTAGTCAGTGGAACCAATTATTCCAGCAAAGAAAGGACATCTACGGTTTAGAGGCCATTTGGTGGTAAGACCTTCATAAAAGTAGATAACTAATACCAGATTAGGTGTGTCTACCGAAGCCTGCTGCTCAATTCCCTCATTGGCCATGCTACAAGTGCTTCCATATTCTCTTCCAACATCTTAAAAAAGAAAGGAGACAAATTGTGGTGGAATAAATGCCTGATCATTGGTCAGGGGACCTGGGCCCTCATTCTGGTTCTGCCAATTAATATCTGTGTGCCTTTGGACAAGTCAATGAATCTGTTATCTGTAGAACAGATGGATCATTAAACAAGGTTCAAGGTCAGTCAAGCTTTTAATGATTTTCCATTGGTGAAGCCTGTCTTCAGTAATGTTAGTTCTTGATGCTGCCTTTTTTTTTTTTAATTAAAGGAATTTATTATCTTCAAGGGATAACCTCTTATTCAATTCTGTCTAATGAAATCCAGTTCAATACAACAAATATTGAGATTTTGTTAAGTGCTTTCAACAGCCCAATACTGACAGTAAAGAAAAGCCAGATGGCTCATAGTGGATGATTATGGATTATCAAGAACTGAACAAGGTAATTCCTCCATCTATGAGATGTGCCCAACACTGACTCCATCTCAGATAGCTTGACCATGGTCAGGAGTGTACCATGCTGTACTAGACTTCGAAAATGCTTTTTCAGGGTGCCTCTGGACACTGAGTCACAAGGTGAATTTCCCTTCATATTAGAGGGGAACAATGGATGTTTTAAGTTCTTCCTGACTATATGCACAGCCCTACAATATGCCATGGGATGGTACCCAATTATTTACCTGTTCTTCCTCTCGTCAGTAAAATGGGCTTACTATATTTATAATATAATGTTAACATGTTAACACTTGCCTCTTCTGCAGAACACTCTGCAGATTTTACTGGAACATCTGCAAGGGAGGGGATGAGCGGTGAAACTACAGAAAATCTAAGGTCCAAGCACCACTGTAAAGATGCAAGTTGTCCTAGAAGATGTGATTGAAAAGGTGCAAGCCTATCTAACCACTAAGAACATGAAAGAGATGGAAACCTTTGTAGATTTGGAGGACTTTTATTCCCCATCTGGCACAGAGCCTCCATCCCTTTTACCACCTGGTGAAGAAAGGGCACGTATGAGACTGAGGATCAGAGCAGCAAGCTACCTTTGAACAGGCAAAAGTACTAGTGAAGCAGGTTAAAGCTCTGGGCATCTCCCAAGCAGGGCTGCTGTTTGAGTTGGATGTGATTGTGATTCCAGAAGGGATAACCTAGGCACTGTGGCAGAGACAACAGAAGCAAGTACTCCTAGGATTTTGATCCCAGCTCTGAAAAGGGGCTAAACCCTCATATAGAGCAATAGCTCCTAGCAGTGTACACAGCACTTCTCCAAGCTGAGCCTCTCACAAAGGAACAGAAATGGAAAGAACTCCCCTCCTATCAAGGGGTGGGGTCGGTTGAAAATATGTTCCATTGACTCACCTCTGCCATGGCTCAGACTTCCCATTTAATTAATTAATGCCTATTTGCAGCTGAGGAGCACGCTGTTGGCCAGTTCACCATCTCCAGAAATCCAGGTGCTCTAAGCCCTGTAGAGTAAAGAGATCCTACAACTGCCCCTGTTCCTATTCTGGGACACTGGCAACCCCTGTGGCCTATGGAGAGGGAGTGGAGGAAATTCCCACTGATGCCTGCTATGCAGATGGGTCTACTGAGACAAACCATCCCAGGGACTGAAGTTGCTATTCAGACCAACACTGACACCATCTGGATGGAAACAAGAATGAGCCAGAGCAGCCAGTGGGCTGAGCTCAGAGCGTTTGGCTGGTGATCACTCATGAGCCCTGGCTGTTAACCCTTTGCACTGACAGGCTCTTCTAAAGGGATTACCCTACAGTCTTGGACTGAGGGGTGGATAATCATAAATAGGCCCTTATGAGGTCAGGATATGTGAGAAGACATTTGACTTTGCCAGCAAGAGTCTGAGGCAGTCCTCACTGTCTTCTGATTGCCACTGACACCCAGTGGCAATCAGGAAGCGGGTGCTCTAGCTTGCATCCTAGCAACAGATCCTGCAGTAGATATAGCAGATTGGGTCCATGGAAAGAGCAGCCACACAGTGCCCAGGTAGGATGGTGATGACCAAGATACAGTGAAATACAGTGAATTGGTTAATGTGGTCATAGCATGTTCTGTGTGTTCTAAACAGCACCCAAGGCAACTGCCAAAGTTGTCTAAGGCCATCCAGTGGAGTCCCCAACCAATGAGGGATCGGCAAATTGATTATATTGGGCCCCTCCTTCTGAGTGAGGATTCAAAATATGCCTTGGTTTGTGTGGACATTGCATTTCTTAACCCAAGCTTTCCCCTATCACCATGCAAATCAGGCTGCCTCCATTAGGGGATTAGAGAAGCTGAGTACCACATGCGGATATCTTCCTCAAACAGACAGTGATCAGGAGTCATATTTCAAAGGTAGTGATGTGGGCAAAAGAATGTGACATTGACTGGAAGCTCCATCTCCCCTATCACTGGCAAGCAACAGGGTTTGTAGAAAGGAAAAATGGACTATTAAAGCAGCAGATTAAATTATTAATTGGGACAACCACCTTAGCCGGGTGGACTAAAATACTGTCTCAGGTTTTAATACATTTGAAAGAACAACCAGTAGGGCCTGTTGCCCGATATGCCATATTATGGACCGCTGCAGAGACACCCAGTACTGTAAAGATGTGAATGTCAAGGCAGACAACCATTGATCAACGTGCTCTGCTGCTGAGAACGCCAAGTCCCATCATGCCTGGGGAAGACATTCGCTATTGGAATTTGCAATGGGACATCTCATCAGGATGGGTGAATTACTTCGCACCCCTGGGTTAGGGGGAACTACCCAATCTCCATCAGGGTCCTGTTGTCTTGCTACAAGCCAAACCTGGTGAAATACATGATACCTGGAATGGAACATGCACCACTGAAGAGGGGAAAAGGTGGGTCCTGGTCTGGTATATTCGCTCCCAGTCCATCTCCTCATGCCTGACATGCTGCCTCCCCTGGACAACGTGTGTGGTATGTATGCCCAGCCTGGTCCAGTTCCTAAAGCTGCAGCCACATTAACAGCTAAGGATCAGCAACTGGTGTAATTTTTATGGATGGGCAAGACCTTCCCACACAAGTATCTGCCTTTTTTACATTAGACTTCTGCTACTCCTGGGACGTCTGGTCACAGGATGAGTACCTGATGAAAATAACTTTCTAGGGTGAATCCACCTGTATGCCATAAAAGAATCAATCCACCTGCTGGGTATGTGGGCAGCCATCCCTTTCTAGCTTGTTGGGGTTGCCATGGTGAGTATCACCACTCCACAGATGGAACTGGAAGGCCCTAAAGCAGTACATTAAGAAAAAACAAGCTAGGGAGAGTGCTCTTAAGTCATCTGATATCATCAGTACTGATTCAGAAACCTGGCTTGTGGCACACACTATCAATAACACTGTGCGTGGGTATTCTTGTTCTGTCAAATAAATTATACATGCAACCTGTCAAACTGTGTGCAACCAGAAGGATCCTTAAAACGCTATCATTAGCGCTATAGGTGGCTACGCTCAGATTTGGGGTGGGTTTATGTGGATCACCCCAGAACATGTGAGCATATGGGCATTCACATATTAGAAGCAGAAACATCATTCTAAACAGAACCAATAAAATTGCACCAGGGATATGGGACAGATATAAGCAGAACTGTTTAGACATTCTGTCACATTGAGAGATAGTAACTGGTTGGGTACTGACTGGTGCCACAGCCCAGGTATTTATTTGGAAGCCCTAAATGAGACCCGCTGGTTATATCTGTGTCAATGAATCTTTGGCCGGGGCTTCCACTATGGTGGTTGGGATGCTAAACCCTGGGTTTTCCCTGAGCACAGGGGAGAATCTGCCCTACGGTAACAAAAGTTGCCAACCTCCTTCTCAAGGCCAGATGGAACAATAATTTGGCCATTGTCTTTGTCCCCTCCATTGGCCTGGGGGATGGTGTAGCAAGAAGTCCTTACTAAATTCACCCAAGAAGCCTTAAATGATAGCCAGCAAAGCCTGTCTTTACTGAACACTGAGTTATCTCTAATGAGAAAAGCTGTTTTCCAAATTAGCATGGCCTTGGGCATCATGGCTGCCTCATAAGGAGGCACCTAAGCCATTATCCAAATAGAATGTTGTGTGTTCATACTTGATGAGTCTGCTAATGTATCATCTTCATTAAATCACATGAGGACATAAGTGAATGAATGCCCTAAGTGATCTGACCCCAGCCTAGGGGACTTGATAAATCAATGGTTTGGTTCATGAGGCTCTTAGCAGAAAAAAAGCTATTTTGGCAATCATTATCTTAATCTGTGTTGCACGTGCCGGTACTGTCACTGTGCAACTTGCCTCCAGTGCAGCCAGCTAGCCACCAAATGAGCCATCTCAATGCTAGTGAAACCCTTGCTGACCGCTCAGGGCACATTGCAGAAGATGAAGGCCATGTAAGACTGTAAGAGAGGTCATAAGGGGTGGCGTGTTGGAGAAGGTCATCGAGAGTAAGTGACTGCTGGTTGACCCACAAGCTCCATCTAGGCAATCGGCGGCTCCTCACCCTGATACATGTCCTTGAAATGTAAGTTCTGTCAACCATTCCCATGGTTGGAGACATTTTCAAGGACTCAGGCTTGAGAGAGCAATGTGTCCTCAATGCCATCTGGATGGAAGACAAGACAATCCAGGTAAGGCCTCCCTATAAGCTTTTACGATTCTGGTGGATGGGTTAAGAGATTTACTCATCTTGTGGTGCCTAAGACAAGCTTCGTATGTAAATTCCCTTGCGTATTAAACCTGCTACCTGCCAATCTGGAATAGTCTGCCTTTCTTCAGTCACTCCTTGCCTTTTGCGTAAAGGGGCCAGTGTTAGCTTTCACCTGGTAAGCTCCTGTCATAGCTTTAAGTTGTACTTTTAGCCTCAGAAATATAAATATTCAGTATTATTGGAACAAGAAGGCTGTTCAGTCAGCTTGTGACATTGCTCAGAAGCCCCGCAAGGAGGACAGCCTGTTGTAAGTGATAACAAATTCTTTTTTTTTTTTTTTTTTTCCCATATGTGGGAACCGAACCGGGGCCGCTGGCTTCCCAGGCCAGCGCTTAACCACCGTGCCACTCGGCCGGCTCGATAACAAATTCTTAATTTACTGTAATCTTTGCTTCAATTGGATCATCTACTCTAGCCTAGTGCCCACACTGATAGCTCCCTTATCTGTACTAACTCAGAAAAATCAGAAAATAAATGGTGAGAAAGTTGAATTGCTGGCAGTCTTGTCCCAGTCAAGCCCTCCTTTTTATAAGGTCTGGAAGGGTCAGCCCCCTGTCCAAAGCATCTCCATACACGGTCATGGAGTACAAGCTCTGCATAAGGACTTAAGGACCAGGAGCTAAAGGAAAAAGAGACAAACGCTGATTTTGACTTTGAGAAAACTCACAAGCCATTTAAGTATTAAGCTCCATCAGTCATGCCATGGCCAAAAATGACTGTGGTATTTGTGTTAGAACAACAGAAAACGATAAATACTACATTTCCTGCTGAACAGTGGTCACTACTTTAATTTGTTAAGTTTATTTTGAGATTATGCTTTCTTTTCGCCTGTTATGAGAGTTAAATCAAGAAAAGAGTTGAGTTTTCTCCTCTGTGGACTGAGTAACACTACTAAAGTGCATATTCTGTCCCTTTTTAGAGCTCAGGACTTAACTGTACTTTCTAAAATGCTTCCTCTTGACTTATACTTATTTGTTCATGTAAGAACCACTGGCCACTGTTTTCCCTTCTTCACCAAGCACTAAATGGTTTGGGCACATGTTCTGCTTTTCTAAACACAACTGGTCCACATTCAACTGTCAATACAGGGGAGGTTGGCTATAGTGAAGTCCTGGTAATATTAGCAGTTCCAGGCTGAAATTGTTAGTCTAATCTGTGCATTCTTGTTAGTCCTTCCTTAGCCTGCTTTTCTGTCTTCCCTTAGCTAAATAACCAGGAAGGTCTGAACAGTGTAAATAACATCCAGGGTTGGCAACATGGGCTACAGACATGACTGATGATAAGTAAAATAACTATTATTTTTGAGGAGTGGGTAGTGGTGGGTTGAATACCTCTGAATTAAGGAGTAGTAGGAGAATGGACATGCTAAAGAGAGAGAAATTATTTTCTCTTCTGACTCAATATTCTTCTTAATCAGTTTATGGCATAAACTTCTTTCTGAAATATGTCACCAAGAAATATGCATTTGTGACCACATGGATGGATCGTGAGATTATAATGCTAAGGGAAATAATTCAGACAGAAAAAGTAGAAAACCATAAAGATTTCACGAATATGTGGTATATAAAACTGAAAACAACAAAAGAACAAGAGAAACAAATGAAGAAACACAACTCAGAAACAAAGACAACAGTTTAGTGGTTACCAGAGTGTAAAAGGGGTCAAATATATGGTGATGGAAGAAGAACTGACTCTGAGTGGTGAACACACAATGCGATATATAGATGATGTATTACAGAATTGTACAACTGAAATCTATGTAACTTTGCTAACAATTGTCACCCCAATAAACTTTAATTAAAAAAAAGAAAGAAATATGATCAGTTTGCCAATGTCACACTAGATTTGTTTCCCCCTATTACAGTGTATCTTTTTGTTAAAGGTCTTTCCAGTTTCTGAGATACAAATGAATTCAACTTGGGTCTCTTGACACTTCCATATAATAGGCAACAAAGACAGAGAGGTGAAATTTGCAAAGAGAGTCCCCTTCAGCAGATGTTACAGGATCGATCAACTAATCCATTTTATAAAATACTTACCTGTGGGTCCAACTTATGGCCGGGCCATGGTAAGAAGCAAAAAGTGGTCCCAGATCTCAAGACAACTTACATATAATCAGAAAAGTAGTTGAAAAACTATGTCCCAGTTGAAGGCTAGCTAATAATAATAAGACTGAATGTTTCTTTTATTCCTTTATTAATTGTCATGGTACTGCTATTTACCATAACATATTTATTTTCTTCTATTTATTTTTTTGGAATAAGTAATATATGTGCATAGTAAAAATTCAAATTGTGCAGGGCAGGACAAGTGGCGCGGTGGTTAAGCGCTGACTTGGGAAACCAGTGGCCCCGGTTCGGGTCCCATATATGAGGGCCAGTGACACTGCCCTCAAAAAAAAAAAAAAAAAAAAAAAAAGAAAGAAAGAAAGAAAATTCAGCGAGGCTGTCCATTTTCAGAAAATTCAAAATGTGCAAAGGAATATTCAATGGAAACTACTCCCTCATTTGCTATCCAAATCCCCCGCAATTTCAGAGAATAGTTTGTGGATAAACATTAAAAAAATTATGTTAAACTATATATCTTGGAGATGGTCCTCTGAGTACGTATAGTTCTGTCTCAGCTTTTTTATTTAAAGAGTTTTTTATGAAAATATAGCTAACATACAATATTATATTAATTTCAGGTATATATCATAGTTGTTCAACATTTATATACCTAAAGAAGTGATCGCCATGATAAGCCCAGCAACCATCTGACACTGTACCAGTGCTATCACAATATTATTGACTATATTTCCTATGTATATTACATCCCCATGACTTATTTGTTTTATACCTGGAAATTTGGACCTCTTATCCCCCTTCACCTTTTCCCTCTCTTTTTGTCTCAGCTTTTTAAAAAAAGGCTATATAGACTTTGAATGATTATTATTTATTTAAACAGTTTTCTATTAAAGGACATTCAGATTACTGTCAATCTTTTGTTATTACAAATTATGCTATGACAAATTTACCTCTATATATGCCATTTTCTTGAGTTAATCAGTAAGAGAAATTTCTAAAAGTGGAATTATTGGGGAAAAGGATATATACCTAGCAAAATTTTATAGATTGTGCTGTTTATTTCCATAGAGGTATAAAAATTATATTCCCACTAGTAATGTAAGAGAACTTCTTTTCCCAAGTTCTTAATAAAACAGAGTGTTATTAAGCCTTTTCATCTTTATCTCTTAGGTGAAAAGTGATATCTTTGTATAGCTTTTAATTTGCTATATAATTCTGAGTGAGATTGAGGATAGTTTCCTGTGTTTAAAAGCTATAGCTTCTTTTCTGTGGACTTGAGTCATCTTTTGCTCCTTTTACTGGGTTGTTGATATAGTTTTACTTATTCGCAAGAGCTCATTATACATTAAATAATTTATATTTTTTATTAGTTGCAAATTTTTTTCTTGTTTTTATTTGTCTCTGATTATATTTGTGGGTGTACTTTAAAAAAAGTTTAAGCCTGTTATTAAATTTATTAGTTTTAAAATGATTTCTGGGTTTTGTTTCATGATAAGGTAGGCCTTATTTAATGTAAAATCTTCCAATATTTATTCCATTTTTATGTTTCAATTTTGAAGCTCTAAAGTTTTGATATAACTGGAATTTATTTTATGTATTTTTTTTTCCTAGATGCCTACTTAGTTGTCTCAACAACATGCATTCAATTAAGTGCCTCATTTATCATCTATTAAAGTCTCAAATATACTTATATCTATTTCTGTATTGTCTGTTCCATTCCACTGATCAGTTTATTTGTACGAAGTATAGCATTGCTTTAATTTTAACCACTTTATAGTATGTTTTAGTTTTCTTCTGTTCATAATTTAATTGGCTATTTCTACTTATGTACTAAGTGAATTATAGAATCAACTTGTATACCTTAGAAAACATTTTGTTTTTATATGTGTAAGGGAAAGTGAACCCTTCCAGACTTTAACTAGAAGGCCCTGACTGGAAGAAGACTGGCATGACATATGTAAAATAACTCAGGGGATATTAACATTTTAATTCTGTTTAGGCTATCATAGAACATGATATAAATTTCTATTTGTTAAAATATTATGTCCTTCACTTGTATTTTACCATTGCATTCATAAATCCTATGCATTCCTTCCTAAATTTATTCATATATATTTTATCATTTTCATTGCTATTCTGTATGAATCTTTCCTTTCAACATATACGTAGTTGTTGCAGTATATATGACAACTATTGGATCCTGTATGTTAATCATCTTCCCCCCACATTTACTTAATTCTTTTACCATTAATAAAATTATTCAATTGACTTTTTTCTTCTAAGTAAACAATCACCTAAAATAAATAATTTTATCTCCATTCCCCCAATTTTCATAACTATTTTTTCTTCCTTCTGCTTCATTTCATCCACTAGTAATTAAGAAACAAAGTTAAATGGAAGTAGTAATAAAATCCATGATATTTTGTTAATAATATTTGCAAGGTTCCTAATGTTTTAAATAAAGGATGGATGTAGAATTTTATCAAATAACTTTTTAACATCTGTGGAGGAGGTCAATTTTTCTTATTTTAGTAATATTTTTAATTATATTAATAGATTTTAATGTTGAACCACACACATATACTTGGCCACTACAGTGCATTATTCTTCACTTTGCTTTTAGATTCTGATTGCTGATGTTCAGTTGCAAATTTTTGCTTGGTATTTGTAAATGAGTTTACTCATTTTCTTTTGGGTTTTTGTTTGTTTGTTTGTTTGCCTCTCTTTGTCAAGCTTTGGTATTGTCATAGAAGATTCAAAAACAATCAGAAGATTTTCTTTTTGTATGTGATATAGTACTCCTACAACATTTTAACATTTATTTTTAAATGAATGCAGTCACTCCTCAGTGAGAAACCCCTTGGTTTTAACTATTGGGTTGTTGGAAAAGTCATGATGTATTTTTCCTGTTTTTCATTGCAAAAATGCATCATGACTTTTCTGACAACCCAATAATATTGATATATTTTCACTCTTCCCAGGAAGGGATATAAATCATAAGGACATTGAGAGTTCTAGAGGCCAAGTGTGATGAAGAGGAACAGGGGAATATGTAAGATGGTAGTGGCAGGCACCACTTAGTTTCTTTTTTTTTTTTTTAAAGATTTTATTGGGGAATTGGGGGAGGGGAACAGTGTTGGGGAATCGGGGAAGGGGAACAGACAAGTTGTTGTCTTTTTATTCTTCAGTCTAGTTGCGGAGGATGTTGCTTCACTGGCCCATGTTGGTATCATCATTGCGCTCTTCCCGGATGAGGCAGATTGGTCGCTGGCCTCTGGATGGTCGCTTACGTGGCTATTGGCAGCTCATGCTGGCTGCCGGCCACTCACGCTGGCTGCTGGCCACTCACTGTAGCCTATGACAGTCCACTGCAACAGGGGCTGCAGCCTACACCGTCGCAGGGGCTTGCGCAGCCCAGCTCCAGGTGGAGCTATTGTTAGCTGAGGAGGGCAGTGTCACTGGCCCTCATATGTGAGATCTGAAACGGGGCTGCTGGCATCCCAAAACCAGCTCTTAACCAATGCACCACTCGGCCAGCCCCACTTAGTTTCTAATATTGCCGAATTCCAATCCTGCAATTGGTCCTAGATAAGCAAACTTTGTGCTCTGTACAATATTCATGAAGGAACAGTTATATATTTGTTTTGAAGCTTAATTGAATTATACATTTCATATAGTAGCTAAATACTCTATCTACTATTTATCCATGCTTAACAGAGCAGATTTCTACTTGTCTGCCTGTCTGTCTGTCTATCTATCTATATCTATCTATCTATCTATCTATCTATCTATCTATCTATCTATCATCTATCTTTCTATTTATCTATCTCTATCTACTTACATTCAGCAAGTGCATATTAAGTATCTAATATACACTAGGAAATTTTCCAAGTGCTGGGCTATAGAAAAATTGTCATAAATCAGTGACTACAACAATAATCACCTACCTAACATGTTGAATTACAAAAAAAACTACTTAATCGTTATTACAACCAAAGAATAAGAATATTTAGACATATGAGTAGAAAGTGCCAGGCAGTAAGTGGCTTTCATCCCTAGAGGTCTGACTATCCAGTGTAGATGTGCATCGGAACATTACTAATGTAGCAATTAACTGGTAACTTCTGATTTCTTCCAAGTGAGAAAAAAGTAAAATGAAAGCTGAAGTGGGATAATTTTTCTTTAATTTACATGTAATTAAAGATAAGAGAAAACATACATCTTATGGATATTCTGTATGTGTGTGTGCCCGCGCTTTACTTTCCTATTGGCTTTTCCTCATATAGTTGATAAAAGAGTCTTGGGTTGAGAAGTAGCCTTGTGGTTTCTTTATTATTTCTCCACTCAAAGTTTCTCAGTCCAACTTTTGTAGATTCTTTCTTTCTTTCTTTCTTTCTTTCTTTCTTTCTTTCTTTCTTTCTTTCTCTTTCCTTCCTTCCTTCCTTCCTTCCTTCCTTCCTTCCTTCCTTCCTTCCTTCCTTCCTTCCTTCCTTCTCTCTCTCTCTCTCTCTTTCTTTCTTTGTTTTCTCCTCTCCTCTCCTTTTATTTCTTCTCCCTTTCTTTTTTTTTCTTTTTTCTTTCTTTGTTTCTTTGTTTTTTTCTTTCTTTTTTCTTTCTATTGAGGTATAATTGACATATAACAGCATGTTTCAGGTGTACAATATTATGATTTACTATTTAGGTATATTGCAAAATATTCACCACAATAAGTTAATTAACATGCATCACTACATATAGTTAGAAAATTTTTGTGATGAGTACTTTTAAGATGTACTCTCTAAGCAACTATTTTTTTTTTTTAACTTTATTGGGGAACAGTGTTTTTCCCTGAACCCATCAGCTCCAAGTTAAGTCGTTGTCCTTCGATCTTAATTGTGGAGGGCGCAGCTCAGTTCCAAGTCCAGTCGCCATTTTCAACATAGTTGCGGGGGGAGCAACCCACCATCTCATGTGGAAGTCAAACTGGCAACCTTGTTGTTAAGGGCATGTGCTCTAACCAACAGAGCTAGCCAGCTGCCCACTGGCAGCTCAGTGGCAGCTCAGCTCAAGTCATTGTCTTCAATCTAGTTGCAGAGGGTACAGCTCACTGGCCCATATGGGAATCGAACCAGCATCCCTGTTGCTCAGAGCTCATGCTCTAACCAATGAGCAACTCGGCCACCCTATACTATTTTTTTTTTAAATTAAAGTTTATTGGGGTGACAATTGTTAGCAAAGTTACATAGGTTTAAGGTGTACAATTCCATATATCACATTATGTTTTACTACTCAGAGTCAGTTGGCTTTCCATTGCCAGGTATTTGAGGAAACAATAAGCTGCATAGAAGAAAGCATACGTACTAAACTTATGGACCTTGAGTTCAAAGAAGAGTTTATGAATTTAACTTCAAAGACAAGAGAAATAAAAGCTAAAACAAATAAATGGGACTATATCAAACTTAAATGCTTCTACACAGCAAAAGAAACCATGGACAAACTAAAGAGGCAACCAACCTAATGGGAGAAGATTTTCACAAACACCTCTGATAAGGGGCTAATATCCAAAATATATAAGGAACTCATAACAACTCAACAACAAAAAAACAAATGATCAAATTGAAAAATGGCAGAGGACCTGAATAGACATTTCTCCAAAGAGGACATACCAATGGTCAATAGACATACGAAAAAATGCTCAACATCACTAATCATCAGGGCAATGCAAATAAAAATAACAAATGAGATATCACCTCACACCAGTTAGAATGGCTATCATCAACAAGACAAATAATAACACGTGTTGGAGAGGCTGAGGAGAAAAATGAACCCTCATACACTGTTGGTGGAAATGCAGATTGGTGCAGCCACTATGGAATGCAGTGTAGGGGTTCCTCAAAAAGTTGAAAATAGAATTACCATATGACTCAGCAATCCCTCTCTTGGGTATCTACCCAAAAAAATCTGAAAACATTTATCTGTAAAGATATGTGCTCTGATGTTCATTGCAGCATGTCTGTGGCCAAGACATGGAAAAAACCAAAGTGTCCTTCGATAGATGATTGGATAAAGTAGATGTAGTATATATACCCAATAGAATACTATCCTGCCATAAGAAAAGATGAAATAGTGCCATTTGCAACAACATAGTTGGATCTTGAGATTATGCCTAAGAGAAATAAGTCAGACAGAAAAAGTAGAGAACCATATGATTTCACTGATATATGGTGTATAACAATGAAAACAACAAAAGAACAAGACAAACAAGTGAAGAAACAAAAATTCATAGACACAGACTATAGTTTAGTGGTTACTAGAGAGTAAGGAGGAAGGGGGTAGTAGATGAGGGCAAAAGGGATCAAATATAACATTATTAACTCTAGCTACCATGCTGTACATTATATCCCCAGGACTTATTTATTTTATAGCAAGAAGTTTGTATCTTTTGACCCGCTTCACCCATACCCATTTTGCCCACCCTCCAACTCTATCCCTAGCCTCTGGAAACCACCAATTTATGAGTTTGTGGTTTTTTTATTTGTTTTAGATTCCACATGTAATTGAGATCATATGGTATTTGTCCTTCTCTGTCTGACATTTCCCTTAGCATAATGCCCTTGAGGTCCATTCATGTTGTTGAAAATGGCTAAATAATATTTCAGAGTGTACATATACTACATTTTCTTATTTATTCACCCTTTGATGGACATTTAGATTCCTTCCATGTCTTGGTTATTGTATATTTTTTAATTGTTCATTGGTGAGCATTTAGTTAAAAGACCTTAATTATCAACATTCATTTATTTGAACAGGAGTTTGACATAGTTCGGGAAGATAATAATGACATTGCTTATGCAGTCATAAGCTTTTGTATAGATGTAGTGTATATCATACAGAAGTAGACACGCTGGTTCAACAGGTCCATGCTAAACAATTAATTATGTAAATTCTCTTCCAGTACAGAGAAACTCTGAAGTCTATTTGAGAATACTGACATTCTAGAAACCCTGGTTTATTTTTTCCCTCTTACTCTGAACACATTGTTTATTGCTTTAAAAGACATGGAATATATAATAAAAAACCTGCTACAACTTTAAGCCAAACCATTTTCACATAATATGTCATGTTATGTTTGGAATTAATGGCTTGCGATTATGATTGTGTTGTGATGTTCTTTCTCACTTAGAAATTTCCAAGATGTCTGCATCTGCAAAAACTAATGGTGGGAAGAAATTCTTACTGTAGAAAAACTTGCCATATAGAAAGTGCTACAGGGACTTGGGTGACAGGAAGGGAATCTGACATTGCTTTTTTTCCTCAATGAATATTTAAAGGAATAACCCCCCTTCAAGCCTCTGAACTTGTCTGGACCGTGATTTACAAAGTGAAAGAGACTTGAAGAGAAACCACTTTCCTTCAAAAGAAGAAAATTGTTAGTCTATCTGCCTTACAACTTCAGATTACCAAGATACCAAAATAAATGAGAACTACACATTTTCTCTTGTGCTTTCTATCTATTGTTTTTTGGGGTTTTTTTTTTCCCTATCTGTATGTGGCAAACTGCAACAGGAACATAAGTACTATTTGAAATTATAAAAAGTTTACAAAACTTAGGTTGTACCCCAGCTCTCAGGTACAGCAAAGCTACTTATGCACTAGAAGCAGTTAATTTAGAATCATTTTTTTATTTTTGGTTGATTATATACTCCTCTGATGACCTGCTAATTTAAGGTATCATTAGTTTTTAAAGTAGAAATGACAGCATAAACTTATGGGTAGACCTGATGCATTTTCCTAAAAACAAAAGAACAAAGCTATGTTTGTGACTGCCTCCAGATGTTGTACCAGTGTCTCCTCTGTGATAAAGTCTGAATTGACACCTTTTTAAGACTCAGATTTATTATCCTTGTTGACTAAAAGGAACCTGAAGGACTGATAAGGGAAGAAAAAACAAGTAGCCTTTCCTTATCAGGACATGCTTGTTAATGTGCCACATAGTAAATGGATAGGGGTGGGTAGTATTGTAGGAAGATGCAAAGATCAAATGGTACCTGACATGCTCAGAGACAACTTCTTTAAAAGTATGTAAGTATATAACAGTGTCTCCGTTCCCTCTCTCTCCTATAGTACCTAGCCCAGTGCCTTATCTACACTGAGTCATTCTTATTGTTGCTGACTATATATTGATATATGTTGTGTTATTAAGAGGTAATAGGGCATTCCACAAAGAATACTATTACTTATAATGGAAATTTAGCTGTTTATTAGACACTCTAATTTCAAAAATTTTAGCATGTAGTTTCTTAAAATAATAACTAAATCCTTTATTGTTATCTTTATGTTATTTTTTAACCACTCTCAATGAATCAATATTATGCTAAACACCAACTATAGCCACACTCTCATGGATGCTGAGATACATCAGGGTACTTACTTTTCCCTTCACTAAATGACATCATATTTCTTAGCTTTCTTTGTTTTTGAATTTGCTCTTTTTTCCTGTCTTATTGTCATTGCTTGTTGTTTTAAAATTATATGCTTATAGAAGTCAGGATTGGCTATGTGATGATTCAAGAGGCTCAGGCAGTACTTTTTACAGTTTTCCAAGTAGAGAAGACAGCATATCAGTGGGCAGTTGTGACATCTCAAACAATAGTCCTCTACTACACTTTAAACTAGAATTGCTCTCAACCATCTGTTAGTGAACATGGTGTTTGGTAACACAGCAGGTTCTGACTAAACATTTGTAGAATGAATAAATAAAAGCTGATTCTACCATTTTTAGAATACACTATGAGTGTGATGTTATGTACGACATATTGTGCACATGATTGCATTTAATTTCTACATCTTTCAAGATAGATGTGATTATTTTCACTCTGCACAGTAGGAAATTGAATCTTGTGGAGATTAAGTCACTTTACTACATTTTCCCATTAAAGGTAATGTTAAGATTTGAACTTATCCAAGGTCAATGCCATGTGTTTGCTGGTTCTACAGTCCCACAATTTTGTCCTCCCTTTAATTTGAATTCATCTCATCTGCTATGTCTGAGAAACCAGACACCTTGTGAAAACATGAGTACATTATCTTACATGTTGCTTATTTTCTATTTCTCAGCTATATTACAGATAGTAGGAATTAATAAATATGTATTTTCCCATTCTTCAGGTATGGTCCAAACCATAAATCATACTGATAAAATTTATTCTATGTCTAACACATGAATAGTATTTGAGAATTATTCATATATAAAAATAGCTGCTTTAGAAATCTTGAAATTTCTACTAAAGTGAAACTATTTTGATTATTTTTACCATTCCTCTTTATATTTGTTTTTGTTTATAAAGTTTGATTTGTATTCAATATTTTCAGGTACATATTTCTGTGCAAAGTATCAACAATGTTGCTCATAGAAATGGTCTTTAAAAACAATGTTCCCTTATTATAAATATAAAAATATTAAATTTTTATTTCTGAAACATTTTTGTTGATAAAGTTGATATATTACTAAAACAGAAAAATAGCAGCCAAATTGCTGTATTTCTTAAATGATCAAAAACTCTTTTAATGCAGTCTGAAGTTTGCTTATTTAAATAAGGACTAGCTGTGAAATTTTGCTAGGCTCTACTTGCATCTATCATTGTTACCATTAAAGAATGGGATAAAAGTTAAGAAGGGCCCTGCTTTCTTTCAGATTAAAAAAACAAAATGTCATTAATGCTAGGAGACTATTGGCTACTATCCATGCTCTTAGTACTATCAATGGCTCTTAGTACCTGGAACTGAGCCATTTCAATCCCAATGACAGCGACAGACTCACTTTTCTAATGTGGGCAAAGGATGGATATACAAGTTGAAGGACTGAAATGGCTTAATGAAATTGATTTCACTTAAGAATAATTTACTTGGGGGGGGGTCGGTCAAGATGTGGAGTAGGTAAAGGCAATGATACCTCCCTTCAGGATCATATCAAAATTACAATTAAACTACAGAGCAACCGTCACTGAGAATCACCTGAAGTCTAGTTAAATAGAAGCCCTACAACTAAGGACATACAGAAAAAGCCACCTTGAGACTAGTAGGAGGGACAGAATGCAGAACAGGCTGGTCCCACGCCCATCTGTGGTGGTTAAATTCTAGGAATATTTCAGCTGCAGAGGTGGAGTAAGGGGTTCTAGCCTCACACCAATCTCCCCAGCCCAGGATTTGAGTGCCAGGGAGAGAAGGCCCCATAACTTCTGGCTGTGAAAACCAGCAGAGATTGTGGCTGAGTGAGATGAGGGCAGCTGCAGTCCCAGGTGTTTCTCTTAAAGGGCCCGCACATGACCTTACTTACTGTCTGACTTACTCTCTCAGCTCCAGCACTGGGACAGCAGCTCAAAAGACACCAGGGACATACAGAAGCGAATGGAATTGTCTTGCTTTAGGGAAAGGGCAGGAGCAGCAGCTTTAGCTTTCTCCTGGATGGAGGAGCTGGCCAAAGCCATTATTTTTTGTTGAGCCCTCCCCACTCTGGACACACACACGCAGGTGCCTGCCATGTCTGAGTCTCTATCAACCTGTTTAACACCATTCATTAGCCAAGCCCTGGTGATTCCCTGAGACCCCCACCCAACTTCCAGGCCTATCTTGGTTCATGTTGTGGACTTTCCTAAAATCTCTCAAAGGCTCACAAAATCCAAACAAACAGGATCTGGGTTTGACATGTCCATACCACTTGCTGAGGAGCCCGAAGCCTGGCACTAGTTACAGCTGGCTGAACTTGGTCTGCAGAGGGGCCCCTCTCAGGAGGCCCCAGGGCCGGCATGCGCAGTGGCCAGCATCAGACACAAACAGAGCATCACCTGGGACATCATACCTGAAGGGCAGACTGGGAAGGCACCAGGGCCCTGCTAAAGCAAATCCTCCTCTATAGGGTCAGCCTCTGCACATTGCCTCCACTAGTCACGGCCAGTCCTCACAACCAATCAGACTGAGGATCAATCTCTCCCATCGACATGCAAAAGTAACCAAGGCTCCATGACAATAGAAGTGCATACACAGCCCACATAAGGGACACACCTGGAGACCTTGCAAGGTGACCAGGAATACTGACTGGGCTACTGAGCTCCACAGCACACCTACTACATAAGGCTATTCTATTAACATCAGGAGACATGGCAGCCCTACCTAAGACACAGAAACAAACACAGGGAAGCAGCCAAAATGAAGAGACAAAGAAACATGTCCCCAAAATAAAAACAGGATAAAACTCCAGAAAAAGAACCAAACAAAATGGAAACAAGCGACATACCAGATGCAGAATTTGAAACACTGGTTATAAGGATGCTCAATGAATTCAGGAAAAACTTCAACAAAGAAATAGGAAATGTAAAAATGAAGATAGAAAACATAAAAAAGAACCAGTCAGAAATAAAGAATACAATAACTGAAATGAAGAATGCATTAAAGGGAATCAACAGTAGAGTAGATGAAGCAGAGGATCGGATTAATGATTTAAAAGATATGGTAGCAGAAAACACCCAATCAAAAGAGCAAAAAGAAAAAATACCCCCCCCCCGCTCTGAACACACACACGCAGGATACTTTAAGGGGTCTCTGGAACAACATTTAGCATACCAACATTCTCATCATAGGGGTACTAGAAGGAGAAGAGAGAGAGCAAGGAATTGAAAATCTACTTGAAGAAATAGTGACAGAACACTTCCCTAACCTGGCAAATGAAATAAATATACAAGCTCAGGAAGCACAGAGTCCCAAACAAGGTGAACCCAAAGAGATCCACACCAGGACACAAAATTAAAATGCCAAAAGTCAAAGACAAAGAGATACTATTAAAAGCAGCAAGAGAAAATCACTTAGTTACCTACCAGGGAACTCCCATAAGACTGTCAGCTGATTTCTCAACAAAGACTTTACAGGCCAGAAGGGATTGGCAGGAAATATCAAAAGTGATGAAATGTAAGGGCCTACAATCAAGATTACTCACCAAAGCTATCATTTAGAATTGAAGAACTTCCAGGCAAGAAAAAGCTAAAGGAGTTTATCAACAGCAAACCAGAATTACAAGGAATCTTAATGAGACTTCTTTAAGATGAAAAAAAAAAAAAGATAAAAAATATGAATAATAAAATGGCAATAATGATCTCTCTACCAACAATTACTTTCAATATAAATAGATTAAATGCTCGAATCAAAAGACAGGGTGGATGAATGGATAAGAAAATAAGACCCTTACATATACTGCCTACAAGAGACTCACTTCAGATCAAAAGACACACACAGACTGAAAGTAAAGGAATGGAAAAAAGATATTTTATGAAAATGGAAACGAACAAAAAGCTAGGGTAGCCATACTTACACCAGACAAAACAGACTTAAAACAAAGCCTAAAACAAGAGACAAAGAAAGACCCAGTAATCCCATTTCTGGGTATTTATCTAAAGAAATTCAAAATGCTACTTTGAGGAACTATGTGCATCCATATATTCATTACAGCATTGTTTACAATGGCCAAGATGTGGAGGCAGCCTGGGTGTCCATCAATGGATGAATGGATAAAGAGGAGGTGGTACATGTATACAATGGAATATTGCTCAGTCATGAAATGTAATGGGTTCTTGCCATCTGTAGCTGCATGGATGAACCTGGAGAGTGATGCTGAGTAGAGTATGTGAGACAGAGAAAGACAGATGCAATGTGATTTTGCTTATTTGTGGAATGTAAAGAACAAAATAAACAAACAAAACAGAAACAAGCTCACAGATAAAGAGAACATTTTGATGGTTGCCAGATGGGAGAGTTCTTGGGGCAGTGGGGAAGAAAGGGGAAGGGATTAAGAAGTACAAGTTGTTTGTTACAAAGTAGTCATGGGGATGTAGGGTATAACATAAGGAATATAGTCAATAATATTGTAATAACTATGTATGGTGTCAGATGGGTACTGCTAGATTTATCAGTGATAGATGGGAAGGGGTTGGGGGCAGGGTGAAGAGGGTGAAGGCATTAAGAAGTACAAATTGGTAGTTACAAAACAGTCATGGGGATGTAAAGTAAAGCATAGGGAATATAGTCAATAATATAGTAATAAGTATGTATAGTGCCAGGTTGGTATAGACTAGTCAGGGGGGATCACTTTGTAAATTATGTAAATGTCTAACCACTATGCTGTTCACCTGAAATTAATATAAAATAATATTGACTGAATGCAACTATAATTAATAAATTAAAAAAGGAGGGGAAAGAGGTGAAGGGGAATAAGAGGTTCAAATTTGCAGATATAAAACAAATATCATGAAGACGCAATATACAGCATAGGGAATATAGTCAATAATATTGTGATAGTGTGGTATGGTGTCAGATGATTCCTGGACTTATGGTGATCACTTCTTTAGGTATATAAATGTTGAATAACTATTGTGTATACCTGAAACTAACATAATATTGTATGTCAGTTATATTTTAATAAAAACCTTTAAAAAAACCCAACAGTTTGTTTCAATCATATTAGGCTGCCATTAGCCCCTACAAAAGTGTACCCCTTCCCTCATTCCTGGTGAAAGTCTCCTTTTCCTCACAATGTCTTAATAATTGCTTGGGTGCATAGGGCAAATGCTAAATCATATTTGAGTTCTCTGGCGAGATGTAACTCTTAACCGAATTTCAGTGGACAGGTATGTTCTTAGTCTTAATCTATTAGAGGATTAATACAAATGAATAGGAGAATTGAGAGCAATCCAGCTAACATGAAAGTGAGAAAAGTTGACTCGGTTGCCCAAGTACAATATTACAAATAAATAAGATACTGTTTATAAACACAAAGGAAAGATCTTGCCTTATTCTAGCTAAACTGTGTGGAAAGCAAGGCAGCTTAATCTGTTAAAGTGTATAGAAATTCATTTCAAGGGGGAAAAGATATGTAGCTGGAACATGAGTCTTTAATTGTAATGATACTTTGTTATTCCCACCTCCCCTTTTGCCATCAGTTTCCTGAAATTAATTTCCTCTCAAAAAAAAAAATTAGTCATAGAAAAGTTTGGAGGGCTCATTAGTGAGATTAGTTTAGGCTACACCACGGTAAGAAACCAAAATCTCTTTAGCATAACCTAATACAGTTTACTACCAAACAATGACTCTTTTGGGCACCCCCATCTAATAAATATTGACTTGTGGATTCATTGTGCTTGAATATTTTCATCTGTATTAGCTTATAGGCAATGAGTTAGAGAAGAGAGAGCTTGAGGGAAAGCACTGATTCTTAAATGCTGTGGCAGGAAAGTTACATACACCAGTTCTGCTCACAGCCTACTTGCCAAAAAACAGTTAAATGATCCCACTTATCTTCAAGGGTGTTGAAAAATATGGGAAAGCACATGAATATTTATTTGGTAAAGGTGAATGTGCCTGCCACAGGGAGCTAGTTTTAGAATAATCCAACAAGGAGTAACGATATAATAACAAAAGAGGTGTAATGAAGAGTATTTCATATATAAAGGATACTTAACTTCTTAAAAAGGAGAAAAGTATTTTTATCATCAAGAAAACATGTTTTCTCATCTACCAATGTCTATATAAAGCATTGAATTCTGAAAAATGTCATCAAATTGTTAATTTTAAAGAAAAATTGCTGAGATGTACACGTAATCTGTTCCTTTTCAGTCATTAGAGACATCCAGGGGCTTTCTTTTTTGTTTTTCTGCCATTTTGCTCCATTTTATCCACTTCTTAGAGTTTTCATTTAATTCTCCCGTTTTATCCACTTCTTAGAGCTTTCATTTAATTTATCACATGTACAAGGAACACTTTCAACATTCCTCTCCTGCAAACCATATCCCTCACTTTAAATTGAAGTTCAGAGCCCATTTCAGGAGAGCTTCTCAGGGGAAATTTCTCTCAATTAACTTTGGCTCATTCTTTGATCTGCACAATTCCTTCCTTATCACTTTCTGTCAGAATATTTCTTTGTGTGTATTCATATTCATTGAACACCAACCTATCTCATCTCTTTTGAAGGACTATAAAATTCTCAGAGCATAAGTCAGGTCTAATCTCAACTATATACTTTCGGTTCCGATTATAGTGCTAAGCTTCTGAGCATACTCAGCAAATGTCATTGACCTATTTACAAAGACTTGAACTTCTATGTATAGATTTTGGAATCCCCTGCTTGACTGTATTAAATTTTTTGAATAATTTCCTCTGATTCTTCAAAATGTATATTTCAATAGAGGAGGAATAAATCATTTAGCAGCATCTGTTTTATTGCTGTTTTTCAGCTTTGTAATAATAAAGGACAAGTTGGAAGAAATGTTGATACTCAGAGACTCTAATGTATTCACTGGGTTCTAAAATGTATTGCAAGTATTTCCAAAGGACAAAAGTAATTAAAATTATAGAGCAAAAAATACAAACAGTGCTATCTTCAGGAAACAGTATGTGTACAATGTAGCGGAAAGTGGGAAAAGTGGGTTGCCAGGAGAAATTCTCTGGATTTCTTTTCCCACTGTGGGAGCTTTTGTTGCAAATTCAGTGGATCTCAAGTGGGTTCTAACCTAGACCAGTTTATATTTTGGCAATAGTTTATCAAGTTATATAACAGAAATCTTTTGCCTGATTTACTTGGTCCTACTGAAGTATTTCTTGCTTTGCATACTTTTGCTTCATCCTTCCAGGATCATATAATAATCATCTAAATTGCCTTTCTCCAAGTAAAGAGGAGAAAATAATAGAGCAACTGCACCTTCTGAATCAGTTATTAACTTTGGCTGCCCATTAGAATCACCATGGAGGGGTTTACAGATACATTCCTTGCCATGCCCCCCTCTTCCAAAGATTTTCTTTTAATTGACCCAGGGTGGAGTTTGGCATCAGTATTGTTTTTTAAGGTCATTCAGTTTTTTCAAATTTAAGTTGGGGGTCTGCAGCAATGTTCTAAGGACCCAGCAGGTCTGGTACTTTTTCTTGTAATTAGCTGAAATAGGTAAAAATCCTGTCAAATCCTACCAGGAATCAAACCCATGTATTTCACTTTGACACTTTAGTTTCTAAGAGTAGAGACAAATAAAGTATACGTAGAATGTGCACAGGCAAGTTAGAATAACTGGGATTTCATGGAATCAACTTCTCCCCAGATTTATTTATTTGATTTATGTGTGTGTGTGTGTGTGTGTGTGTGTGTGTGTGTGTGTGTGTACAGTGTACATGTGTGTATGCATGTTTTTGAAGGTTGGTAGATTTGACAATGACATAGAAAGCAGCAATTTGTAAGCAAAATATTTAAAACGTACTAAGATTTGTACCAGAAATATGCTAACAGCACATTTTTTTGGTCTTTTGACACTATTTATCCTGTAACATTGCAAACATGGTTAGGTAGTATCCCATTATAAAGAATAGATGAAATAGTGCCATTTACAACAAAATGGATGGATCTTGAGATTATTATGCTAAGCAAAATAAATCAGACAGAAAAAGTCGAGAACCATATGATTTCACTGATATGTGGGATATAAAACTGAAAGCAACAAAGGAACAAGACAAAGAAAGAAAAAAAGAAAAACTCATAGACACAGACAATAGTTTAGTGGTTACCAGAGGGTAAGGAGGGAGGGGAATGGTAGATGAGGGTAAAGGGGGTCAAATATATGTTGATGGAGGAAGAACTGACTCTGGGTGGTGAACACACAATGTGATATATAGATGACGTATTACAGAACTGTATACTTGAAACCTATATAATTTTACTATCCATTGTCACCCTAATAAATTTTAATTAAAAAAAAGAATTAATTCATAAAAATTTTCCTTGATTTAAAATTTTCCCTCCCACCACTATCAGAAAATATCCAAAAAGTATTGCAAAAAGTAAGAAGCATTTTCTCTGTATCTGAAGTTTTGCATTGTGTATTATCACCACCATGGGTAACTTTCCAAATCATTCAAGTGGGTGGGAGGGATAACAGAAATTATTTCCTTAATATAAAATGATAAAATCATATAGGGTTAATGTAAAATTTCAAAGCTTTGATTGGATAAGAACTACAATTTTTTTGTTTTTGTTTTGTTTTGTTTTGTTTTGAGAGCAGTGTCACTGGCCCTCATATGTGGCTTAATCACCATGCCACTCGGCCAGCCCTAAGAACTGCAATTTTTGATGAAGGGCCAATAAGAGTCAAATGAACTATAACATAACCTTTTAGAGGAAGCTTCTTGAGGCAGCGTATTGAGGAAGCATATTGAAAAATAGGAGAAATCACCTATTTAAACCCTGAGCTCATTATAAAGTTCTGGTTGACTGGGTTCTATTGTCCTGGTGGACTGAAGGTTATCTAAGAGGAAGGAAGAGAGGATAGGCCAAGAATCATCTATCAGAAAGAGGTCATTACATATGGATACATGAGTATATCAAGTCAGGATGACAGAATTAAAATCAGGAGACTGAACAATCAGAATTTGGGAGCATTGGAACTGGAGATAGGTGATAGTTAGAAGAAAGAGAAAATGGAGGGTCAGTAACAAGAAGATGAAATTACAGGGAGGAGGCAAGAATGAGTAAAGGGGACCCAGGGTTCTTCTGAGGTGCTCTTCTCTAGGAAGCTAGCATGCTGCTGGGCAGAACCAGCAAATAAGCAGAACTGGAAAATGAATATATGAGAATGAGCCCTATATTTATGCATTCCTTCATTCTTTATTAAACAAATATTTATTGTATACCTAGTATATTCTATTGGGTTGTCAGAAAAGTCATGACGTATTTTGTTTATGTTTCTCAAAGGTCATTTATTTATATACAGAACAAAGATCAATCAATGATATATTGCCCGTTTTGTTCGATAACCTTTTATAATCTTTCAGTGAGCTTCATAATTCCTCGTTCATAGAAGGACCTGTCTTTATTTGCGAAAAACTGAACAAGGTGCTGATTTACAGCCTCATCTGAATTGAACGTTATACCATGCAAGGAATTTTGAAGAGAGCAAAACAATGGAAGTCTGATGGCACAAGGTCAGGCCAGTATGGTGGGTGTGGCAACACATTCCATCCAAGCTCCAATAATTTTTGACGGTGATCAAACTTGTGTGTGGTCTCGCGATGCTGTGATGGAACACAACTCCTTTACAATTAACAAGCTCTGGGTGTTTCTGGACGATGGATTCATTCAAACTGTCCAATTGCCAACAGTACACATTCAAATTGATTGTTTGGTTCCTTGGTAGGAGCTCAAAAAACATGACACCTTTAAAATCCCACCACACTGAGAGCATAACATTCCTCTAATGAATGTCTGCTTTTGATGTCGTTTGAGGTGAACCATCACGTCGGGACCAAGACTGTTTGTGCATCACTTTGTTGTAAACAATCCACTTCTCATCACCAGTTATCAGTCATTTCAAAAAAGGATCGTTTTCCTCACATTTAATGAGCATATTACTGATGTTTATATGCGCCTTCAAATGAACTTCTTTGAGTTCATGCGGAACCCAAATATCGAGCTTGCTTAAGTATCCCAGCTTCTTCAGGTGGTTGTGAATGCTTGAATGATGGATATTCAATGTTTCTGCAATCTCTCATGTCATGTAACGTGGATTTGAATTGATCAATGCCTTTATTTTGTCATCATCAACCTCAGTGGGCCTCCCTGACCAAGAGGCATCATTGAGATCAAAATCACTAGCACAGAATTTTGTGAACCATTGTTGGGACTAACGTTCTTGTAGAGCATTGTCACCGTAAACTTTATGCAACTTTTCACAAGCTTGATGCATGTTCTTCCCTCTATGGAAGTAAAACAGTAAAATATGGCAAAAATGCAGTTTGGTCTTCCATCCTCAACTTGTTGTAAAATCTCCAAAACTCAACCAAATCGCTCATTTTTCTTTTCTTATTTTTTTTTTAGAATGAAGCTAGAACTGTGAGCTGTCAAATGACATGGCAATAACATAGATGCGAATGACTCTAGTACTTCCAAAAATGAACTAGTGCCATGTCACGTCCTGCGTGGCAAGGGCAAGTGGGACACGAGAGGGGCGACGCAGATTAAGGAAAAACAAGAGACAGAAGAAAGATAAGAGCGAGACCAAGGGACTCAGCCAAAGACGACTGAGCCCAAGGGACTCAGCCAAGGAAGACTGAGCCCAAGGGACTCAGCCAAGGAAGACTGAGCCCCGAATCCGGTCAGCGCATAGCTTTTATTGAGAATTATCAAGGATGCAAACTGCAACAAATCATTAACGGTGGTTTGTAGTTCTCAGGATTTACACAGTCCTCTACTCCCCTGAAAGTGCTCTCTCCAGGGTGTACTGTGACTTACTCTTCCGTTAAAGGATTACCTTGTCTTTATTATGATAATTGCTATGAAACCCAGACTTGGTTTCTGTAAGTCACCTAAAGAATGTTTACTAAAGCTATCTTGACTATCTAGAAGTCATCCTAAATCCTAGCAGTTAAACACAATGGTAAAACTCACAGTATACTTGAGCTATACCAAAAGACTAGGAGTGGCTGTGTTTAAGGTAAAAGCATCTAAAATCTATTCGTTTGTAAATAACAATACCTAGCAATCAAAAGGATCTCACACCTCTCTTATCCTACAGAGGGCTGCATCCTTTTCTTAATTAAAGCTTCAGTATCTGTTGCTGCAACGAGGCACTGGGCAAAGGAATTCACACAAGGCTGATTAACAAATCCATGGTCAGCGGAAGTCTTAGAGCTGCCTCTTACCCGGAACTCTCATGGCCTGAAGACTTAATCTTCCAGGAGACTATTCACAGTAGGGCCCTTAGGCAAATGCATCAGCTTCTCACAGGCCTGAGTTTTCTGGCCTGAGTTTGTCAGAGGTCTGTGCCTCAGTTTCCAAGGGGCTTGATTCCCAATATCACAGTTCAGGGGTCCCCTATGGAACTACCGCCTGGCTTGGGTTGTCTCCCCACTTTTAGGAGATCTTACCCATCCTTGGCTGTGTAGTTAGCTCATTGGGGTACCACAGGAACATGTCACAAGTGTAATAAATATATTGTCTCCTATAGAAAAAAAGGCACATGGGTTCATAGAGGCAGGAGATATTACATGACCAACCATAAGGCAGCATCCCTAATATCCAGTGCTGAGCAGGGCAATGTGGCCTTGTCAGACACTGGGTTGCTATCCGCTTCCCACAGTGCCATCTGTCGCAAACATGTGTCGTGACTTTTCCAACAACCCAATAGGCTCTATGATGAATCCTAGGGAAGTACAGCTAAATAAATGGACCTTCTAAACAACTTTCCTTTTCTATTGTCCACTATATACTATCATAGATAACTGGGGATAGAAAATATCTATATCTATATATCTATATCTATCTATACCTATACCTATCTCTATCTATCTATCTATCTATCTATCTATCTATCTATCTATCTATCTATCTATCTATCTCTTTAAGGAGAATTGAACAATACTTCCCATTGTGGTAGCTTTGAGGTGATCAGATTCCTTAAGTGTTTTTTCAAAAGCGTTTTTTTTTTTTGAGTATGCATAATATATTAACCTTAATGCTTGCTCTGAATTTATATTTGTATATATTAACCTTGATGCTTGCTCTGAATTTATATTTGTACAGGCAAGCTCAATATCAACATTTGACACTTTCAAGTTGCACTGATTTTAAAAGCTTATTCTTGATTTTTATAGGTCTCCCTTGGTAATAAGCACCTGACTATGGCTGATAAAAAGCCCAGATTCCTCCTTGAATATCCTATCCAAAAAAATCTGACCCAATGAGACCATCACTTTGAGCAGCCCTGGAAGGAATGAGTTAAGGGGGTGTGTCTTTGACAAAGATCACCCCAGGGTATTGTTCCCATAGTCAGCAGGAGATTCTCTTTCCCCATAATGCCAGTGACTGCTCAGGCACCCCTTGGTGCCCAGGGGAAACAGCAACTCAGGAGGGGTCACATGTTTGTGCATTTCCTCCTTCCAAACTCCTGACCCTGTTATAACTTACTAGTCTGAAGGAGTGTGGCTATAAAGCCTATGTGCTATGGAATTGCACAAATTTGTTATATAAAGCACCATTGGTGCTGTGCTCAAGCTCCAAACACAGGGCCCAAGGTGTGTAGACATATGAAACCGACTGCTTCAGGTGGACAGAGAAGCTACCAATGTACAGGTGGGACAGGGGGCAGTCCCATTTCCTCTAGGTCCTGTCCCACATGGTTCTATGGGTAGGGTTGCATTATGACATTTACAGATCTAGGTGTCATGAAACTCTTACACCATAAAAAAAAATGAAAGGTTATATTTTTGACTGAGTTGTTATAAAAGCAAAGATATGAATATGATATATTTCCTTTTCACTAAAACTTCACTTTTTTTTCTGATTTTAAAGGAAATAGAAACATTTCACGAGATCCTAAAAGAATTGTGAATCTTAGGCAATCTGTCTACTGTATCTAATGGATAAGATGTCCAGATGTCCCTGCCTCTGGGTCCATGCCACCTCATCCTGCTGGCATACATTTATTGTGCTCCTGATTTGCCTTCCCTTTATTTTTTTTTTTAAATGGAAACTCAAACCTTAGATATTTTTGGGAATAAAACAGGCTATTTTTTTGTTTACAGGATTACTTCTGAGCTGCAAAAATTACCCCCACCCCGTGTTTTTAGTAATCCCTACTTTCCTTTATTCAGTCTTGGTTGTCACAATCAGAGAGATTACATAATGGGCTACCTAGTGTAATGGGCTATTTTGAGCAAACTTTCTCCTGAACTCTGCAACCTACAATTAATTTAAGCAATCATCTAGAGTCAAGGGCTGAAACATATCTATTTAATTTTAATAAATGTAAGGTTCAGCCCCTCCACAAATTTTTGAGCTTTTCTGGGAGGAAGGATCTATGTCTGTTTTGCTTTCACATCTTTCGCAACATCTCAGAGAGCTCTCACTGAGGACATGTGGTTGTCCAGGTTTGGAATATGTGGCATTTGCCAAGATCAGATGCTGTTTTGTAAAGTGTTCTAGTTTGGGGCTGGGGTATGTACCTTGCCCAAGGGGACAGAATGTGGAAGTCACCCAAAGCATACAACATAGGATGCAGTTATCCTGAGGTGGAGCCTGAACTAGACTGGAGAGAGAGGACAGAAGCCAGTGAGTTCTGGATAAGTGATGGGAAAACGGACAATTGACAGAGCCTCAAGCTAGAAGGATTCAGGTATTTGTTTTTCTTTTTACTTACCCACAATCTTATTTATTTTCTATAGGAAATATGTATTACATATATATATGAGTACACTTGAAATCTTAAGAAAACGGTCTCTGGTTAAAGTCTGGGAAAAACACCTCAGTCTCAATTAGAGTAATCCCAAATAATATCAATGGACCTTAACTTTAATTTACATTTAAATATTATATAAATGAATAAGTATTAATCAAACATATATGAATTTTTTATTGTATTCAAAATTTTTTCTTTTATTTTGCTGCTCAGCCCACCTCACTCCCAGTTTCCTACTTTCCTCACTACCTGGTTAAACCAAATTTTCACTGTTGAATGTACCCTTTCCTGTGTTTTTTTCCATATTCATCGATAGCAGGAAAGCATGTATATGCATCACATATGCTAAGACTCAGATACATGTACAAATGCAGAATTTTAGTTATTATTTCATTGTTTATGTTACTCCAGAAGATTGCTCACACCCACTTTACTGTAGCTTTCTATTTTCACTAAATAACAAATCATAGAAATTGCTCTCAATCAGTTGTCCACTGGTATAACTTGGATTCATTATTTTTCAATGGCTGTAAAATAGTCTGTGAAATGAATTTACCATATTTTTAGCCATTCACCTGTTGAAGAGCCATTGCTTTGTATTTATTATGTGGCTGCTATGAATACACTGTGATAAATATCCTTCCTATTGGTGCTTTTTTTTACAGTTGGACTAACAAGAGAGGTTTGTGTGTCAGAGAGTAAATACATTTTTAAATTTTAATAGACATTGCATTCTTAAATGTCTTTAATACTTTAGATTTCACACTTGCCAGTCTAGTTATCATCCTTTCAAATTATTGCCAGCCTCATGGGTGTAAGGTGACATTTCTCACTTTATTTTACATTCATGTGAATAAAGTGTATCATTTTCATACACATGATCATTTGAAGATAATCTCTGAATTGATTCTTTATCCTTTTCTTTCTATTGAGCTTCTAATCTCATCTGCCAAATTTTCCATGTCCTTTGTATATTATACAAACAATCCTCTGTATTCTCCAGTGTACATTTTTTTTTCCTCAAAATCTATTATATGTCTTTTGATTGTCTGTTATCTTTTGCTACTAGTTTATACTCCCTTTTTAGCTTCTGGGTTCTCAGTCTTAGTTGAGAAGATCACACTTGCTGCTAGCTATAGTACATGTAGTCTCCTAGATTTTTGCAAAACTCTTATTACTTACTTTTTACAAATAAGTCTTCAATCCATCTGAAATTTGTTTTTTACCCATGGTGCAAGATGCAACTGGATAGCTGTTTCAGATCATTAATGATCCATCTTTTCCCTGTGAAATGAAATGTGACCTTTTCATTTTATAAATAAAATGACAATTTATATTGTCAAATATAAAAACTTTCTATTCTATACTATGATCGACTTCTAGATTGCTTTTTTATTTTATGGATTTATTTATCTATGTTATGCTGATTAAAGAATAATTGAATACCAGTGTTTCACATGATTTTCTATGGTTCTGTTCTGTTCTGTGTGTGTGCATGTGTGTGTGTGTGTGTGTGTGTGTGTGTGTGTGTGTGTGAGACAAAGAGAGAGAAAGAGAGAAAGAGAAAGAGAGAAAGAGAGAGAAAGAGAGAGAGAGAGAGACAGAGAGAGAGAGAGAGAGAGAGATGAAGGGATAGAAATAACATCTATTCTGGCATATAAATTTATAAATTTAAGGTAATTTTTCTTACAATTTCAAAAATCCTTACTTGGGTTTCTAACTAGAATTAAATTAAGTCCACATATGAGTTTTAGAAGAATAAATATTATTTATTACATTGTTTCTCACCCAAAGACCTAATTTGTCTTTCCATTTGTTGAGAAATTTGTTTTATATTCTTTAACAAAATTTTATATTTCTCTTCATGTAGGTTTGAACCATTAAAAATATTTTTCTAAGTATATAAAAGCATATAGGCACATTTTATGACAGTTACTCCTAGCAAATCTTATGGGATCTATTGCAATAAATCAAATATATGATTTTGTGTGTGCATATGTGTGTATTGAGCTGAGAAGGCATATCCATTTCCCTTAATTCATAGTCTAAATGTGAATGATAGGATCACCCTCTCTCCTGTCTGTAATTACCTTAATGTACAGAGCTTATAACCCCGCATCTCTTCAGCCTGTTCTATTCTGGGGTAAATGACCATATATTCTCCACCTCTACCTACTCCCAACTACCTTATTAGTAAATTGTCTTCTTCCCAAAGGAGTGACTACATCCCCAGGTCTTCCCTGTAGGACTAGAACATGAGCCCCTGACTGATTTTTAGAAGCAATGTGAATTCCATGCTTTAAGGAACAGGCTTCTACTTGTCTGCCTGTCTGTATCTATCTTATTATACTATTTATCCGTCTATCTATCAATCTATCTATCTATCTATCTATCTATCCATCCATCTATCTTCTATCTATACACATGTGGTTGGTCTAAAATATATAATTTATGCCATTTTCAATTGAAGGTTATGCATATATTATTAGCCTGATAAATCATTTAAGAAAACACAAGTTTAGACTTTGTTATAAAAAATGGGGGGAAGGGGGCCTGCCAAGTGGCTCAGTTGGTTAAGAGCTCGCTCAAGAGTGCAAGCTCTGAGCAACAGCGTTGCCCTTTGGAGTCCCAGCCTGAGCTGAGCAGCTGCTGAGCTGCCAACAGGTGGCAGGATGGCTCAGCTAAAAAAAGAACAACAACAAAAAAAAAAATGATGGAAGGGAACGCCTATGAACAACATTCTAAGATCCAACTAAGGAAATATACAACAAAGCAAACGTATATCTAAGACAGATCCCACCCCAGCTAGCTCCTAGAGCCCTGTTTTGTACTAGGAGTTATTTTGAGTCATAAGCCAAAATAAAATGGCATAGGAATAGTGACATTAAGGAAAATTTGCTAAGTGTTTTATAGGATGTCCAGCCATATATATCCAAACATTTCACCTCCTTTGTAAATGTTTTCCCTGCTCTTAGTACTGTCCTCAGAATTAGCAATTCAGGATAAGCCCTTAAGGTGAACTCCAGCAAACACTAAAACAAACAAACAAAACCCAACATCCTTGTATGAAGTTTCTATCTTGCATTCTGTAATTCTGGTCAGACAAGTTACAATAATATGGCATCTTATATAAAATGCCCTCTTAAAGATAGTAACAGGAAAAATATTTACACATTCACTGAATTAATAATTATGTAATCTGAAAGACCAAGAGGATATAAATGAATGTGCCACACCCCTGAGACTAGTAGGATGATACATGGATAACTTCAAGGCCTATGTCTCTTTGCCAGAACTTTTTGGCTAATGAATTAAACCTGAAGTACTTAACAAAAGGAAAAAGGGATTTCAGTTCAAGATTAACATCAGATCTGCTAGGTTTTACTGAGTTTGCACGTGAGCAATTCAAAGCACTGACTCCACTGATTTTAAGAGCAAGTGTGGTGCCTGCACTAGCAGCACCATCCTCACCAGGGAGCTCGTTAGAAATGCAAAGCCTCAGGCCTCAGCCCAGGTTTCTGGAGTCAGGAGCCCTGCAGATGGGCCAGCCATGAGTGTTTTACCAGTGCCCTCTGGGTGACTGCACAGGACGTCTGTGAACAACGCTACAAAAAGCAAGGAACACAAAACACACGAGACAGGAAGCTGCCTTCTAGGGATTACTCAAAGTGAATTTTTTGTGTGGATTTAGTTTTCATTCCTCAAGGAGGATGCAGCCTAGATACACTTTTGCTGAGGGGTCTTTATCCTAACTAAAATACAAGGGAACTCATTTACCTAGATTCCCACCCTCAGCTAGTCTTGTGGCCCAACTGATACCAAAAGAAAAGTTCCCTAACTTGGCTACCACCACTCAAGACTACCTCTTGCTACAGCACAGGAATGACCACCTGGTATATTAGGGAGAAAAAAAGGAAGAATTCTGGGTTTGAACAAACTCTTACCACTTACAGTAAAATGATTTTGAGCAAAATATATTGCCCATATTACCAACTCAGTTTGCTAACATAATAAAGTTAATTCATAGAACTTTATTAATATATAAAACCAGATAAATGCCTGGTACATGTATATTTTAAGAGATAAATAAAATGCTCAAAAGGATGGATGTTTATGGCCAGCTAAAACGTGTTCTACTTCTCTAGATGTAATATCCTCTAGGAAAGCCAAGTAATCAGGAGGCTTAGAGAACACCAACCCAGAAAAGGGGAGTTATTTATACGTTATGAATGTTTTATGGTCAGGTTAAGATCACCTACTACATCCAACTCTGCACTAGCTAGCACTTACTTAGTGGTTACTGTCCAGCTTGGTACTAAGCACTTTCCATGTTCACACATTTACTCCTCTCCACAATCTTATGAGGGAAGTACTATAACACTATTTTCTCTATCTGACACATGAGGAAACGGAGGCACCCAGAGTTTATAAAACTTGCTTAAACTCACTTAACAAATGGGTGGCAGGCATGAGCAGGAATGAGAAAGTGGAGATCAGAGCCTACCTATTTAATTCCTATGCCGGGGACACAGCTCTGGCTTAAGCCTGGCAAATGAATTGCTTTTTCTGAGCCTACTGATTACTCTGGCTTAGAATTTTCCTGCTTCTCTGCTTTTACCTTCAGCAAGCTTAACTGGCTCCTCAGGCGTACAAGAATTCCCAACCAAAGTTTCTGCTCTGGTATCTGGATCTCATTCAGACAGTTATTCTGATGTACAGGGTGACAGTGAAAACTTCCCTTTTTTTTTTTTTTTGAGGGCAGTGTCACTGGCGATCACATGTGGGACCCGAATGGGGGCCGCTGGCCTCCCAAGCCAGCACTCAATCACCGCGCTACTCGGCAGGCCCAAAAACTTCCCTTTTTATCTCAGCCCAGATAAAGATAAATGTAAAGATAAATGAGGCCCAAACCCGGAAAAGAGCTGAAGTCAACATTTGGACTTTGATTTGAAACTAAGTCACAGCAGTGTTAACCCTTCCAACTATTTGTACTCTTAAACCTTTTTCATCTCAAATTGAGGAAAGGACTTTATTTCATGGAGCCCTCAGGCGATAGTTTTGTGCTAAGTTTGGGGTTCATAGATAATGTTTCTAAAAGCAACAGAAAGAGATAAAGAGGGAATGAAATTCCACTCAATCTATTCTATATTTTTCTTTTGTCTCTTTACAATAATTTCAGTATGTGCAACTTCTTAAAATTGTACTTACTTATACCTAATTAGCTTTTGTAACTATAGTGCCCTTAACAGATTTTCCTTGTCCCTGAATCAGCTATTCTTGAAATATGTTTCTATGGCCAAACTGGTACCACAGGCAGAAAGCACAGGGCACAGGGCCATGGTTGGGGGTGGGGGGAGGTGAACGGGAGCAGGAATTGTGGGAAACAAAGGAGCAGATGAGATAAGAAAAGGTGCAGCTACAGCCAATTGCAATAGATTATTATACTATCAGCATTGCGGGCAGGGAAAAATCTCCACCCCCTGTGTCGCTATGACAGTTCCCACAAGGGCCAAGTGAAAACAAGAGAATCCCACCTCCCCACGGGAAGGGGTGGTCAGTAGCAACCTGCCTGGGAACTCCTGCCAAGCCACCCCAAATAGTGTGCACCCTCATTCGAATACAACCATAATCTCTTTGTTCTTCAGTTCAGTTGCCCTCCTCCTGGACAGCCCATTCCCACTATTTGGGGAGTTTATTCTTTTCCTTTCTTTTGAAGAAATCCACTGCTTGCTTGGCTTTGTTTGCATTGCTTATTCCTCCATCCTGGAATGCCTTTCTGTGATGATACAAAAACTCCTATTCTCTGGTAACACAACCTCTGTTACAGGGCCTATTCTGAGCATAAAAGGGTAGTGATTAGGTGCACACTGCAGTTAGGGAAAGGGAAGCACTCCACCTGGAGTATATATGGCCAAATTAGCTTTAGGTGCGGGGGATTTGTGAAACCTCTCTGGCAGTGACATGCTCCAGTAACTTCTACAAGTTACCAATCTCTGCTCTGTTTATATATAGAATGTGCACAAAGCAGCATCTGATCACTGAGCTCAGCAGCTAGGTGGATTAAGGAAGGGTTGTTCTGTTCAAAGTAGTCATTGGTTATGTGGAACATTTCAGGCTGTCTTCTAGATGCTGGGGATACAGCAGTGAACATAACTGACCAAATCCCAGTCCACAAAGAACTTAGGTTCTTAATGCTTATCATTGAAACCACATAGCTCATAGCTGTTAGAAATAAAATGGACCTCACTCTTCCCCAGCCTCATACCATATAGTAACTGGAACTTCTTTCAGAAGGAACGTTTTCCATAGCTACAGTAGTAATGATACTGGTAAGTGGCCTTCACATTGGATAATTTCCTGTTCAGCAACATGTATGAATTTATACTGGGATGGAACAAATGTTGTGATGAGATAAACTTTGTCATCAGAGATGTATATCTATAGATCATTTGAGTTACCTTTCACCCTCATTATATACTGAAAGAGAAAGAAAGACACAGAGAACTTGCTTCAAATCACACAGCTAATGAGCAGTTAATTAGTATAACAAGCTGTAGTCCAAAATTCACTCTATAGCTCTTTGCTTGAGAAAGCCAGTAGAAATGGCAAAGACTTAAAGACATTTTACAAATATGTTCCATTTTATTTCAGAATTTGATACTATAACTTAACCATATAATAATATGTGTTGAACAATGTTAATTCTGGGGCAAAAAGGAAATTAATTAATGTGTAGAAATGCAAACATTGAGCTAGAGGTAATTAGATATGAATAGAATACCAGGTAGAATCTTAAAGGAAATAAAAGTAGGGAGACAGACACTGAAATATTCTCTGAAGGAAGTTGTCAATAATCAACAGAAAAAAAGAGTAAATTCTGGTCACCTGGGGACATACCGCTTTGGAAACTGAGGCATAATGGCATAATAGAATGTCCAGAGGGATTAGAGTTATGTGTGAATTGGAGATAAATATTAGCATAGCAGTTCTAAAATAAATCATTGAAAAAATGACAAGATATAACAGTTATCCAAAAGAGTTATGGATAGATTGGATAAAAAGAGACAAAACCAGGCCTTTTGAGTTCCATTTTTTGCTCAGCCTGCTCCAAACTCTTTGGAGTGTATTTTCTCTTTTAGTAATGAGCTCTTGAGCCACTGCTTTCTGCTTGGGCCTGCGTCTATGTATTTTTTCTTCTAGTAAACTGCTCTTTAGTACTTGAAAAGAAAAAAAGAGAGAAAGACAAAATCAATATATGAGAAGATGCTGAGAAGGAAGTTGAATGAATTAAAATGGAGACAGCAGTGTATGTCACTTTTCAGCAACAGCATTCATGTGCAGTGGAGAACAGAAGAGTATTTGAAAGGATTAGCAGATCTTGATTTGTGAACTTTAGAAACAACTAAATTGTCTTTGAAAGCAGAGGTGAAGCAAACAGGGAAAAGAAGAGAAATTCAACTAAACAAATATGGAATTCATTCAAAAATCATTTCCAACATAATTCCAAACTTTGATGCTTGGTCTTCTATTTAGCCTTTGCAAAACACTAACCTTTTAGTTTTTATTTCATGTGATCCCTTGAGCAGTCTTACCAAAAAGAATCACTTAAACCTAGATTCATTATCATGGGTAATGTAAGGATTCCATTTAGCAAAGAAAAAAAGTGCTTTTAAAAAATCCACAATAGTTTCATTTAAGGGGGATTCTTTTTACAGAAACTCATATTTCTCGAGACTTCAAAGTGAAATAATTTTTTCATTTCAAAAATCAAAGCGCAGACAAGTTTCTTATTAACACTCATAATAGAAAACTTTCAACCTCAGGCCCTGACAGCAGTATTTTCAGTCTTTGCTTTAACTACTAACCGTGAAGTTTGGCTGAAACTAATTTTGTTGAAAGAATTTCTCCCTAGTCAATTAAGAGCAGTAATTCATTTACTAATGAAGCATAGCTTTTCAGATTATAAATAATTAATGAAACTATTTTGTCTTCTCCCCACCACATTTTCAACATCTCCACTTGACTGTATATCTATGCACACTGCAGTAAATATTGGTTGTTGATGAAGTTGTGGTGGTGGTGGATATTTTGCATCTCTTTCCTTTTTCTTTGGGTAACAGCAACTCTGCTTCTTTGTGAATTGCCTATTCCTCATTCCCCGTGATTCTCTTTGGACTGCCAATCATAATGCCCCTGTGCTTGCTATGTGTGCATTTAATGACCAATCACAATATTTCATCTTCCTGACCACAGAAATTGGTTCAAGGAAAGTTATATGACTGAAGTGGTACACATTAGTCTTATCTGGCGCTCTATATAGATAACTAAAGGAAAAACTTTCTCTTTCCTTGTAAACTGTGAGCTATAAAATACATGATCCCAGGGCTGCGAGGATCACATAGAAGAGACCCTGAAAAAAATTTTCAAGTAAGTACTTTATCATGGCTGCTTTCTCTTTATTTCAGTTTTGAATGTATTAAGTGCCTATTTTATGCAAAATACTAGACTAATGACAGTAAGAGACTGCAAAATATATGATGTTGCCTCTTTGTTAAGTTTTCAGTCTAGGTAGTAGTCTGTGATATTTCAATCATCAGATTTTATTCAACAGGTCCTAAATGAGAACATATTTTCTTTCAGCTATTAGATAGCCTTGGTAACACAGAGGTGATCAGACATACTTCCTGCACTCATGGGGCTTTCAGTTCACAAAATCAAACAAACAAGCCAACAAATAAACACCATAAATCAAATAGCAACAGAAACATTTAGTTAGAAACTGTGATTAATATTCTGAGGCAAATCCAACATATTTGTAAAAGAGGCATCTACTTGAGATTTGGTGGTGGTAATTTAGTGAGACTTGAAGGCAAATGTTGGAAGTAGGTGACGCCTACAGCCTTACTGCTGCTGCTGGATCCTAGAGAGACATACTCGCATGTCATCACAGAAATGGAACAGGTATGCTGTCTTTGACTGAAATGCTCCACGTATCTGCTACCATTGCCCATCTTTAGCCCTGACACTCTCTGATAGCCCAAGGCACAGAAGAAAAAGAGGCTGGGAGACACTCTGGAACCAACAGAATGTGGACTGAAACAGTGGTCCTTATAACTCAGAGCCTGGGGGGATGGTGAGGGTAGCAGAGTCATGCTTTGGACGATTGCTTCAGGCTGACTGATGCTGAAGAATTTCTAATAATATTCAATGGAGAAAAATCAGATTACTTTTCCTAAATGTAATTGATAATTGGAGAGGCTGTCATATACAGTCAACATCTGAGGCCTGTATCATCTCAGAGGAAAGCAGGGAGGAGAACATTTCTCCTTGTAGTATAGTTCCTAGACAATATTTCAGCAAAACACAGGGAAAAAAATTGAAGGAGCAGAGAAGATGAGTCCATTCAACATATTCTACCATCTGTTGCAACTCAGCTGATACAAGTTTTTGCTATCAAACTATTGGGTCTGGCATAGGTCTTACTTATAGTAAGTGCTCAAACAATATGTTGAATTAATGAAAGATTAGAGTAAGAAACAACTCCCATGCCTTTATGTAGCAGCTTTGCCTAAATTTGTATGTAGAATAACTATTCTAATGTCTTTCTTTTCAATCCTTTCTCTCTCTCTGTACCTTCATCAATCCCTATCAGATGAAACGTATTTGATTCTCTTCACTTCTTACTTTACTTGAAAAAAAAATTGTATTAATTTAAATGTCATGTATATTGCTAGTTATTTAGGAAATGTCATAGTTGGTTTACCAGCATCTTTTAAACATCTCACATTGCATCAGAGAGGATTCTAAGTACTCACAAGCACTTGAAAGATCCAAAGACTTAGGTAAAGAATAGGTGGAAAATGTCATTCTAAAGAGAATGAGGGAGATTAATAAAATTACATGCACATGAAAGTACAATTTGAGTTTTAAAGATACTACAACTTTAGAGTATGTGAACATTTCAACATTGTTTGTAATAAATTTTAATGTTAACTATTTCCAAGGCATTATACTCTCCAACCGTTTATCTCAGTTTCTATTAACAACCTATAATCTGGAGAATACCCATATGGTAAATACACTTTCTTCGTTAGAACAAATTTCTCTAAATTGCAAGCTGGTGGAAATTTTCTATAATTAAAGACAGTAGAGAGGGAAAAAATAATAACTTCAAGTTGAAATTCTAAATTTAAGGAAAACTTAATTGAGTCAAATTGTGAAAAAATCACTTATTTGTGGTTATGAGGTTTCTTTTGTGATTATAGCATACAATCCATGTTTATGCTTTTTATAGTCACCTATAGCTCCTCTCAGAGCTCCTTCTTTATCTTTTATAAGCTTCAGGAAAAATGCGAGCAGACTGTAGAAGCAGAAAAATTCAATTAGAAAATAAAATACACAATTATATCATTTAAACTAATATAAAGAAGAGAATATAATTTAGAAGGCAAAAGGATGGGCAATTTGGGTCCTTAGAAAATAAAAAATGACAGAAATCTTGAAAAGAATAAAGGAAAAATGGATTCATAGATATAGAGGTTTTTATATCGCCATCCATCCTTCCTTCCTTCCATCCACCCATTTGACTACAAACTCTCTCTACAATCCAGAATAATATTTCCAGATACCCTTTAGACAACTCAATCAAGATATTCCAACTTTCTGCCTCAGTAAATTGAAAGCACCAACTTTTATTTAATTTCCCAAGACAACAAATTCAGAGTCATTCTTGATTCGACATTCTCCTTTGCCACTCATACAAAACTGATCATCAAGTCATATTGATTTTACATTTCTAAGGCCTCATTTGTTTTCCCTTTTTGGAGACACTATCATAGATCATCCTTTGCATGGGTTACTGCAATAGAATTATAACAGTTTTCTGATTTTCCTATACAAAGCTCTTCCAATTCATCTTATTTATTGATGTTCAATCTATTTCTTTCTTTTTAAGAAATAAATCTTTCAAATACACAAGATATTGTAGGGTATAACATAGAGCCATATTTAAAAATTGTGAATATTTTGCCACATTTGCTTTACAAGTTTTTAGTTTTTTAAAAAATAAAATACTACTGATACAACTAGGGACTCCTTTGCACCCCTCCTTGTTTTTGTTACCTTCCCATGCTTCCCAAACAAATGCAATTCCCTGAAATTGGTGTGTATCCTTCCTACCTATCTTTTTAAAAGTTGTATCATGTATGTGTACACCCAAAGCCATATTTTATATAGTTTTGTGTATTTTTAAAATAAAACTGCATGGTCTGCTACCATGCATAGTCTCCAGCATCTTGGTTTTTTCACTCAGTGTTATTTCACATCACTTCAACTTTTTTCATTCAACATTGTAAGATGTATCCCTATTGATACAATTCATTTGAAATTCTGTGTAATATTCCACCTTCCCTATTATTTATTTTCAGTATTTTACTTTGAGCTTGTTATTAACCCATGCCTCTTTTAATTGGTTGTTATTAGTATAGTAATAAAAGTGGTTGTAGTAGTAGTAGTACCAGCAAGGATTATTTAAATTTACAAACATCTTCATCAATTTCTTTGCTAGTTGCTCCTCACATTTCACTCTTTGTTTTTCTGTCAGTTTCCTTACTAGTAAAGTACATTTTGAAAGTAGTAATCTCTCAGAGTCTGAGTGAAAGCACCAATCAACCTCTCTTAATTGAATCCATAGCAATGAGCGGAGTTCTAAGTTAACAGTCATTTGCCTCAGCACAGGATATTATTTCATCATTCTCTGGAAACATGTTTAATTTTAGCCTTATTATTTTTGGAATTTTGAACAGGGATTGTAGGCAGGCATAAACATGCAGTGGAGTGTGTTTTTAGGGTTAAAAAAGATGAGATCCTGAAAATTGGAATAAAAAGCAATACTATCCCATAAAGAACACAGAAAATCTTGATAATAGGACTTTCCAGATAATTATAGATTTGTTGAAAGACCTTGATTAGACACACTATCTTTATCTAGCCTTAGGACTTGTATTTTAAACCTGTCCTTTTCAATTGCGAATTCCACCTGGGCAGCAATATGTTTCTCACCACCATTAGTACTAAATAAGTACAGTATTGTCATGTCAAAAGCTAACCAAACCATCAGATAGATATTTGGCCATGTGCTGCCTCACAGATCCTCTGAATTCTGTTTTCCTTTGGGGAATAAGAGCAATGTTTGTTAGTAATTGGATACCTTCATTCTAAAGGGAGTCAGTCCTATGACTGCAGAAGTCACCAAAGCTGAGGGGAATCTGATTTGCACCTTAAATAAAACAAAGTCATTTACCTCTTTTGTTGCTCTGCAAAGGCAATTAGCCCAGAGCAGCAGCGGCTGCATATAATTTTAGAATAGTGCTGAATTGGGGGGGGGGGGTGAAAGAGAGAGAGAGAGAGAGAGAGAGAGAGAGAGAGAGAGAGAGAGAGAGAGAGAGAGAGAGAGAGAGAGAGAGAGAGAGAGAGAGAGAGGCCGGGAGACTGTGAGAGAGGGAGAGGGGGCGAGAGAAGCATTTGAAAGCAGGTGTAAATAAAACCTTTTCATTTATTTTAATTTTTCAAAGAAGCCAGCATTAGGGAAATAAGAAAAGCAGGGAGCTTTGTGAAAGAGCATAGTTACCATCAATCTCCGGTTTTCATTCCTGTCACCTTTAATTCCAGGATGCACTGTCATGACTTAAGTGATCCTCCACTCCAGTTCTGTGTTTAGCCTATTTGCAATGACAAAGAGCTAAATCTACCACGTCTTGATCTCCGACTAACATTGTTTGTCACAATTCAAATAAACATTTACTGCTTGTACTAAGTGGTGTTCTTGACAGTCTCTGGCCTTTGTTCTCTTGAGACTGTGATTCTTAATTTAACTACACCAACTGAGAGATCAAGGACTGGTCCTGTTTAAGCCAAGAGAATACAAAACATTTCTATTAAAACAGCTTTTGAAATATACCCCATCCTCTAAAATTAGTGAAATAGTTTCTTCTATCACCTGTGTTTTCAGTTAAGAAAAAGTTAGTCGTCATCCTATGGTGACAAGTTGATGTGTGTGTGATATGTGCTGTTGAGTCGGCTCTGATTACTGTTCCCTCATGAATGAGTGATACCCACAGTGTCCTGTCCTCAACAGCCTTCTCAGCTCCTGTAGATTCATGCCTAGGCTTCTTTTATGGAGTCAAACCAACTCATATTTGGTCTTCCTCTTTTCCTGCTGCCTCCTGTTCTTCCCAGCATTGATGTCTTTTCCAAAGAACCCTGCCTTATCATGATGTGCCCACACTAATAGTTAATTATGCTCTGGTGCACATATTTCATGAAGGTGCTGTTTCCTTCACCAGAGCCCTTAATAAAGCTATTTTCAAAGGGCCCCTTAGGAGTCTGTGCATGGAGGAGCAATCTACAGGCAGCTGCAGGATGCTGCAGCCTGTGAGGGGACATTAATGAGGCTGGATAATGCAACCTGACAAGGCCTGATGAGGGACTCTCTGGGGGGGGGATGGTTTGACAACTGGAGGCTTCATGACAAGCATGGTTTTCTAAACAATGTGAGGCTTCATTTATCAGTTGATTGGTTTTGAAAAAGATCTAGTCCAAAAGGAGGATGGGGGTTTAATGAAGAAATTGTCCCCAGTGGTTAAAAGCAATAGAGTTGATGGTATTATCAGTGATGGGTTTATTGGTATTCATACTTTTCATTCTGTGGCATCAGAGAAATCTCTCACTAGAGAGCATTACTAAAGAATTGTCTAGTGGCAAATTGTGTTCAAAGAACAGTATCTTGGTCTTGACATCTTTGTGGCTGCCAAATATGTCTAGATATGCCATAGGTGGGAACTGATACTATCCAATAGCTCTGGCTTCTAAAATACGTTCCATCCCAACAATGTTGACTATGACATTTTGTTTCTTCCGTTTAGAAGAGTCTTCTGATTGTTTTGTAATGCCCTATATCTAACAAATTTAAGTTCTGCAAGACAATTTAAAAGGGATACTATTTACTTGTTTTTTTCTACATGGAAAACTAGAATCTTGACTATAATAGTTACATTGGTTTTACTAGATCAGGCATGTTTATAGCAGAAAGAGGAGGTCTTTAAATTAAGACCTTATGGAGACAACAAAATTTTGTTGAGGGAGATTAAGAAATGTTCATGTGAAATGAAGTAAAGAGTTTCTACAGAGGATTTGGATCTTATCTTGAGTTTTTCTGCTTTAAACATCTGACAACAACCCTTATTCAGTGTATCTGATGGAATAGTACTTGTCAGAATATTGCTTCGTCTCATGTTATTTATGTTGGAATGACAATTTCTTAAACATCTAGACCCTTGTTTAAGTTTTTTGTATGACTACAGTTTTTCAAACCATAGGTTCTATTACCCTCAGGTATGTTTTGTAAAATGTTGGCTCTGGGTCTGGAATGTTGCAGCTCTCTATTATCCTGTGTGCTCCATCTACATCTGCTGGTGACGTTATTCTCTTTGTGGTATCAACGTCATCATCTACATCATTATTATAATTTTGGGGGATGGAATGATAGAGGAAGAGATGTTTATAAAGTCTGTTTGGGGAATGAAGGGAAAGAGATGCTCAATTATTAGGAGACATGGAAGCCATGAAGTTTTCTAAGCAATACTATTAAATATGTCTACCTTTTCTTTTTTTATCCATCTCACCCACCTTCCCAACGGGCAAAAGTAGGACTGACACTACTGCAATTAATTTTCAAGTTCAGTACACTATCTTCAAGTAAATCCCATGCTTGGAATAACATGAACTGCTGATAGATATACATACGGCTCTCTAAAACAATTCCCTGATTCATTTGACAATCAACAAATCCTTTGTCTTAATTTTGAATTTCTGCTTTGCTTCTGTTTTAAGAACCCATATGTATCTGGAAGAAAGTTTTGAAATATGACGATGATTAAAATCATAACATCCTTTTGCAAAAATCAAATCCTATAAATTCTTTCATTAATGTCACAGAATTAATTTCTTATAATAGCTAAAGGAAGGAAAAGTGTTTCAAATCTACAGATAAAGAGGTAAGTTGTAGAAAATAAGTGTTAATTTACAAAGAAAATTCATACAGTTCTGAATTTAAGTACCCTGATTAATCTACAAATCTATAATAAATTCTTTCAGATCTGAATTTAAGCCTGTTGATATCTACGTATTTTATTATGTAGCTTATGCTAAATTCTCACTAATGACAGTGAAATCTTTGAATCTTGAGAAAAGTATGAAATTAGAATTCAGTGTTCTTGTTGCCATTCCAATTTCTTTCTTCACTTTTTTCTAATAGTGTAGGTTTGGCACCTCTTGTGGGCTTGTCTCATGACTGCTTTCTCTTGGCGCTTTGCCCAGTTAGTTTCATTTTATTTAACCCAGGAGAGCATTCCAGAAAGAGTAAGCTTATTTTGAGACTTCACAATGAATAAATTAATTTTTTCTTAAGTGGCTGAAATTATTTATAAATCAACGCCTTCTATTTTATAAGTTATTTATAAAACAAACATATTAGGTTAATTTGAAAGATGGTAAGTAATGTCAATATTTAAAACTGTGTATGTGTTTATGATGGGCCAGATAAGGTAACGGAAGAAAATCTCTAGGTGGAAGATTCCTGAAGTCAAAATAATTTGTTTGTTTTTTTTTTGCAGCGGTGTACATAAACTTTAATAGTGCTATTTTTCTTCCTGATAGATTAAAGATATTTCATGAGTTCATATGAAGAACTAAAATAAAACAAAAACTGTATATCTCAATCTACTACTAAGAAAAGCACCCTGGGTCTTTTGGTATTCTGAGTTTTATCATGTGCCACCATGTTGTCCAAATAAAAGTATTTAGAGTTGGACACCTGAAGCACAAAGACATAATGTGAAAATGGACATAAAATCGCCAACTTCATAATCTACTGCCTGTAGCACCTGACCTTAAACACACGCCTCCTTTTCAAATTCTAAAACTTTTTTGTATCAATATGATTAATTTTGATCAAGTGTTCACGAGTTACAGGGTAAACATGTGTGGATAGAAAATTTGTGTGAAAATATGGAGAATACCTGTACTTTACCACAAGTGAGCTCTTCTAAAAAAAAATCTATTCACTCTCTTTCTTGCCTTGTGGGAAACAGCAAAACTTAGCAAACATATGGGCACATGAGGATTTGTTAGATAACTCTGGGGTCACAGAAAATAGTTGTTTCCCATTTTTATTACATGTTTAGGTCAGAGATGTGCTGATTAACAAAAATAACCTAAATTTAAGATGTGTAGGTATTTTTTTGATTACTGGTTAGTCCTAAGGAAAAACTGACAATGATGTAGATCATTGAATATGCATACATGTGCACATATGCAGAGAATTTCAAGATAGTGTTTGTATACCGACAATTTCTGTGTTAATATTCTGGGCATCTAAAGTTAATTATTTTCCAGTCAGAGCTATTATAAGGTTGTGAAATTCCATAAACTACCATGGTAATGCATATATCATTTGTATGACATAACCATGTCATACAATCTACAGTGTTTCCATATAGAAAATAATAGAAATATAAAACCGGTGACGCATATTTTGCTAGTGTGAACTTGTGCAAATAGAAGATGGGGCAGGATAAGTAAAGCAGTAAATAATGCTAAGAGATTGAGAAAATCCAAAATGATGTATAAAATAAAGGAAAATTCTCATCTCTACCATTTCCGCAATTTTTACTTTAAAACATCATTGTTTCTGCAGGGAGAAAATCCACGCTATTTTGGAAATCCATGCTATCCAAGTTAATTTCTTCAAGGCGCAGATTCTGCTCCTCTGATGGCAGCACAGTGCTCATTATGTATAAGTCATCAAGCAGAGGTTAGGAGAGAGGAAGCCTGTTCTCTGAAGCAATTTGTTTCAGCAATGCTGTTAGAGCACAGTTCAGAATTATCTTTAATATGAATGAGAAGCTGGAGCCACTTGAATAGGCAGATGGAGTTTTTGTTTTTTCCCCCTAGACCATGAACTTGTCTGCTTCTTTTTTCTAAGTACATTCATCATCTTGGTTGTTATTTTGTTTAACCTTGTTCCGCCATTCTTTCCAATTACTTGGTTTAGCATCCATCCCAGGTCGGCTAATTGGCTTTGCTTAGCCCTCCTTTTCACACATTTCCATCCCATTCCACATGTAATTCAAGTCCCATTAGCTCCTACTTCATTTAAACCAACATAGAGCTCCTGGGAGTAGTAGGGCTGCTGGAAACAGGTGCAGCTGGCCAGATGGCTGCCTTGCCAGGCGGGTGGAGCACACCGAGCCACATCCTCGCCAAACGCACACTGTCAGATGGAGACAGCTACAAGGGTTAGCAGAGGGCTAAACCTGGATTTAATTGCTATACTTCTTCTGTTATTGGTTCCCCCTTAGATGCCAAATGCATGTTTTTTTCAGGCTTAATGCCAACTTTAAGAAACAATCAAGTTGCTCATAAAACATTAGGCATCCACCACTATAATGTATGCTGCCAAGATAGTGCTTGGTTTTATTTTGAAAGAAGTTAGACCAGTTCTAGGTATTATCTGGGTGCTAATTTGCCTCTTTGATCAGCTATATCCATACCATATTCACTATTCCCTAAGATTGTCTCAGTGTTGAGAATTCAGAGAGTACCCACTCGAAAGCTGGGATTA